>BTPG01000005.1:173272668-173310168 GCA_036245525.1 Semisulcospira habei | reverse complement strand
TGTTCTGCTCCCCTTTTCGCGCAAAACTGCTAGCCAGCGGTGGGAGCTGAAAGCGAGAGCGACAAGCACAGACGCTACACTACCACACTAGACGCATCACAACAACCATTTGACCCACTTCTTTCCACTTACTTCCATTTGTTGCATGCTTTATACGGCGATTCAGTTTATCTCTTTCCCTTCCCAAAGATGTTATTGGTTTTGTTAGGTGTACTTTTAGTCATTGCACAGAGTGTGTGGAAGACAGTCAGTACAGACGGGTTTTCAACTTTTCAGCCTGTGAATTGATTTTTGTTCACAGCACATCCTGTCACTACGCAATATCGTTAATCCAAGTCTGAGCCATATTGGTCCGATCATTGGTGTCAGAGATATTGCCGGCAAAGGAATATGTGACCGTAAACTAAACATGTACGCCACGACCATGACCTTCAGGTTAGCAATCTAATTATTGCAGTAAACACTCTGTTTCGATAATCTCCGTCGAAACGCCGATCAGTTTCATGCAATTTCATCAGGTAGTTTCGGAGATCCTGTGTATGTAGACAAAACATGGCCGACATAACCTAGGCCTTGGAGTTAGTGACTTCCTTCTCGTTTACGACACACCCTTTCACTACAGATTATCACTCAGTCCAAGTTTGAGCCAATCGGTCCAATGTTGTTACAAAACTCACGTGGACGAAGAAACTGAGCGGTCACTGATAAATAAGCTGATCATCATGCGAAACTGCATTTTCATCCAAGTTCAGTGAGCCCAGTCAAGGGCTCGGGAAGTTCCCCGCGTTGCCTAGCAGCGTCGGCGCGTCAGCCGTCATCTTAAGAGGATAGAATAGCCTTAAGATAGTAGCGAAGTAGTGTTTCAACACGTTTTTCTTATAAGTTGTTTCTTCCTCTTTGGAAACAAACAAAAACAGATTCTGGTTAGCTGTTTCCTACGATGATGGCGGCAAGACTTGCTGTTATTGCCTATAGCACGTCAGGAATTTCATGACATTGTCCTGACAGCGATTTTCCTACTGAGGGCCTTAACGCAAATCCTCTCAAGATGGCCGCCACGACTAGTGTGATGACGTCAGCTTCCCGAGCCCCATAGCATCGCAGTTTGAATATGCACACTTCATTTGGCACTATAAGTAGATGTAGAACGCATACGAACTGTATGAATATGCAGATGAAATACATGCTTTTCATTTGGTAAAAGCGTTATGCTGCAGTAAAGTCCAGTCGGTCAGTCGTTACACACGTACATGGACCCAAAACAATATAGTCCAAATTGGACAAATCATCATTTTGTCCATGCTCGGAACATCGTAATTTCCACATTTATTATCCGAACTAATTTAATTTTGCAGGAAGGTAGTGTTACATATCTCTCTCTTGGCTTGACTTCGCGAACGAAGATTTTATAGGAGTTGCCCACGACGTCCCTAAAGCCTGCGCGGTGGAGTGTTACATATATACAACACATATACAAGTATATTCTCCTATATATTACATACTTTGCCGCGTTCTTGAAAACGCGTCTTTATTTACGTGTGAGCCTCTCTATACACGACCCCATAGAGCGTACTAATGGCGGGAAGCGCCGTGTGTCCGTGCTTTACTTTGTGTGCGCCGGCGTGTGTGTTGATCAGAGGTTGGCTTAAAGAGGAAGGAAATGGATCAGAAGGATAAGCTTAAAATAAATTATGAACAACTCTGAATGTTCCGAAAAGAAAAGCGCATGTAAGCTCCAAACAATACGGTAGACTTTGGGATGAAATCCTCATCTGTTTTAAATCACAGCTAGAGATCTGATTTTTTAAAAGTAATTAATTAATTAATTAAAATTTTGTTAAACTATTTTTATTTGTGTATTTTTATATATTTATTTATTTATTATTTCATTTCATTTCATTTTATTATTATTATTATTATTTATTACTTATTTTATTTATTTATTTATTTATTTTTATTATTATTATTATTTTAATTTTTTAATATTATTTATTGATTATTTTTGTTATTTATTTATTATTTATTTATTTTATTATTTATTTATTTATTTTATTTATTTTTTTTTTTTTTTTTTTTTTTTTTTTTTTTTTTTTTTTTTTTTTGGGGGGGGGGGGGGTCCAATTTGAATATGCTGACTCATAAATACCCAGCACGCAAATGCCATCGGGACGATGTCGGCCGCAGTCGTGTTAGTGTAATCCACAGTCGTGCGCGGGCCCACGCAGCCGACATCGACCCGATAGCCTTTTGTGTACTGCGTATTAGGACGAGGAGCGACCGGATCAACTGCGCAGGTGTACCCCATTATTTGGCCATTATTAGGACACTTTAATTAGTATTTACAATATTGGACGTGAATATACAATATTGGTCTTTCAGATTTTATTTGCCATTCATGGTTGAGTGAGTATTAACCCCTTCGCTGCCAGTGCTCAC
Source organism: Semisulcospira habei (assembly GCA_036245525.1). Classification (NCBI taxonomy): domain Eukaryota; kingdom Metazoa; phylum Mollusca; class Gastropoda; family Semisulcospiridae; genus Semisulcospira; species Semisulcospira habei. The sequence continues at coordinate 173,307,732 of BTPG01000005.1, read as the reverse complement.
CAATTGCGCGTGTGGAAAGCACTACACACTGACCGGCACTCGCGCGCAAAACCACAATACGTAAATCGGTTTAAAAAAAAAAAAATGGGAATAAAGAACGCGGGATTAACAAGAGACATAAATAAATCCGCATGGACCCCCGCGAGTGCTGCCGGACTCACGAGGGTTAATGTCTCTTGCAGCTAATTGGCGTTAGCTTCGCACCGGCAGTTAAGGAGTTAACTCATTGTGCCCGCGGCACACCACAGCAAGATGTGGCTCGACCATGATAGTTCAAGGGTGGTGGCAGAAAAGCTTGGCGCCAATAGGCGCCAAGCTATTCTGCCACCACCCTTGAACTATCATGGTCGATCTGTCTCCTGAAATGTAGTGCGGTCCTCATAGGATAACTCCAAAATGTGGGTATTTCGTAACTCGCGCACAATGAGTTCGCTGGGACAAACCATTTCGGTAGTCTTCTCAGTGACGGGGCTCTTCTATTGTTGATACATCTGTCCCAGCAAAGATAATGGATGACCATTGGTCATCCATTATCTTTGGTCCCAGCGAACTTTCTTTTAACTCATTGTGCCTGAGTAGATTTCACGCGAATGACACAATGTCGCCTTCGTCTTTGTAACCATACGGGTCGCATCCAAGTCACGATATGAGTCTGCAATGTCAGAGCATTGATTTTTGCCTGCGTTGCCATGTTCGCCTTCGCTTTACCAACAGTTTACTGTGTTACATGATATCCTTTTGACGCAAAGCTATTATAGCAAAGAGAAATCTAATGTGCTGGAGCGATTGTGATATATCCTTAATTAATGCCATCTAAAAGGTCGCGCTAGTCGCACTCACCAGTACAAACGTAATTCATTAGGCTTATCTTACCTTGCAGTCCATCTGCAAGAGGCATAGATCCTCATCTGCAAGAGGCATAGATCCTCATGAGCCCCCGCAATTGCGGGGGCTCATGAGGATTTATGCCTCTTGCTAAGTGCATTTTCTTCTGTTTTTCAGTGTACGAGACTGAGACTGTGAAGAGAAAAAAAAAAGGTTGGTAGCAAAGCCTGATGACATCAAGGTAAGCTGCGGTGTGTCAAGCCATCGGGATGACAACAAACAGGCTGTCTCTGAAGGCCCCGCCACACATGCCGGTTGTGCCCCGATTTTGAAGCCGATTCCGATCCGATTGCGATCGGATGACGTCATATTGATCCCAATCGGCTGGGAATCGGGTGTCTAGAACCTGCTCTATTTTTCCGATCCGAATCGGCCCCGATTGTAAGCTTCAACCAATCAGAGCGCGTCTCGCAAAGCATGTCGTTTCAGTTTGAAAATGACGGAAGATCAGTACCACCTTCGTTGCCGATGTTTCGCCCGCCTCTTCCCGAATATGATGTAAAACTGCTGATAATGCAAGCACATCATCATCACTGTCAAAACTAGCAGCCATTTCGCTGAACAGGTACGACCTTGATCTTCGATTCAAACCGGTCGGCTAAAAACATAAAAGTCGGGGAATGTGTGGCAGTGCATACGTTTTTGCAGTCCGGTCCGATCACACTCCGATTCGAAACTGCTCGAGAATCGGCCTCAAAATCGGGCATGTGTGGCGGGGCCTTTGACTCGAAAATAGCTCCGTGAAAGCAAGATGTTTACACGTCCATTCGATTGTTGTCCAGAATGTGCAATCAAGGGCATGTGCACTGCGCACGTTTTAAACAATTGAAGACAATGTGGGGATTTGGCTGCCGTGTCCTCAGCCCTCCAGAGGGTGTGATAGGGTTCGACGTTGAGCCAGATGACATACAATGCTTGAGAAAAAGATGCAAAAACGAGGTAACAAATGTGCAGTCACCCCTTCGCTGCCCGCGATCGCGGATTTCGCGCCAGAAACCACAGCACAGCGATCGCGGATTTCGGCGCCAGAAACCACAGCACAGCGATCGACATTCAGGTACTAACACAAACTAAACGGGACCAAATACAGGCGTTAAGAACCTAGGACAAACAAGACACATAAATCCTAATGAGACCCCGCTCATGAGGATTTATCAGTGTCACTAGCAGATGGTTAGCGTTCGCCTTGCTCAAGCAGTTGAGGGGTTAACGGCTATAACGGTACCGTCGGCGACTGATTAGCGCGTGAGGATATAGGCCTATGAACGGTACAGGCGAAAGGGCAGTCGATCATCTCACAACTGAAAAGGTCAGTCATTTACACTGGCTCAGTTTGTCCAAGATAATTGGATACGTTTATGTGTTTGGCGGACACAATTGAGCGTTTCGCTTCGGAATGAACAAAGAACAGTACGTGGCCATTTAAGATGAAACGAGCTCTACGGTGTAATGAGTGAGTGAGTGAGTGAGTGAGTGAGTGAGTGAACGAATGAATGAACGAAAGTACAAGTGAACAAACGAACGAATGAATGATTCGATTGACAAACGAACGAACGAAGGGAATCACTCAGCGTGGACAAACGAACAGTAGATCCCTGCCCCGCTATCATGCACTCTTTCGCAAAATACAAAATACTCGTTGTACAAAACAAAACAACAAACACACACACACACACACACACACACACACACACACACACACACACACACACACACAAACAGGAACGAAAGAAAAAGAAAAGAAGGCAGCGATTAACCCGTTGACTGCCAGTGATCGCGGATTTCGCTCTTGAAACCACTGCAAATGAAATGGGAGCAACCGTAGGCACAGGAGAACACCTTGAGGACTAACAAGAGACATAAATCCTCATGAGCCCCCGCGACTGCGGGGGCTCATGAGGATTTATGTCTCTTGCAGATGGGTAGCGTTCGCCTTGCCCCGGCAGTTAAGGGGTTAATGAGTACCTTGGAACTTTTACTTACTTCAATCGCCCTGCTGTTGATGCGGTTGGGTTTTTTTTTTAGTGTTTTTTTTTTTTTTATATAGTTCAGCTACACAGTCGTCACACAAGACTTGACGGCAAGTCCTAACACTTTTCACGGTATTACAAAACACACTTTTAATATCAGTTTTCCTTTCATTAATTTTTTTCCACAACTAGACACAACTGCATGACCTTCCCGGCTTCACAATCAGCAGACTGTTATACATTTAAATAAACAAACAAACAAACAAAAACCGTCCTTACTGTCAGTATGCTGTCTTTACGCCCTCTCCTGCCAATGGCAGCAAAGTTTCCTTATAAAATCTTTTCATTCAACGTCAAAAACGCTTGCCGTCTAAGGGAAATGGACACACAGTGACAGTCGTCAGCAAGAGGTACAGATCTTCATGAGACAGTCGTCAACAAGAGGTACAGATCTTCATGAGCCCCCGCAGTTGCGGGGGCTCATGAAGATCTGTACCTCTCGCATTTGGGTGTTGTTACAGTTTTCTCACTACATCTTATCGTAGCACAATGCATATTCGTATTTTGCGTTTCCAACACAGCGCGGCTTCAGTCAGCGCCGTCAATAAGTTGATTTCATCTGGGAGTGTACCATTCTGTGTATTTTTGCTTGTAATTGTACGGTAGGCAACGCCGGGCACCAGTAGTAGCCCTAAACCTATTTCAGTCAACGTGACCGTCTCAATCGCCAGATTCTTCAATATTTACACCCACCTTCATCAGGCAAGCAGCCTTTTTTTTTCGAATCGCGGCAGATCAGTCGTGCAAACATGGAGAGTAATAAGGAAAAAAACTCAATTTAAACAGTCAATAAATGGTCCCCGACTGACGCGACACTGGTCGTAGTTTCAAGTCAATCAGTCAAGCCTGCGCAGAAGTGACTGTGCGCGTGCCAAATCCGGCCGACCGGTCGGCCAGTAGACCTTTCGCTCACTGAAGATGAAGTACCTCTCTTTCTCTCAAGCTATGCCTGCACACGTTTGGTATACATTTGTACAGCCCATCCTGAACTCTTCGGGTTACTTCCTCAGCAACACAAACACACATCTTAGAACAGTATGCTCGACACTGCCGCATTTTAAAAAACTTGAATCAGCGGGAGGTGGCCGCCGATCGACTTTAGACTGACTCTGAAAAGGCGCCGCCAAGCTTATGGCAGTTATTAGTCTGGCATAAAATTCTAGTTGCCAGCAACGGTCGAGTGATATTGAAGCACATGTTGCCGCGCTGGAACAGTGAAGCTAATGTCCGGTGGTTCTAGGCTGCATGGAAGCCGGGTAGTGTCAGTCCATAACAGCTATGTGCGTGGATCGGCGTCACGCGCAGGGAAAGAAAAGACCGGCCGGCCCGCCGCGTGGTTCCACGCTGAGCGAAAGGCCACCGGGCCGGCGTCGGCCGCCATCAGCCCGCGCACGACAGTGCGCGGGCCCGCTACAGCGGCTTGCAACCTCTTGCGACAGCTCTACTGACAGAGACTGAACACAGTAATCACTATCATTCCGATAGTTCGTTCCCCAGGCACACTCACCGAAGCTCAACAACGCCACTCCCCCCTCCCTCCCCCTCCCCACTCCCCACCCCCAATCCCTCCCTGGAGCGCAACCCGGCGCCAACCCACTCACATCTCTCTCTCTCTCTCTCTCTCTCTCTCTCTCTCTCTCTCTCTCTCTCTCTCTCTCTCTCTCTCTCTCTCTCTCTCTCTCTCTCTCTCTCTCTCTCTCTCTCTCTCTGATGATTCGAGACAAAAAGGACACGGCATCTGTTTGGAAAGCTCTGAACGTCATAACGAAGGGTAAATCAGCACCCGAAATCCCATCTCATATGTCAGCTGATATATTAAATAACCATTTCTTAACGACAGCCGAAATATTGGCATTGTCAGCTGCAAATAACAGTAAACCGTTATGAAGTGCCGAGTTCTCTCAGAGAACACTTAAAAAAAACAACTATATCAAATACTTTCACCATCCCTGATATTACAGTTGCGGAAGTCGGCAGATATATTTCTAGCATGCCCAACAAAAAGTCTGCTGGCATTGATGGTATTGATAATGAAACCCTAAAAATCTCATTACCGTATACAGTAGAATCACTAACATATATCTTCAACCTCTGCATAAAGCAAAGTACATTTCCAATCATTCTTAAAGAAGCAAAGGTAATCCCAATCCCTAAATCTAAAGATCTTGAAGATATTAACAACTATCGTCCAATCTCCCTTCTGTCAGCTTTGTCAAAACCCCTTGAAAAGCACGAGAAAAAAACATCTCCTTGATTTTCTGGAAAAAGGTAAATTACTTAATTCACCAGTCTGGTTTTAGACCGAAACATTCTTGTCAGTCAGCACTGACACATATTGTAGATAGCTGGCTGGAATCAATCAATAAAAGCCTGATGTCAGGAGCAGTTTTCTTAGACCTTAAAAAGGCGTTTGACCCTGTGGACCATGACATTCTCCTAAATAAGCTAACCGTTTATCACTTGGACGCAACCGCTATAGCATTCTTCCGATCATATCTCGAAGACAGAAAACAAATGGCGTACGCCCGTGGAAGATACTCTAAGCAAGGAAATGTAAAATACGGCGTCCCCCAGGGATCTATTTTGGGCCCTCTTCTATTCATACTATTTATTAATGATCTACCGTTGCATATCACTAATTCTGACGTTAATTGTAATCTATTTGCTGACGATACGAGTCTTCATGTTTCTGGCAAAAAAACGACGGACATTAGCCATAGTTTACAATGCAGTCTCAATGAGGTATCTGACTGGTGTACACAGAACCATTTGGTTCTTCACCCAGCAAAAACAAAGAGTATCTTAATCGCCACGCGGCAAAAACATCAACGCCGACTACAGCCATTACAATTACAATTAAACGCTGAACCTGTTGAACAAGTCACTGAGCGTAAATTCTTAGGAATACATGTTGACGAACAACTGTGCTGGGAGACCCATATAAATGCTGTTTGTAAGACCATTGCTAAAAACACTTTCTTATTGTCCCAGCTTAGACATGTAACGGATACAAATACCCGTAAATTGTTTTTTCATGCTCATATAAAGTCCCATGTTGATTATGTCTCCACAGTGTGGGACGGCTGCAGTGATGTCCACATGAAGAGATTAAACTCCATATACAAAAGAGCTGTAAAAATGATAGATAGACGCCCCATCCTTACCACAGACAAATTTAAACATTCTCGGTCTGCGTCAGCAACTTACATTAAACAAATGCGTCTTTATGCATAAGATACTGAATAATATGACACCCCAGTATCTAATCACTAAATTTATATCTCACCAAGAACGTGAACGGACCTCAAGAAACAATACCTTACCCCTACCACTGCCAAGAATTGACCTTTTTAAAAACTAGTATGTCATTCTCTGGTCCGTTTGCGTGGAATTCTATCCCTGCACATTTGAAAACTATTACCTCACCAGGAAGTTTTAAAACAAAACTTTTTGATTACCTGATGAGTCAGACTTAGTACGTTTCTCGGGTACTGTAATATTTCCTGTACCTCATGTATTTCATACAGATGGTTTTTATATGTGTGTGCGCATGTGTGTGTGTGCTCGTGTTTGTTTGTGCGTGTGGGTGTATGTGTGAGCGGCGCGCGCGCGTGCGTGCGTATGTGCATGTGTGTGTGATGAGTATTATTATTTTTTCTGTATATAATGATGCTATTGTGTTTTGTATGTACATATATATTTTATAGTTTCCCTTCCTTTTTATCCTGTAGTTAGCAACGGCAAGTTTGTAAAATGACGATTTGTTTTCTGTCAAAACTTTTTACCGTTGAAAAATAAAGTTTCATCATCATCATCAACAACATCTCTCTCTCTCTCTCTCTCTCTCTCTCTCTCTCTCTCTCTCTCTCTCTCTCTCTCTCTCTCTCTCTCTCTCTCTCTCTCTCTCTCTCTCTCTCTCTCTCTCTCTCTCTCTCTCTCTCTCTCTCTCTCTCTCTCTCTCTCGATACCACGTTTGTCCCGGCCTTTAATCCAATGTTTGAGCCGTAGCGGGGTCTGACCTAACTCTGATTTACGTACTTTCGTGTGTGTGTGTGGGTGTGTGTGAGTGTGTGCAAGCGCGTGTGCGTGCCGGCGTGCGTGCGTGCGTGTGTGTGTGTGTGTGTGTGTGTGTGTGTGTGTGTGTGTGTGTGTGTGTGTGTGTGTGTGCGTGTGTGCGTGTGTGTGTGTGTGCGTGTGTGTGTGTGTGTGTGTGTGTGTGTGCGTGCGTGTGTGTTTTCAAGTAGTTTGTAGCAAGGACAAGAACGAAAAAAGGTCTGCTCACCTATTCTTTTATCCTTGGAAAATAAAGTTTCATTTCATTTCATCTCTCTCTCTCTCTCTCTCTCTCTCTCTCTCTCTCTCTCTCTCTCTCTCTCTCTCTCTCTCTCTCTCTCTCTCTCTCTCTCTCTCTCTCTCTCTCTCTCTCTCTCGATACCACGTTTGTCCCGGCCTTTAATCCAATGTTTGAGCCGTAGCGGGGTCTGACCTAACTCTGATTTACGTACTTTCGTGTGTGTGCGCGCGTGTGTGGGTGTGTGTGAGTGTGTGCAAGCGCGTGTGCGTGCCGGCGTGCGTGCGTGCGTGTGTGTGTGTGTGTGTGTGTGTGTGTGTGTGTGTGTGTGTGTGTGTGTGTGCGTGTGTGTGTGTGCGTGTGTGTGTGTGTGTGTTTGTGTGTGTGTGTGTGTGTGTGTGCGTGCGTGTGTGTTTTCAAGTAGTTTGTAGCAAGGACAAGAACGAAAAAAGGTCTGCTCACCTATTCTTTTATCCTTGGAAAATAAAGTTTCATTTCATTTCATCTCTCTCTCTCTCTCTCTCTCTCTCTCTCTCTCTCTCTCTCTCTCTCTCTCTCTCTCTCTCTCTCTCTCTCTCTCTCTCTCTCTCTCTCTCTCTCTCTCTCTCTCTCTCTCTCTCTCTCTCTCTCTCTCTCTCTCTCTCTCTCTCTCTCTCTCTCTCTCTCTGACGTCGTCGACCAGACGACCAGCTTGACAAATAGCGCAAGCGTGACCGACGGATACAGGCACGGTTGCTTGACATTTGTGGACCGACCAAGCGATGAACTGCCATGGTCAAATCATCTCCTGAAGCGTTTGAAGTATTCAGATGACAACTTTCAATTTTGCAGTTGAGTGGTGTTGAATTGTTCTTGAGTGAACGGGAAAATATAAAAATCCCGACCACAAATATTGGTCAAAAAAAAAAAAATAGTCAAGCCAAGAGAGAGTGTATATAATATATATATTATATATATATAATATATATATATTATATATCTATTATAATATATATATATATATATATATATATATATATATATATCTATATATATATATATATATATATATATATATATTATATCTTGGCTTGACTTCGCAAACGAAGATTTTATAGGAGTTGCCCACGACGTCTGCAGGCTTGTTCGTGGCTGCGGAGGCCAATCCGAGACAGGCAGGTTCGACCGCAGTGGCTGCAGGGGAAGGTCTGGTCAGGGTTCTGAGCTGCGGCATCTCTGTTTTTTCTCCTGAGCCTCTTGTCCTTAAGGCTAGCTCTGTGAGAGTCCTCAAAGGAGACAGCTGCCTTGTAAACGGTGGAGCGCCAGGTGTCACGGTCCGCAGCAAGCGAAGACCACTGGTGGTGGTCGATTTGGCAGGCACTAAGTGACTTCTTGAGACAGTCTTTGTATCTCTTCTTTGGTGCCCCTCTGTCACGGTGTCCAGTAGCAAGCTCGCCGAACAGGGTGGTCTTTGGTAGGCGATGATCCTCCATCCTGGAGACATGCCCCGCCCAGCGGAGCTGTGTCCGCAGTAGCAAAGCCTCGATGCTCACAGTTTCAGCCTGTTCAAGGACCTCGACGTTGGTGACATAGTCACTCCAGTGAATGCCCAGGATGGTGCGCAGGCAGCGCTGGTGGAAGCGTTCGAGGAGTCGTAGTTGGCTGCGGTAGAGGGCCCAGGACTCGGAACCATACAGCAGGGTGGTGAGGACCACAGCTCTGTACACGCTGATCTTGGTGCCTGTTTTCAGCTGTTGATTGTGCCACACCCGCTTGAAAAGTCGCCCGAAAGCGCTGTTCGCTTTTGCCAGCCTGCTGTCAAGCTCCTTGTCCAGCTTGGCGTCCGACGTGATAATGCAGCCAAGGTAAGTAAACTGGTGCACTGACTTTAGTTCAGACTCGCCAATGGTGATGTGAGGAGGGCGATACACTGTCTTGGGTGCCGGCTGATGGAGGACCTCTGTCTTTTTCAGACTGACCTCGAGTCCAAAGAGCTGGGCAGCATCTGCGAAGCAAGACGTGATGCGCTGCAGGGCTTTCTCTGTGTGTGCAACGAGGGCAGCATCATCAGCAAAAAGCAGCTCACGAATCAGTTGGTCTAGGGTTTTCGTGTGGGCCTGCAGTCGTCTGAGGTTGAACAGGCTGCCATCGAGACGATACCTGATGTACACTGCATCGTCATCATCGAGGTCCACTGTGGCCTGCTTCAACATCATGCTAAAAAAGATGGTGAAGAGGGTCGGTGCCAGCACGCAGCCCTGCTTTACGCCGTTGAGAATGGGGAATGGTTCTGAGAGGTCATTGTTGAGTCTGACCTGGCCTTGCTGGTCCTCGTGTAGCTGGACAATCATGTTGAGGAACTTTGGGGGACAGCCAAGTCGCTCCAGGATCTGCCACATGCCTTGCCTGCTCACAGTGTCGAACGCTTTTGTTAGGTCGACAAATGTTACGTACAGCCCTTTGTTCTGCTCGCGGCACTTCTCCTGTAGCTGTCTCAGCACAAAGACCATATCGGTGGTGCTCCTGTTTGCTCTGAAGCCACACTGGCCCTCTGGAAGTTGGTCTTCAGCGATGGCAGGTACCAGCCGATTCAGGAGCAGCCTTGCAAGGATTTTCCCAGCAATGGACAGCAGGGTAATTCCCCGATAGTTGGAACAGTCAGACTTCTCGCCTTTGTTCTTGTACAGGGTGATAACGACTGCATCACGGAGATCTTTTGGTAGTGTTCCTTCCTCCCAGCAGCAGAGAAAGAGGTCATGGAGCTTGTTGTGCAGTGCTGTGCCTCCATGTTTCCAGATCTCTGGCGGTATTCCATCAATGCCTGCTGCTTTGCCACTCTTGAGCTGGTGGATGGCTGTGAGGGTCTCTTCAGCGGTGGGCGGTTCGTCCAATTCAACCTTTACTGGGAGGTGTGGGATTTGTAGGACGACTGCTTCTTGAACAGTGCGCTCAGCGCTGAAGAGGCTCTGAAAGTATTCCGACCAGCGGTTCAAGATGGAGGTATTATCTGTGAGGAGTGCCTGACCATCAGCGCTTCGCAGGGGACTTTGTACCAGGTGCCTGGGGCCATACACTGCTTTCAGTGCTTCGTAGAAGCCCCTGTAGTCACCATTGTCAGCACAAAGCTGGGTCCTCTGTGCAAGTCTGGTCCACCACTCATTCTGGAGATCTCTGAGCTTGCGCTGGAGACTGCTGCAGACGAGGCGGAAGGCAGACTTCTTCATAGGGCAGGAAGGCTGGGCTAGGTGGGCCTGATGGGCGGCTCTTTTTTTTGCTAGGTGTTCCTGGATCTCTACATCGTTTTCGTCAAACCAGTCTTTGTTTTTCTTTCTGGCGAAACCCAAGACTTCTGCAGAGGATTTTGCAATAGCAGTTTTCAGTTGTTCCCAAAGTGTTTCAGGGGAGGAGTCTACTGGGTCCGCTGTGTCTTTGAGCCTGCGCTGTAAATCTGTCTGAAAGGCAGCTTTCACATCGTCACGCTGAAGGCTGGCAACATCAAGCTTTTTCTTGGGGGGCCCCCATTTCTTGGGTTTTGGCTTGAAGTGGAGCCTGAGTTTGCAGCGGACAAGGCGGTGGTCAGTGTGGCACTCTGCGCTGGGCATCACTCTGGTGAGGAGGACGTCACTGCGGTCCCTCAGAGGGACCGCAGTCAGATATATATATATATATATATATATATATATATATATATATATATATATATATATATATATATATATATATATATATATATATATATATATATATATATATATATATATATATATATATATATATATATATATATATATATATATATATACTCTCTCTTGGCTTGACTTCGCGAACGAGGATTCTATAGAGGCATGTTCGTGGCTGCGGAGGCCAATCCGGGACAGGCAGTTTCGACCGCAGTGGCTGCAGGGGAAGGTCTCGCCAGGGTACTGAGTTTCGACATCTCTGTTTTTTCTCCTGAGCCGCTTGTCCTTAAGGCTAGCTCTGCGAGAGTCCTCAAAGGAGACGGATGCCTTGTAAATGGTGGAGCGCCAGGTGTCGCGGTCCGCAGCAAGCGAAGACCACTGGTGGTGGTCGATTTGGCAGGCACTAAGTGACTTCTTGAGACCGTCTTTGTATCTCTTCTTTGGTGCCCATTTGTCTCGGTGTCAAGTGGCGAGCTCGCCGAACAGGGTGATCTTGGGTAGGCGATGATCCTCCATCCTGGAGACCGGCCCCGCCCAGCTAAGCTGTGTCCGCAGCAGCAAAGCCTCGATGCTCACAGTTTCCGCCTGTTCAAGGACCTCGACGTTGGTGACATAGTCACTCCAGTAAATGTCGAGGATGATGCGCAGGCAGCGCTGGTGGAAGCGTTCGAGGAGGCGTAGTTGGCTGCGGTAGAGGGCCCAAGACTCGGAACCATACAGCAGGGTAGTGAGGACGACAGCTCTGTACAGGCTGATCCTGGTGCCTTTTTTCAGCTGTCGATTGTTGCACACCCGCTTGAATAGTCGCCCGAAAGCACTGTTTGCTTTTGCCAGCCTGTTGTCCAGCTCCTTGTCCAGCTTGGAGTCTGACGTGATGATGCAGCCAAGGTAGGTAACAGACTTGGTGTACAGACTTCAGTTCGGACTCGCCGATGGTGATGTGGGGAGGGCAGTGCTCTTCCTTGGGTGCCGGCTGATGAAGGACCTCTGTCTTTTTTAGACTGACCTCAAGTCCAAAGAGCTGGGCAGCATCTTCAAAGCGGGACGTGACGCGCTGCAAGGCTCTTTCTGTGTGTGCAACGAGGGCAGGGTCATCAGCAAAGAGCAGCTCACGAATCAGTCGGTCTAGGGTTTTGGTGTGGGCCTGCAGTCGTCTGAGTTTGAACAGGCTGCCATCGAGACGATACCTGATGTACACTGCGTCGTCATCGTCGAGTTCCACTGTGGCCTGCTTCAACATCATGCTAAAGAAGATGGTAAAGAGGGTCGGTGCCAGCACGCAGCCCTGCTTCACGCCGTTGAGAATGGGGAATGGTTCTGAGAGGTCACTGTTGAGTCTGACCTGGCCTTGCTGGTCCTCGTGGAGCTGGACGATCATGCTAAGGAACTTTGGGGGACAGCCATGTCGCTCCAGGATATGCCATATGCCTTGCCTGCTCACAGTGTCAAACGCTTTTATTATTTCGACAAACGTTACGTACAACCCTTTGGTCTGTTCGCGGCACTTCTCCTGAAGCTGTCTCAACACAAAGACCATGTCGGTGGTACTCCTGTTGGCTCTGAAGCCACACTGACCTTCTGGGAGGTTGTCTTCAGCGATGGCAGGTACCAGCCGATTCAGGAGCAGCCTTGCGAGAATTTTCCCGGCAATGGACAGCAGTGTAATTCCACGATAATTAGAGCAGGCAGACTTCTCTCCTTTGTTCTTGTAGAGGGTGATGATGACTGCATCACTGAGATTCTTTGGTAGTGTTCTCTTCTCCCAGCAGCAGAGAAAGAGGTCGTGGAGTTTTTTTGTGCAGTGCTGGGCCTCCATGTTTCCAGAGCTCTTTTATTTTGCTAGAAGTTCCTAGATCTCTACGTTGTTTTCGTCAAACCAGTCTTTGTTCCTCTATCTAGCAAAGCCCAAGACTTCCGCAGAGGATTTTGCAATTCTAGCAAAGCCCAAGACTTCCGCAGAGGATTTTGCAATATATATATATATATATATATATATATATATATATATATATTATATATATATATATATATATATATATATATATATATATATATATATATATATATATATATATATATATATATCCGGTTGAAGCAGTCACGTTGACAGGTATAACTTACAGCGAAGGATTACATTGGAAGGGGAGGGGGTGGGGCAGCGAGACAATCAATAGTTCAAACTATCATGGTCGATCTGTATACAGAGCTGTGATGTAAAGCTCAAAAGATATCTACAAACGTTGATAATTTAACTTCAGAATGTAATGAACTAAACTATAATATATACTGACTTCCATTAAAAACTTGAAAAGTGGCTGTAAGTGTACCCGCAAACAAAGAGCCACCCTGACAGCAAAACAAGAAAATGTTATTTGTTGCTTACTTCAGATGTTCAGCCTACTGTCTGAGCTACCTTCACAGAAAAATTGGATGAGTTATCGCCCATACCTACCTTGGAGGACACAGGGTTTCATTAGTGGTGAAAATAAGCAAAACTGGACACACTCTGTGAAGCACGTTTCCTGTGATATGTTTTAACACACAAGTTGTATGGATTGCTTATGATGTTATTAACTGCCTCAAGCGAAATTTCACTCGAAAAATTCATTCGAGAACCAGACCATCCGGTGCATATCATTTTGTTAATAAATCTTATTTGATTTAATGTGAATTACTTTCAAACCATTTTTGATGCTCCAGTGACTGACACAGAGATAAAGAACACACCCTTATCCATTTGATCAGGTAAATATGTCCGCTAACCTAAAAATAAAGAACTTTTTGATTTTTGTGTTTGTAGGTCATGTTGATTATTTAGGTGCCTTTGACAAACGAAAAGTTGGTCAAGACCAAACAAGCCGGATTTTCATGCACACGGACCCTAGTGACACTGCACATTGAAAGGTATTCTGCTGTGTCCTCTGCAGATGCTCCCCATTTCACTTTCAATATCCTGTGATGGGAGTGTCACTGATGACGTCATAATTCATAGATGTGCGATTTTTAAGTCTAAACATTCTATTTGCACTCGAAATAACACAATCTTCATAACAGTTTTTAATAAATGACGTCAAAATAACCAGGATTAATGCATATACGAAGAAAAGCGCTCTGGTGAAAAATTCGCGTTTTTAATGGAAATCAGTATATAATAGACGTCACTGAAGACGACTCCCAAATCTGATAATTCCACCCTCGGGCTCAATGATATGACTGCTATTAGTTGAACATTACGAGGAGCTCTACACCCACTTCACATAGCCTTCACATGCACACGCCGGATGGCAACAGTCTGCCGCCCAGTAAGCAAAAGACCCTCTGGCCGACTTCGGCTCCAGGTTCATTGCGTACTGGGCAGACACCACTATCCAACTGTTATAGTTGGGGTCGGGGGGGGGGGGTGGTGGTGGAGGGGGGGGGGTGAAGAGGGAGACAGGGGGAGGGAGGAGGGGGTGGGGAGTTCACAGATAATCCATTTGTGGAAGCGTGTTTTTCACATTGGTCAATTTAACACCTACGCTGCCAGCGGACGCGAGATTTTGCTTTTGAAATCATTCAGTGCACACTCAACTCCAAAGATCCCCCGCCGTCAATGGAACATGGTTGCAGAAAGAGGTACAGATCCTCGTGAGCCCCCGCAACTGCACACATCATTACTTGAAAAGCCGGCATTCATTCTTCCCTCATTTGGCAAAAGCCAGTCTGTCCATTTTGGAGAAATGCGAGAATTTCATTGTATAAGAATGAAAATCTCGCCTTTCTCAAAACGGACATGCTGGCCTTTGTCAAAATGGGAAGAGCATTCTACGGCAGTTATATTCTGCGACAGTATATGCATGCGTGTGGGAGGGGGACCAGGAAAGAACCAGTCCAAAATTTGATTCTGCCATTTTTGATTGGTTTTAAACCAACAACCTGGACATTCCATGCCCCGCGTTGACCAAACGATCCGACTCCTTGTAAGAATTAGTAGCACAGCTCGAACGGCACAACTGTGCATTTCGTAACAGTTCTGGCAGATCCCTCGACAATAATGGCTCCAAAAGCTAGAGCCGGTTAGCGCCAAGGTCAACTGGCACTACCAATGGGCTATTTAGAGAAATTTACGTCCCGCCCCAAATGCCTGAAATGGCAGAATAGTGTCCGAAAAGATTACAGCGGGCGACATATATACCCAATGCTCAAAAGGTTGTCGGGCCGACGTCGGCCCGATGGCCTTTTGCGCATTGGGTATATCCCGGCTAGGTACAGCTAGACACAACTGATGGGACACGCGCACGAAGGTAATCCCAGAAAGCAAAGGTCATCTTCTGGGGAGATATGACTAATTATTATGCCGCGCAGGCTGACACATATTCTGAGTAAATACGCACTTCCGGGTGGACTGTCTCGGCGACGTCATTTTCAGGTTCATGGACACAAATGTTGTACAAAGACGTCCTTTATTAACAGACCAGACAAGAGGGAAAAAAAACACCACCACTCAGCTGCAAGAGGTATAGATCCTCATAAGGGGCTGATGAGGATCTATGCCTCTTGCACAAACCACTATTTATCCACATTCCTTTGACGGTTAGGCATCTCTGACGTAAACAGACCAGACAAGAATAACAATGGAAACTATTCAAGTACATTTCACTCTATCTTTTCATAATCATATTGTTGCATGTGTAAACTGTGTTTTGAACGTCTTCCTTTCTAACCTTGGAAGACCCGATAATTCATTAGGACCTGACGCTCCCCTCTCAGCAAACGATCTTCGGGCAAGAGAGGCTTGAAAACTGTCCTTCAAGTCTAGAGTAACCTAGACCTGTCACCATAAGGTGACTGACGCGCGAGTACAAGCGAAGAAAACCAAATTCCCACAAAGAAAGAAACACGCTTAAGCCGTGGCAGACGAAAATCCTACCCACCTGCAAGAGACATAAACCCTCATGAGCCCCTGCGCCAGCCGGCGCAGGGGCTCATGAGGATTTATGTCTCTTGTTAGTTATACGTTCTTTGTGCCTAGTTCTGGTCTCGTTTTATCTGTGTTCTTAACGCGAGTGTAGTGGGTTCAGACGAGAAATTCGTGATCGCTGGCAGCGATGGGGTTACAGGACAATTACAACATAATTTAATACATTTTCGCATTTTAACCCGGAAATTTAATAAATTGTGTTGTAATCGTCTTTATTTCCTTTTTCAAAATGGACATACCGACACCAATGTATTACTAATCTTCCATTTGAGAGAGGTGTAAATGAAGGTGTAATCCACGTCACATCTTCAGATAATATCTCGCAAAATAAAAGGTAAGTGGTGCATTGTTTTCTGTTGGTATGTCCATTTCGAAAATGATTTTAGCCGGAAAAGTTAATAAACTGTGTTTTAACTGTCCTTGACTGTTTTGTAAAATACAATACATAGTGCTGTAACTGACCTTTTCAAGCGTGTTTCTATCTTTGTTGGGATATTTGTTTCAAGAGAAGCCCAATCTAAGTAACGTCTGTTTGCTTTAACGCGTTATTAGCTCGATCCATCTCGAACAGGAACAGCGTAGTTACATAACCCTATCATGATATATAGAGCTATACGGTGTGATAGGTTTATGATAGTCATTAATGGACGGACATCAATCTCACGGCTGACAAAGTTACCACTGGACATGTCATATAAGTACGCATATTGAATAATGAAGCTATGGTTCCACTACGTATAGTGGGTAGACTGAGTAATGAAACTTATTTAATCCTGTTACTGACGGACGAGAAAAGGTGAACACAATCCGACTGCAAGAGACACAGATCCTCATGAGCCCCCGCAGTTGAGGGGGCTCATGAGGATCTATGCCTCTTGCTAACACTACCTTGTATCCATGTCCCTCGGACGGCTGGGGCTCTTTG
The DNA here is from genome assembly GCA_036245525.1 of Semisulcospira habei. Classification (NCBI taxonomy): domain Eukaryota; kingdom Metazoa; phylum Mollusca; class Gastropoda; family Semisulcospiridae; genus Semisulcospira; species Semisulcospira habei. Next base: position 173,290,982 of record BTPG01000005.1, on the reverse strand, counting down.
GCGTTGAATTAAGGGGCTAGACCTACCGAACCACGAGGTCCTATTCTGAGTGCTGCTTAAATACATGTGTACTAAATACCAGAATATTGAAACGAAAATTGGGCAAGTATTGTAACATTAGTGAAATATTGCTCTGGTGTTGTCATTTAAAAAAATTTAAAAATAAATAAATGCCCTGAAAAATAAATTATTTAAATTATTTATTTTTTCGGCCATTGTACAGTACTATATATACTATATAGTATACTAATATAGTACGATGGACTAATTCTTTTCAAGCAGATGCATTTCTCAAACCCCTGCTTTTGTCTCATATTACTACATAGTGATAACTGGAACGAGCACCACCAAGATGTGTATAGTTCCATAAGTTTCTGAAAGAAAAACTGCGTATCTAAAAACACAAATATGTTTCGTTAAAATGTCAATTTAGAAACATAATTTAACAAATACTATTAATTTCTAAGACTTCTTGGTGGTGCAATTTCCAGGTATATATGTTAGCTACCTCCCTGCCAAATTTCAACTTTCAAAGAAGATATGTGCGTTTTTTGTGGCGTCCAAATGAATATAACTGATGTTTTTTCGGTGAAGTTTTTGACACAAAATTTTAGATGAAATTGTTGCTTTGTAGGCACCCTTCCCCTCACTTTTGAGACTCTATATCTTCGGTTCTAGTAGATGTAATACAAAAATTTCAGCTGTATGTGAAACTAGGGATCTCAGAGCATACAAACATATCATTTGTTTTCAACAACCCAAAATATTTTGGGGTCAAATTTCTGGGTAGAACTAGCGCCTTAACAAAGAAACATTATCTGCATCCACTGGCAGTAAAGGAGTTAATTGTTCGAAACATTGCTTATGCAAGGGTTAATGTCCAGTTGCTGTTCTGTGGGATCTGTTTTCATTCAGTACACCACCGTTGAAAACAAAAACAACTAACAACAGGCGGAAACGAAATTAACACCATCACCGCCACAATTATCGTCAACGACGGATTGCGTCCAAGGGCCCCCATCAACAAAGTAGTAAACAACAATAGTAGCCACCAACAGCAACTTCAAAAACAACTACACAACAACACAACCATTAAAATTGCCCAAGAGAAAACCAAAGAAAAGCAAGTCCATATTTGTCAAAAGCGAGATTTTCATTGTATTACAGTGAAAAGCTCGTTTTTTCACAAAAATGATATTACCGTCTTTATCCTACGGCAGAAAAAAACCACAACTGTCAATCACACATAATGTGATTATTTATCACCTTCGCTGTTAGCAGACGTAACGGATGTCTTCGAAATCATGCTAAATTCAACACCAAATAACATCATACGGCCACAGAGCACGGGTATAAATTGGGCAAGGATGAGACAGAACATACAGAAATACACTGTGCAAGCAGGAGGCAATGAACATGACGAGCCCCCGTAATTGCGGGGGCTCGTCATGTTCTTTGCCTCTTGCAGTTGGGTGATGTCCGTAATTGCGGGGGCTCGTCATGTTCTTTGCCTCTTGCAGTTGGGTGATGTCCGTAATTGCGGGGGCTCGTCATGTTCTTTGCCTCTTGCAGTTGGGTGATGTCCGTAATTGCGGGGGCTCGTCATGTTCTTTGCCTCTTGCAGTTGGGTGATGTCCGTAATTGCGGGGGCTCGTCATGTTCTTTGCCTCTTGCAGTTGGGTGATGTCCGTAATTGCGGGGGCTCGTCATGTTCTTTGCCTCTTGCAGTTGGGTGATGTCCGTAATTGCGGGGGCTCGTCATGTTCTTTGCCTCTTGCAGTTGGGTGATGTCCGTAATTGCGGGGGCTCGTCATGTTCTTTGCCTCTTGCAGTTGGGTGATGTCCGTAATTGCGGGGGCTCGTCATGTTCTTTGCCTCTTGCAGTTGGGTGATGTCCGTAATTGCGGGGGCTCGTCATGTTCTTTGCCTCTTGCAGTTGGGTGATGTCCGTAATTGCGGGGGCTCGTCATGTTCTTTGCCTCTTGCAGTTGGGTGATGTCCGTGCGGGGGCTCGTCATGTTCTTTGCCTCTTGCAGTTGGGTGATGTCCGTAATTGCGGGGGCTCGTCATGTTCTTTGCCTCTTGCAGTTGGGTGATGTTCGTAATTGCGGGGGCTCGTCATGTTCTTTGCCTCTTGCAGTTGGGTGATGTCCGTAATTGCGGGGGCTCGTCATGTTCTTTGCCTCTTGCAGTTGGGTGATGTCCGTAATTGCGGGGGCTCGTCATGTTCTTTGCCTCTTGCAGTTGGGTGATGTTCGTAATTTCCCGGGGGTGAATGGGTTAAACGTTGTTGTCCACGTGTCCAGCGTGTGTTTCTGACCGCATTCAGACCAGTTTTTCTGATTCAAACCCAAAGATAATTAGAATTATTTCCAACAGCTGTTCGTTCACATTTCACCCATACAGCCTGGGGCGTCGCGTGAGACACCTGTGCTTGAGTATCGCACAGCACCTCTATCTCGAGTTTCTATTGCAAACTCGCACTTTTCCTCTGGGCTGTTGGCAATGTATACACTGATAAAAACAATGACACGTTCGGCCAACAGGTGGCACAGATGGTTCGCACCTGTATGTATTACACTGAAAAACAACCTCTTTGACATTTATTTTTTACTCTACCAAAACAAAAAAATAAAAACAGGGAAATTGTACGACAATATATAATGCCTGTGCAATCTCCATATACTGCAAGAGCAGCAGAGTCTCATGACCCGCTTCAGACGCTAGGGGCAAATGAGAATGTACTCCTCTTGCTGAGAGGAAAGGGGCCCATAGACACAATCAGTCGGATGGAGTGAATGGGGCTTTCTTATCTGATTTTAATTTTTAATTAGGACTGCGCAACAGACGGGATATACTCGATCGATGCGTGGGCAAAGAAGGGAAGCAAGGGGGATAAAGAGGAAGAGTGTGTGTGGGGGGGGGGGGGAGAGATGGGGGTAGGGCAGGGGTGTTGAGGGAGGGAAAAGGGGAGGGAGTAGCTGGATGTGCACTCGACACAGCTATCCTTGTTATATTCAGACTGCAGCAAAAAGTGTCACGCACTTTATGTATTTGAATCTGATAATGTTCGCTAATTTACCCATCTAAAGGCCCCGCCACACATGCTCGATTTTGAGGCCGATTCTTGAGCATTTTCGAATCGGAGTGTGATCGGACCGGACTGCAAAAACGTGTGCACTGCCACACATTCCCCGACTTTATTTAGCCGACCGGTATGCGATCGAAGATCAAGGTCGTACCTGTTCAGCGAAATAGCTGCTAGTTTGGACAGTGAAGATGATGTGCTTGCATTATCAGCAGTTTTACATCATATTGGGGAAGACTGAGGCGGGCGAAACATCGGCAACGAAGGTGGTTGACTGATCTTCCGCAATTTGCAAACTGAAACGACGTGCTTTGCGAGACGCGCTGATTGGTTGAAGCTTACAATCGGGGCCGATTCGGATCGGAAAAATAGAGCAGTTTCTAAACACCCGATTCCCACCCGACTGCGATCGGATCGGATATATGACGTCATCCGATCGCAATCGGATCGGAATCGGCTTCAAAATCGGGGCACAACCGGCAAGTGTGGCGGGGCCTTAACTCCAGGCCGCATTTCGGAGGTGTCACCTAACGCCTAAGCACCACCTCCTGGAGACGGATCGACGATGATAATTCAAGGAGTAGTGCCAGATCAGCTTGGCGCCATCAGGCGCCAAGCTGATCTGGCACTACTCTTGAATTATCATCGTCGATCCGTCCTCTGCTGTGGTGCGTCGGGGCTCAATGGGTTAATAGTAACGTACTAAAGAGTCGACCTTCCCCTCGTAGCTCAAGACCAAACGAATGACTGGCCTGCCAAGCTAGTCAAATGCAGCGAAAAACCCAATAGGCACAATGTCTATGGGTGGAGGAGGGGGGGGGGGAGTCGTCTATCCCCCAGTAGCAAAACGTCTGCGGACCCACGACGGTCGCAGTGGGCCAGCGCACAGCCGCGCGCGGGCCGGCCACTGCGGCCGTCGTGGGGTCGGGGACCTTTACTTACTGGGTGTTCTTAGCTGGCCAGCTGAACTGGATGTCGGCATGATTGCCAAATGCCATCGACGACAATTCGTTTTAATCCAACAAAGCAGGTAACTGCGTGCATAGATGTTAATTTGGATCTCACGACACAAAACCTAGGTGGTTAAAGGGTAAGACTCCAAAGGTACACATTCGGGTACAGCCGCGGAGCAGGAAGCGCAATGCTTTCACGCTGACGTCTAGGATTCAAACGACTCATCGGGATTGCGCGTGCGTTTTCATACACCGGCCGACAGTTCAACCCCTTCACTGCCGAAAAAAGAGAACGCGATCCAAATGCAAGAGACGTAGATCCTCATGAGCTCCGCGACTGCGGGGGCCCATGAGGATCTATGCCTCTTGCTGAGACCAATTATTTGTATCCATGTTTCTGGGGCGGTGTGGCTTTTAGTCATTGAATGAACCGAGATTTCAGAAACAAAACAGTACTTACAGTGTACGTTCAGTGGTATGGAAGGGGTGAAGGGTGTTGGGTGTCAGCTTCAGTAGTACCATTGTGTGTGTGCGTGTGCGTGCGGTGTGCGTGTGTGTGTGTGTGCGTGCGTGCGTGTGTGTGTGTGTGTGTGTGTGTGCGTGTGTGTGTGTTTGTGTGTGTTGTGTGTGTGTGTGTGTGTGTGTGCGTGTGTGTGTGCGTGCGTGCGTGTGTGCGTGCGTGCGTGTGTGTGTGTGTGTGTGTGTGTGTGTGTGTGTGTGTGTGTGTGTGTGTGTGTGTGTGTGTGTGTGTGTGTGTGTGTGTGTGTGTGTGTGTGTGTGTGTGTGTGTGTGTGTGTGTGTGTGCGGTTGTGTCTACTGACGTATGCTCCTGCTTGTGCGCGTTTATAGTGAGACACTAATATTCACACACATGCGTTCGTGCGTGTGTGTGTGTGTGTGTGTGTGTGTGTGTGTGCGCGCGTGTGTATGTTTGTAGGCGATTCTGCCCGTGCGAGTCTTTGTCTTAGTCACGCTTCAATGGCTTCACACACTTCGATCTAACGGCCACCTTTTGTAAAACGCGCTATAAATATTTACCAGTCGCCCGGGAGACTCACAGCGTCCCCATGGACTTTTCTAGCCGGTCTTTACAAGTCCACAGCATTAAACAGTGAGCAACGTGGTCCTCGGGCCGACCTCGGTCGCAGTTGGCCCGCGCACGGACGTGCGCGGGCCAACTGCGGCCGAGATCGGCGGGAGGACCTTTTGCACACAAGGTCGGTTCTACCCAGCCTTACAAATCGTTACAATCGGCTCGCTGAACCACCTAATAATTTACGTAGAGAAAGCTCAATTCGATCGATAAAATACGATATTTAATGAGCATTTTATTGGTCGAACTGAGCATGCGTGATGGATTCGGCGTGACGGGAGGTCAGTTGTAAGTTAATTTATTTATAAAACGACTTTTTGAAAGCCTGTTTACCTTGAATCGACATATTTTCCCGTTTCGTCCACCACTGGCAAGTTAGAAGTAAAGTAGGCAAAAGCACTATCGGGGTAGAGAAATATTTTCCCTTCGAAACGGTGCGCACAGTGGCTGATCGCAGTGCACGACGAAACGGGGAATATTGGGGCGTTATCACAACATATGAAGATGGGCTTATATTATACACAGGCGGACAAAGGGCGTGAGTTATGTAAATCGTCGTATGCCTCCATAATTTCTGAAAACTGTTCAATGGCTCGTGAGAATCTATGGTTGTTGCTGGCAGATACGTCCTCGGAATGAGCAATTTTTTATCATGCTTGCAGCCACCCGTATTATTTACAGCTGCCTAAACACAGTTAGTTAGTTATTTGGGTTTAACGCCGAGCCGGCGACTAAGGCCATCTCACGGCAGGCTGTGTAAACACAGCAGGTATGTCTGTGACTGTAAAGATTGGTTGATGCAAACTTTCAAGGCCATTGACCCGTTTCGTCATTGTGTTGTTTCAACATGACACTTCGATTTTTTTTTTTTCTTTTTCAAAACGATAGCTCTTTCACTGAAAAGCATGACACACAAAGCAGGCAAACACTGCGCTGCGAAAATAGATTGTCACTATCTGCAAATATCGAACTTCCATAATTGTGTGTCAAATCTCATATCGGCCGATGACGTTAGATACTAATAGGACAGTGAGAGATATAATCTGTCTCATTATTGGCTGTGCGTGCCACGTGGCACTATGTCCTGAGGGCCAGCTGGACGACAGCTTTGTATATACCACTATCACTCAGCCAATAACCAGTAAGCGAAAGGCCATCGGGCCGAGGTATGGCCCGATGACATTTTGCGTACATGTTATACCCATAAAACTGAGCCAAAGAGAATTATTAACATGCACACACAATCTCTTTTGAAGGCCGAGAGCGATTGTGTGAGTTAGTGCTCTGGGCGACCGCGCCCTCTCTCTCCTCCCCCCTCCCCCTCATCCCCCCCCCCCACCCCTACAACTCAATACATCCTGAGGATGAAATTATCCAAATTGTTTTTAGATAATCGACTATGATAGTTCAAGGGTGGTGTCGGAATAGCTTGGCGCCTATTATGGTCAATCCACATCCTATCGTAGCATGTCAGGGCTTTATGGCTTTATGGGTTCAGTTACCTGCCCCCCCCCCCCCTCGCCCACCCTTTCCCGCTCTCCTCACGTCATCATCATTCATTCAGTTTACTGTCCCACTGGCACCAAGGTGATCGGAGACTAACATTGTTTACTTTGGATAACAAACACATAAAAGGGTAAAGCTTTCATTCTGTCCTTATTGTTATAAAATACACCACACTAGGTCTTCACAATTTAATAGCCAACAACGGTCCTTATATATAAAAGAGGTATGTATAATCTATTTTCATATTAAAATCAGGGTTAAAATTTAGGACCACTTATGTAGAAGAAGTTAAGAATTTCATCATCTTAAGAGTCTATATATACGTCTACTATAATTTTTTTTAAAAGTTAAAACCAATTTAGACGTTCGCCATAGAAGTTTGGTCCTTGTGTTTTATTCTTATCAAAATTAACATTTTAAGATAAGAGACGTGATTAAATAAATTGTAAAATAAATAAGAAACATAAGTAGATAGGTGTTAAAGATCCTGGTGTGACCTGCGGCATCACTGTTTTAGATCAGTTGTGAATTTTTCACACTCGTCTGCTGATCGATCCTACAGCCTACCGACAGGCCACTTGGACCATAGGATATAAAAGAAAATTCCATTTTAAGACTAAGATTAATAGTAGCATATTTACATTAAGCGATTAAAAAAAGGTTTGAAAGGTTAAGAGCGAGGGTTAAATCTATTCCAGCCTTACATAGAGACAAAATTAAAATACATAAAGAGATATTTATTAAAAAGATTACAATCAGAGACTGAACAGGGTGGAAAAAAAATTGAGTGCGCGCCCTCAGATCAGTCTATTTAAACTAGTAGTCCCTAGAACAGCGCCGACCATGATGATGACATCGGTACTGGCCGATTCCAGGATGTCATGAATAGTAGTTACCCCTGGATACGACTCTCTGATTACCCTGCATTCTGCGGCGAAGGCCCCACACCCGAGAACAGCGTGATCGGGAGTGAAGCCCTCGCCACAGCGACAGACGGGGTCAGACCATCGCACAAGCCAACTATTTGTGCAGAGACGATTAATAATTTCCAACGAGAATGATAATTTATAAATACTGTGTTCTTTCTGAAGTCTATATGCTAGGACGCCCGGGTGCTCCCGCGCCAAAACTCTTTTTTCACTAGAATAATTGTTTTTAATTTGTTTCGCTATGAGAATTCGTGTTTCTTTGGTAGTCATGCGGAGCCGCAAGGGCTGAGCGCCGGGTACATTTGCGGCGCCAGCCCGAGCGGCACCGTCTGCAGTTTCATTTCCAAGGATACCAACATGGGACGGGATCCACTGGAGGGCAGTGTCAATGCCTCTAATCATTAGCTGGTGTATACTCAGTTTTATTTCTAGTACTATATCTTAGCGACTAGACCTGTCCCCAAGTTTTATGCTTTGCAAGGCAGACCTAGAGTCAGTGCAGACAAGGAACTGGTACATCTGCAGTGGCAGAGCCAACACGCATTCTAATGCCATCAGAATCGCAGTTAGCTCCGCCGTGCATACGGACCAGTCCCTGCCTAAGTTATAACTAATAGTTTTTTCCCAGAGGTGGAATAAAGACGCCACATCCAACATTTCCAGAATCATCTATTGATCCATCGGTGTAAGCTATAATAGCATGCGGATAGTTGGCGTCAAGATATTCCAAAGTAGAAACTCCTTGTATATGTGGATCGCTTTTTTTTACTAATGCCTACAACTTCAGTCTGGATTGTTGGCGCAAGGAGGGTCCAAGGTGGTAGAGGAGACAACGGTAACTCGGTAATTGTATGGGGTTTTATTCCAATTTGGTCGTGAATCTCCTGAGTGGCCGAAGTAAGAGATATTCCTGCTCTTTTGGGTCGAGCGGATTTAAAAACTAACTCAGTGTGGTCCATTCTTTTTTCATTATGATAAGTGTCCTGAGCGTTGTTAGGAACTTCAAAAATACGGTTAACATAATTTGCACAATATTTTAGTCTAAAATAGTGTAATGGAAGGATGTTGACAAAAGCGTAAACTGCTTTATTAGAAGCATGTCGGGGTGTGCCCAAGATGAATTTAAGAGAGCGCATCTCAGCTGTTTCAAGTCTTTTAAGAATATATTTGGAGGCCGAGAAGAAGCATTCAGCTCCGTAATTCAGGTTAGATCGCACCAACGCATGATGTAGATGTAGTAGCAATTTTGTGTTTTTGCCCCATGGTTCTTGCTTAAGGGTTTTAATCAAGTTTATTGCCTTATTGACCTTAGTAGTTAGGTTATTTATATGGGCAGTCCAATTTAACGTAGATGTAAACAATACCCCCCAAAATTTGACTTGGTTAGAATTAATTATGGGGTACTTCACATCATTAGTCGTTATAGTTACTTGTTCCTGAAATTTTGTTTTGGTAGGGCCAAAGATAATAAGTTGAGTTTTATCGGGGGCCAGTTCGAAGCCGTTAATCTCCAAGTATTTTTGAGTAGCGTCTATCGCCCTCTGAAATTGTTTTGATTTATTTAATGGTATTTGCCCTTTTTCAGTGTTCTTTATTTTCACCGGTTTCCAGATGGCCATGTCGTCGGCAAATTGAGATAGCTTTAAAGAAGTATGTGTACGTTTATCAAGGTTAGATTTTAAGTAGGTAGGAAGATCAGCCATCGTTATATTAAAAAGCGTAGGGGCCAGGCAGGTACCTTGAGGCACGCCACAATCAATTTTATGTGTCTTGGAGAGGGTTTGTTTATATTTTACCTGCAGGGTGCGTTGAAGAAAATTTTGGAGATAGACAAATATATTTCCAGAAAGCCCGATTTATTTAATTTTCTGTAAGAGTTTCTTATGCCACACTACGTCAAACGCTCGTTTGACGTAAAAAAAAAACAGGCCATTACTTTTTGTTTGTTTTTAAAGGCCTGTTTAATGGATGAGGAAAGAGTAAACAATTGATCTGAAGTAGATCTATGTTTACGGAATCCAGCTTGTACTATCGGTATTATTTTATTTTTTTCTAGAAAATATTCCAGGCGATTTTTTAGGAGTTTTTCGAATACTTTGCTGGTATGTGAAGTTAAAGTTATAGGCCGAAAAGAAGTTGGTAGATTCCTTGGCTTTTTTAGTTTCGGGATAGGAATTACAATTCCATGCTGCCAGTCTTTAGGCAGGTAACCCTCTCCATAGCACTTATTATATAGCTGAAGTAGCATTTTCTTACCCTCAAGGGGGAGGCGCCTTAGCATTATGTAGGTTATTTCATCTTGACCTGGGGATGTATTTGTACTTTTAATTTGAGACAATACAGAATTTAGCTCGATCAGAGTGAAGGGAAGATTGATGGGAAGCATATCCTCAGATGTTATAGGAGGAGTATTTTGATGGTCCATAGTATTTTCTTCTGTCCTTCTATAATTTTTTGCATTAAGATTTAGGCTATCGGTTGAGCTGGTGGCAGCAAAGGTCTCAGCCAGCAACTCAGCCTTCTCCAGATCAGTGTTATATATACAACCATTTCCTATTAATGGAACTGGCGAGGGGTTATATTTACTTTTGATGTTTTTAATGATCCTCCATGCCTTAGTTATATCTGTGGGTGTTTGAATCTCCCTGTGGATTTGTTGATCCAGAAATTTTAGTTTAGCCATTGCTATTATTTTATTACATTGAACGTTTGCCGTCTTCATGGCCATGTGGTTATCCGGAGTTTTATACTTTTTCCACTTGTTGTAAGCTCGCTTTTTGTCTTTTACAGCCCCGTCGCAATCATTATTCCACCATGGATTTGCGGGTTTGCCAGCAGGAGCGCCTTTCCCACGAGGGATTGCCTTCTCCGCGGCTTCAATTATGATTTTAGTCAATGTAGCACTGAAGGAGTCGGCATCCAGTGTGCCGACCCCTCCAAGGCTACGTTTTATATATGCCTCATATAGAGGCCAATTGGCCTTTTCATATAGGAATCTGCCTTTCTTTGGGGGAGATTTATTAATGGATTGTCTATTTTGGTTTATTTCAATGGTCACCGGGAGGTGATCGCTTCCCATAGCGTCATCTCCCAGTGTCCATTCTGCATCCATAAAGAGTTCAGGAGAAATTAGAGTTAGGTCTACTGCGGACGGTTGTTGGTTTGAATTATCCGGTATTCTGGTCATTTCCCCGTTATTTAAAATTAATAAATTGGAATTTAATATGTCTTCTGCTTGTTTATTTGCTACTTTACGAGAGGCCGGAATTTTTGGGTACCATAGGGAGTGGTGAATGTTTAGGTCCCCCAAGACCACCCATCCATCACCCCGAAGGGCCCCCAACCATTCCAGACCGGTTGGTTGAAGAGACTTTGGTGCATAAGTATTTATCAGATTTATTTCTTTATGTGAAGACGGTATTTTTATTTTAATATGGTTACTATAAATGGGTTGAGTTTCATATTGCGGGACAGGAGTTATAAGCACCTGGTGTTCAATCCCAATTTTAACGTAAGTAGCAGTGTATATAATATCATTCAAGTTTTTATCTCGTTCCACTATAGGGGGATAGTATCTCTTGGCTTGACTTCGCGAACGAAGATTTTATAGGAGTTGCCCACGACGTCTGCAGGCTTGTTCGTGGCTGCGGAGGCCAATCCGAGACAGGCAGGTTCGACCGCAGTGGCTGCAGGGGAAGGTATGGCCAGGGTTCTGAGCTGCGGCATCTCTGTTTTTTCTCCTGAGCCGCTTGTCTTTAAGGCTAGCTCTGTGAGAGTCCTCAAAGGAGACAGCTGCCTTGTAAATGGTGGAGAGCCAGGTGTCACGGTCCGCAGCAAGCGAAGACCACTGGTGGTGGTCGATTTGGCAGGCACTAAGTGACTTCTTGAGACAGTCTTTGTATCTCTTCTTTGGTGCCCCTCTGTCACGGTGTCCAGTAGCAAGCTCGCCGAACAGGGTGATCTTTGGTAGGCGATGATCCTCCATCCTGGAGACATTCCCCGCCCAGCGGAGCTGTGTCTGCAGCAGCAAAGCCTCGATGCTCACAGTTTCAGCCTGTTCAAGGACCTCGACGTTGGTGACATAGTCACTCCAGTGAATGCCCAGGATGGTACGCAGGCAGCGCTGGTGGAAGCGTTCGAGGAGTCGTAGTTGGCTGCGGTAGAGGGCCCAGGACTCGGAACCATACAGCAGGGTGGTGAGGACCACAGCTCTGTACACGCTGATCTTGGTGCCTGTTTTCAGCTGTTGATTGTGCCACACCCGCTTGAAAAGTCGCCCGAAAGCGCTGTTCGCTTTTGCCAGCCTGCTGTCAAGCTCCTTGTCCAGCTTGGCGTCCGACGTGATAATGCAGCCAAGGTAAGTAAACTGGTGCACTGACTTTAGTTCAGACTCGCCAATGGTGATGTGAGGAGGGCGATACACTGTCTTGGGTGCCGGCTGATGGAGGACCTCTGTCTTTTTCAGACTGACCTCGAGTCCAAAGAGCTGGGCAGCATCTGCGAAGCAAGACGTGATGCGCTGCAGGGCTCTCTCTGTGTGTGCAACGAGGGCAGCATCATCAGCAAAAAGCAGCTCACGAATCAGTTGGTCTAGGGTTTTTGTGTAGGCCTGCAGTCGTCTGAGGTTGAACAGGCTGCCATCGAGACGATACCTGATGTACACTGCATCGTCATCACCGAGGTCCACTGTGGCCTGCTTCAACATCATGCTAAAAAAGATGGTGAAGAGGGTCGGTGCCAGCACGCAGCCCTGCTTTACGCCGTTGAGAATAGGGAATGGTTCTGAGAGGTCATTGTTGAGTCTGACCTGGCCTTGCTGGTCCTCGTGTAGCTGGATAATCATGTTGAGGAACTTTGGGGGACAGCCAAGTCGCTCCAGGATCTGCCACATGCCTTGCCTGCTCACAGTGTCGAACGCTTTTGTTAGGTCGACAAATGTTACGTACAGCCCTTTGTTCTGCTCGCGGCACTTCTCCTGTAGCTGTCTCAGCAACAGGACCATATCGGTAGTGCTCCTGTTTGCTCTGAAGCCACACTGGCAGGGGGATAGTGATAGCCAGCTATACACGGTAATTTTACTTTAGTAGTATATGGCGATTGTAGACAGATTATTTGAAAATTTTGCTTTTTAATGAAGTCAGTAAGAAACTGAATATTTCTAGAAATGGCCCTACAGTTCCATTGAAGGAGCTTCAGGCCGACTTTACCGTTTTCACCCATGACATCCAGCTAGGGAGTATTAATATCATAGGCTTTCGGCTTTAGGGTTTAGTAAACATTCCCTGCTATCGCAGCTAACCTATTCCATTTCTGGGTTAGAGATCAAGGGGACCAGGATGGTCATGATCAGTTGATTAAACTGTAGGATGGCCATCATGATCTCCTGGATATTATTATTCGAAATAGCCGTGGTAATCACATGCGTATGTCTTTGGATGTCCCCGACCATGAACGCTCTCAGATCAGGGCCACCCTCGGTACACCGAGCTTCACCAAAGTGAAGCGGTCTACGAGCTAATGGTGAGACTTCCTCCCTCATAGGAGAGGGGGGAGATAATAAAGGTGGAGATTTATTAGAAGTAATAGGTATTTCCGTTTGTTTAGCTTTTTGGTGTTGGGCGTTTTGCGACAGGGCATCCATATAGGACAAGGGGCGAGCTTTAGTTTGAGCCTCGTTTTGAACGTTTTTTCTCACTAACACAGGAGTAGGATTTGAGTTTGTAATGTTAGTATTTCTTTTTGCCTGCAAGATAGCACTCATGACAACTGGTTGAGCTTTTTGAGAGATATTTTCAGTGGGAGACTGGCGCCTTGTACTTTCATCAGGAGCTTGTGCCCTTACCGCCTCCTTATATGGTATATAGGATTGGTTTCTAATACGGTTTGCCTCACGATTGAGCACAATCTTGGGACATTTTTGATAGGCGGCGCTATGAGCGCCGCCACAGTTTACACATTTAGCTGGTCTGCTGTCAGGGCAGGCGTCCCGAGCATGCTCGCGACTACCGCACCTGACGCAGATAGAATGTTTGGATCTGCATGCCCGAGTCGTATGCCCGATCCTGCAACACTTTGTACAACGCAGTGCAGGAGGGGCATAGGGCTCGACCGTCAGACTGTAGACACCTATTTTGATTCTAGTAGGAAGTTCAGAACAATTATGGAAGTCAATCTTAACTGCCCTCGAAGGGCTGTTATCCTTATTGACAAGTCTAGTGACTGTCGGTTGGTACCCTTGAGCTGTTAATGTCCTTTTAAGTTGCTCAAGATCCTCGGCGGGGGGGGGGGGGGGGGATGCCGTGGACCACACCCACCACCCTAGGGGAGGGGATGGTGCACTCGACATCCGCCCCACCGAGGCTCTTTTTTGCCGCTAGCAGTCTTTGAGATCGTGAATTGGGGCAAGAAGCAATCCAGGCATCCCTGCCAACCTGTCGTAGGGTGATATCGGAGGGCGACACGCAGGCCCCCACGCACAGATGCGGCTGGTGGGTACCGTGATCCCGGAGCCGGGTAGTGCCCGTCCCGAGATCACGGACCCGAACTGGGTAAGTGCACCACTCTCCCGCGAAGGCACCGGCGCCCCCCAGATTAGAGCGAGCTTTTTCCCGTTTCTTTTTTTGCACCTCCACAAAGGGAATTTTAAGCAAAGTGTCCGCTTCCCCATCAACACCGGCCGAGGTCTCGTCGATGTTGAGTGGAGGCGGTAGACTTTCCGATGGGGAAGGTGCAACAGGAGAATTTTGATGGACCAGGGGGAATAGCTGTGCCCGGGGAGAATCTTTCTCACCTGACCCAGCCGGCCCCTCCGCTCCTAAAGCCAAAGAATTTTGTGGGAGGGAAAGTATCCTAAGCTCTCCCGGGACTGTGCCAACGGCACGTGCAATGTCCGGGGAGTGGGATGGGGAAAGAATCTTCCTATGCTCTCCCCGGGCGGGGTCCTCTAATAGGATCCCATCCTGGGAAACGGCAGTCAGGCTAGTCCCGACCGTGACAGCTGCATCAGTAGTCCTATTTGAATTGGGGTCGTCGCTAGCCCTAGCTCGCTTGTATCTAGTTTTGTTTCTCTTTCTTCTCTTTCTGGCAGAAGCTATACAACTATGTCCAGAGGCCGATGAGGGTTCAGAGGCCGATGAGGAACCAGATCCCCACTCGGCCTCAGAAGAGGACACTGATCCAATTAAGGATTCCATACTCAAAGACTCCATGCGGGCCAATCAGATTCCCGCGAGGAAGTCGGCACCAAGAATAAAATGTTAAAAATTATTTAAAACCTAACGTGACAAAAACAGTTTACAAAATTGTTAAAAAGAAATTGGAACTAAGTCCCTATAGCCAAGAACTGACCTCTCCGGCTCCCTCGTCCGGGGGCCAAGCAATTCGATTTAGCCAAACACGGAAAAATTAGAGTTGAATTTTGGCCTAGTAATTGCAGCAAAAGTAGACTTTCAGATGCGTAGCCCTGAGAAGGACTTGAACCCGTCAGTAGAGAACACCCGGTCGCCGACAGAAGAACTCAAGGGCCGGCAAGAGGTAGGAGGCAATAGGCGCAATGAAGATTTGCTGGAGTATTTTCAAAATGGCGGCTGGCTGTGGACGGTGAGAGAAACGGAGCAAGCGTGTGTCCGTGGCAGCCGGTGTGGAGTAGAGGACAGTAGGTAGTTAAAATTGAAGCAATAGTGTAGTTGCTGGTGGGCTGGCTGGCAAGAAAGAAATGTAACGGGCGCAGTAGCGGCTGGAGTTCAAAATGACAGCCGGCTGTGGATGGTGAAAGGCAGTGCAGTAGGAGCGGCGTATACAGAGACTGGAACAGTAGCCCTGTTACAGGTGGGTGGTAAAACAATAGCGGCTGTCGGTGAGCGATATTCAACGGAGCGTGGTCAGGCTGCGACCGTCTCGTGTGCCAGCAACAAGCGAACTGACTCCTCACGTGCCCCTCGTTACATGTATGGTAATCAGTCCCGATCTCACAAAAGGGGTGCCATCTTTGTCTAGGATTAGGACTCAGCAGATATGTTGTTCAGTATTTTTCACTGGTCCGGTTTTTAAGGAGCTGTGCTAACCCAGGTCCTACCATGTTGGATTGGTCCTTAAAAATACTCGTGAGTTTTTGGTCCTTTGGATCCCAAGTGTTTGCCGTGCTTGGAGACCCGTGTCGTGGGAGAAGAGGATCCTGGTGGCTGAGGTTCCCTTTGGGTTGCGGCTCACTGGTGCTAACACTCCACTTTGGCCTTGACTAATATTTTACCTTAGACGGGAGGCTAGTCGTACCGGCCTAGTCAATCGGCTCTTGTCACGTTGAGCCTTATCCCATTGTTGACATGCGGGTTGATATACGGAGCACCATGCTATAGCCTCTGCTGCTGATTAGGTGCTTTACACCAGTATTCCCCTGCCTTCAACGGTGTGATAGAAGGCGGTGGCTCAGACGGTTCAATCGGGCTTACCCCTTGAGTATATCTTTCGGGCAGTCTCTATTGTGCGTCGGCTGGAGACCCGCCGACAGTTGCACTTTCCCTTGTGGCGGGCGGGGACCCCCGGGGGATGAATATCTCTACTATTATAATATGGAAAAACAAACAAACAAACAAAAACCCCAAAAACTGGCACAGAAGCGGCACATAGCCACCGACATTGTACATGAGAGTGACTCGGACTGTGAGGAGGCGACGCCCCAGGTCGTATGGCCTCGCTTCCTCATTGTCCATAGCAAGGTGAAAGAGAAACATGTTTTCAAGCTGCATCCTTTTCTGGTTGGTGAGACCCTCAGGAGCCGTGTTGGCAGGCCTGATGCCCAGCACCTCAGGTCTGGTGACTTGCTGGTAGAGTGCCGTACCCGGGCACTCTCCAGCGGGCTACTGAGGCACTCTTAAATCGGAGACATTCCAGTGGAAGTCACACCCCACAAAACTATGAATTCTGTCGCAGCTCGGGTTACCTTGAAGAAGTCCATAACCTTATGCAGTGTTTACCTGCCACCATCCCGGCGGATCTGTAGTAATGATATTTTTAACTTAGTGGATCAGCTGCCCCCTCCCTTTATTCTCATGGGAGATTTTAACGGTCACACTCACCTTTGGGGTAGTGACCACTATGATGACAGAGGTCAGATGTTAGAATATGTTTTTTCTCAACTTAACCTATGTGTCTTTAACGATGGCTCAACTACCTAATCTAACCCAGGTTCAGGATCTAGTTCTGTTCTAGACCTCACTGTGTGTGATCCTTCTCTCATGCTGGACTTTGACTGGAAGGTTCACGACGACCTGTGTGGTAGTGACCACTTCCCAGTAGTCCTGTCATCGGTCAGCTGTGAGGAGGATTCGCCAGTGGGGCGCTGGAATCTCAAGAAAGCTAACTGGCCTCTGTTCGCCTCTCTCTGTCAGTCTCGTATTACAGAGGAGGTGGTCATGTCAGCTGAAGAACCTGTTTACCCCACCCGGGTCTGCCCTGGGGGACTTGGGTGGGGTTAGGTATTTTTTAGTTCCCAGGGTCACCCTGGTCAGCCCCACAGGGTGGGGTTTTCTCTCTATTCTGGGGCATGTGTTTCTGTCTACCCGAGGTCCATTCACCTGTATTTGCCTTTTTTAAACTCTCCCTACTGTCTGCACTGCCTGTAGCTCTTGATATTGGATGTGTGTTGCTAAATGGTCTTAGCTTTATTTAGGCCCCATGTGTTAGGTTTATTTAATGTGTTTGACCGGCTGGCGACATACATTCAATGTTCTGTTTAGTTGGTTGTTTTTTTTTCACAAGCAGTGCAGGCACGTCCTGAGAAAGCCTTGTTGCTGTCGGGACGTTAAGCAATGTACAATCAATCAATACAATCATGAAGAACCTGTTTCTTGTTTTACTTCTGTTTTGTTGGACGTAGCAGGTGAAACCATCCCTAGAACTTCCACATCAGTCCTTCGGAAGCCGAGAGTACCATGGTTCAATGAAGAGTGCCGCAAGGCCCAAAAAACGCGCAAATCTGCTCAGCGACGTGCTTTTCGTAATCCGTCACAAGCGAATATTTTAACCTTTAAAAGACAGAGGGCGAAAGCCCGCAACATTTTTAAACGTGAACGCCGTGCTTCCTGGAGACGCTTTGTCTCATCGTTATCTTCTTGGACTCCATTCCAAAAAGTCTGGAAGGCTGTTCGAAGAATTAGGGGCAGGGGTGGCTCTGTCGGCCACCTTAGAGATGGTGCCAGTTTGGTTACGGATAAAAAGGCTGTGGCCAATTTGCTTGCCTCCACCATTGCCCATAATTCTTCAACAGAGCATTATTCACCTTTCTTCCAGAGAGAGAAGGAGAAGCGAGAGTCTTGTACTAGCGATTTTATATCGGATAACTCGGAAGACTATCATGCCCCTTTTACATTTTCAGAATTTCAGCAAGCCATGCAGAAATGCAGAGACCAACGACAGAGGTTTAAGGCTCCTGGAATTTGCCAGCTCAAATGATCTAAAGCTGATGAACACGTTTGGCCCACACATAGCATCCAGAAGATGGACATGGCACAGCCCGAACGGAGAGCACCATAACCAAATTGACTACATCATGGTGAAGAGACGCTTCCAAACCAGTGTGAACATTGACCTCTATCATGTCTTTGTGAATTTTAATAAAGCGTTTGACAGGGTGTGGCATGCAGCCCTTTGGTTCACCATGAAGCTATACAACATCAATGCCAACCGCATCAAAGTCATAGCAAACCTTTACAACAAGGCCACTAGCGCAGTCTGCTTCAACGGCAAAA
>BTPG01000005.1:173190168-173267668 GCA_036245525.1 Semisulcospira habei | reverse complement strand
CCCCCAACCCCCACCCCAGGCTGGGTGGAAGAGGGGGGGGGGGGGCGCGTACTGGACATGACTTATTTTAGCACCAAAACGGGAGTGATCATACTTTCCATACTCGATCAAACGTGAAAAGATAGGGGTCATACTAGTTGTCTCCCTCAGCTGATTATTGGTAGCCAATCGAGGGAGACAACCAGTGTGCGCAATGGACGTAAGAAAGGAACATTCAGAGTTGTTCATATTTTTAAGCTTATCCTTCTGATCCATTTCCTTCCTCTCTAAGCCCCCCCCCCCCCCCCCCCCACCCGGGTCTGCCCTGGGGGACTTGGGTGGGGTTAACTACTTTTTAGTTCTCAGGGTCACCCTGGTCAGCCCCACAGGGTGGGTTTCCTTTCCAATTCTGGGGCATGTGTTTCTGTCTGCCCTTGGTCCATTCACCTGTATTTGCCTTTTTTAAACTCTCCCTACTGTCTGCGCTGCCTGTAGCTCTTGATATTGGATGTGTGTTGCTAAATGGTCTTATTTATGCCCCATGTCTTAGGTTTATTTAACGTATTGGACCGGCTGGCGACATACATTCAATGTTCTGTTTAGGTTTTTTTTTTCACAAGCAGTGCAGGCACGTCCTGAGAAAGTTTCGTTGCTGTCGGGACGCTAAGCAATGTACAATCAATCAATCAAACCTCTCTAAGCCAACCTCTGATCAACACACACGCCGGCGCACACAAATAAAGACGGACATGCAGCGCTTCCCGCCATTAGTACGCTCTGTGGTCAGGAGTGGCGACGGGAATTCTGAAGACTAATAGCACGTATAGCAAAATGACGTCACTCAGTATAAACTTCACGTCATGGCATTGCTGGTCTCACGACGCCGCGTATACTGTGACCAGTTTGATGTTTCACGTCAGTCACTCATCCGAAAGGCTTAGTTATTTAGTTATTTGAGTTTAAGGCCGATCCGAGCAGGCGACTAAGGCCATCTCACGGCGGTCATCCGAAAGGCACGCTCTTCCAGAGCTGACTGTTTTGTTCCACACAGCCTCTTCCAGAGCTGACAGTTTGGTGGGAGTAAATAGTGGCTCCAAAACTTGCAAAAATGAATTAACTATTATTGAAAAAGTTGAAGAGGTACATCGCTGGATTACGAACTCATTTAGTATCTCCCTTCCCTCCCCCCCCCCCCCCCCTGCCTGATCCGCACGGCAATGGCACATACAAACACAAACAGCAGAATGGCACACACAAACACAGACGGCAGACACACGGCGCTTCCTACCGGTTATACGTTCTGTGGGCTGGCGTAGCCACAGCCATTTTGAACAATAAGGTGGAATGGCCCATGCCCAAAAAGTCTCTTCTGCGTGAGCTTGCATGCATATTCTACCTTTTCCACAATACTTTCGCAAATACCACACAAAAATAGATGAAGGAGAACATCGCGCCAGATAAATACACACGTAAAACACTAACGTGCTGGTGATTTGCGTCAATTAGGAACATTGTATAAAACGCTGATGCGTTTGGTGCTTTTACGTCACCGTCGCTGTTTGATTCTTCTGAAGAAATCAAGGAGTCTTACTTCTGACATTTTTTTCCGCATTGAACTTTTATTTTCGAAAAAGTTGCAGAGGTACAAAGCTGGCTAACGAACTAATCTAATGTCTTTCTACAAACTAGCCATATCCAAACTTTCAAGTGCATATATCATTAAAATTGCGCACTCTAATCTGAGTCAACCGACTTTCTATAAACGGTCTTTTATGTGTTCAATGAGACATCCAATTTCAATATGCTCGGTCCGGAGGCTCTTTTAGCCACCCATTGACTAAAGTATTTTGAAAAGTTTCAAGTTTGTGCGTACAGTAATATCGGAGATTCTCATGTTTACATACATGCGCGCGCACACACACACACACACATACATAAATACATACATACGCACATACGGCCATTCGCCCCAAAACGAGTTCAACAGCAAGATTAGAGGGGCTAGACGTGACGTCATTTTTATCTTGTTACTTTTTTGCGAGACCATGAGCCCCGCCTTCCTGTTATGTCCTTTGCATTCTACGGGACGCGCTCGACCAGCCACATGCTAAAGTCTGCCGTATTTTCAACTGATACGATAGACAAAAACTTTTTTTTTTAAACTGACTGGGCCAACTTGAGAGACGTCATGGTTATGGTGCCACCTTGCACCACAAATCCAGGGACTGCCAGGCAGCTGGTTACGAGTTATTTTCGGCCCTAGAGCGACAGGTTGCGGAGAGATGCTATCAGTTGCAACTGCATCCTTCCATCGTGTTCCGGACGGACCCTGGGACATACGCGCGATCCTGGTCAGTGGAACCAAATCCTCGATCATCGACTGTATTGGTGGCTGCATCCACAAGAAAGTTTAACCCTTTGGCTGTCGGTAGCGCTTTTTGTCGCGATGATTCCTGTGGGAATCATCGCGACAAAAAGCACCACCGACAGCCAGAGGGTTAAAGAAACTGCGCAAAATGATTATTTTGTCACTGATTCCGCCTCGTTGCACAACTTTAGCATTAGCGATGGGAGGGCGGCGTTCCGCGCCTTTGGGGACACGCCTACGTGACGCCTTAAACAATACACGACGATGTAGGTCACGTGGACACGTGCTACGTTAACCCCTTCACTGCCAGTGATCACGGACTTCCCGTCTGAAACACCTGCAGGCTGACCGCGACATTCGTGTGAAGAGCACTTGTGAAATGGGACCAATCCTGGTCTTTAAAAAAACACGGGACTAACAAGAGATATTAAACCCTCATGAGCCCCCGCACTCTAGCGGGTGGGTAGTGTTCGCCTTGCCCGGGCAGTAAAGGGGTTAACTTATTCGCGGCCAGCCGCATCCGGATGCGGGGCTTATGCTTATGCCCCGCATCCGGATGCGGCTGGCCGCGAATGAGTTAATCCTTTCACTGTCAATGGCCACACATTGTGCTTGTGTCGGGAATCGTAAAATTGTAACGCCCCATCTTCATATTTACATCTCGCACAAAGAACGATAAACGGTGCGTTGTATTCTTTGTATGTATGTCGATTTTGAAAAATAAAACAAGATGGGATGAGCCATAACCCACAAAGTCACTTCTATATGAGAGCCATAACCCACAAAGTCCCGTTTATATGCAAGCTGTCCTCGCTGTCAAGGGTCTCTACCTGTTGTCTTTGACCTGATTCTGAAGTTGAAATATCTCCTATTGTCGTGCAGTCACTCCATTTCCGACACTGTGATTGGTCAGCACCTAAAAATCGCAGAATGTGTGAATGTGTGTGTGCACGTTTTTTGTTGTTGTTTGTTTTGTTTTGTTTTTATATTATTCATTAATTTTTTATCATTATTTCTTCAATATAATATTTTCACACTTTGTGCATTATTCGTAGATTAGATTAGCAACGGCAAGTTCAAAAAATGGTCGTGCCAGCCAGAACTTTCACCTTTGTAAAATAAAGAATCATTGTCATTGTCATCATTGTCATTGTCATTGTCATCTCTCTCTCTCTCTCTCTCTCTCTCTCTCTCTCTCTCTCTCTCTCTCTCTCTCTCTCTCTCTCTCTCTCTCTCTCTCTCTCTCTCTCTCTCTCACACACACACACACACACACACATACACACAAACATGCGCGCATCTCCAGGAGGAATAGATCCTCATGCGCCCTCCAGGTGCATGAGGATCTATGCCTCTTAGAGATGTTTGGAGCGCGCGCGCATGCACGCACTAACACGCACACACACATCGACGCGCTTTCATAAGAGCATGCAGGTGACCCGTGTACTTAGTACATCATGTAGCTAGGTAAAGTCAACCTGCTTTCACACAAATTATAGCAAGACTGAAATTGTACCGTGAAGTTCTAGTTTTGTCATCATTTCTCAAGCCATATGAAGAGAGTGTGAAACTCATATCACGTAAAATATAAAAATTACGTAAAAACTAAAACTTGCGTCATGACAAATGACGTTTGACAAATCAATGACGCGTATGTCCTGCGCCCCTTACTGAACACTGATGCATTTGCAGATCTGCGAGACTTTTTCAATAGGAGATAATTCAACATCAGAATCAGATCAAAGACAAAAGGTAGAGACCATTGACAGCGAGAACAGCTGTCATATAGAAGGGACTTTGTGGGTTACGGTTCATCCCATCTTGTTACTTTTGGGTCTACCGTATTTAAAATAAGGTAGACTTTAAAATGGGGCTGGTCGGAGCACATTCCGGAGCATGCAATGACGTTTTTGGCGTGCGGGGCATAAATTCTGGCAAAGAAGTAACGAGATAAAAATGACGTCACGTCTAGCTACGCAAACCTTGCTAGAGAACGTCATTTTGGCGCCAAAGCGCCGCGTGTGTGTGTGTGTGTGTGTGTGTGTGTGTGTGTGTGTGTGTGTGTGTGTGTGTGTGTGCGTGCGTGTGTGTGTGTGTGTGTGTGTGTGTGTGTGTGTGTGTGTGTGTGTGTGTGTGTGTGTGTGTGTGTGTGTGTGTGTGTGTGTGTGTGTGTGTGTGTGTGTGACAGCGACTAGAGCCCGCGTTTGTTGACGGACAAGCTTGAAATTGTACGATATTGTACGATATTGTCCCTAAAAGAATAATCTGGAGACATTTTTTTCGATTTTTTTTTAAATTAAGATGCTCATTGGTGAGAAAATGTCCGTTTCACAAAAACCGGTTGATCCACACTGGAGTCCGTAATTTATCTTATTTTTACTAAATATTTTGCATATTGCTAGATAATATGGGGATATTGAATGAGTTTGTTAACCAGTATTGTACCTGTAGAACCTTTTGAGTGATAATTACATATTTTTAAAATATATATATATATTTTCACGTTTTTGGGATTAATTTCACGAATCATATGGGTTAATCTTAAAACAATTGAATCTTTTTTTACGAAAAAAACAATCTTCTCATTAATAATCGCATGATTTTTCATATACGGTATTTACATAAGCGTATAGTTTGTCTCGGCTGTCGGGTACGATTAGGTCAAATGTGATCTGAAATTTAGGTAGGTCCACTCAATTTTGTTTTCTAGAAACTGCCACCAAACAAATGCACCACTCAGAAGTACACGTTCAAAGAAGTGCACATGCACAAAATCAGAACTGTATGTTGATTGGCTTCCGAGATATATGCATTTGAATATGACCTAAATGACCTCTATTTTGCATTTTTAAGAAAGTGCTATGTTCAGGCACCTATAAAATAATAACGTGAATGTAGAATTGTGTGGTCTTTACTGTCACGGATCAAAACAACATATAGATTGTCTTGGTTGTTTTTTCTAGCCCCACACATTGATACGTTTGCAATTACAGCACGCCTAAAATAACAAAAAATGCAATTTGGACATGTGTCAATGATGGTTTACGTGGCTTATATACCTTTCACTAAAAAAGCTATATCTTAGGTAATTTTCGTCGAAAGCATGTGAATCAGAAACTAAAATGTACACAAAAACACGACAAATCCCCTTCTGTGTGATAATTTCACATTAAATCAAGCACATTTCAGATTTGAACACAACAATATGACAATATCTTGCATTCTAGCGCTATATCTCATACACATGGAATTCAAATTTACCAGCTGCAGGACGTCCGTTGGCTGTAGAAACAAGCACTGTGGTTATCTACCTCGTGTTCCTTGTTTAAGATACCTCTTCTACCCCCTCCCCTGTTCCTGAGAGGGGGTCTACTGGAGTCATTCTAGCTGGGTGTCACTGTAGCTGGGTGTCTGTCTGTTTGTTTGTTTTTGGCAGGTGATTTCTCCAGAAGCAATCAACAGAATTGTTTAAATTTTCATTTTAAATTTTCATTCCTGATCAGTATTAGATGTGTCTGGTACCAAAGCCGATGTCCTAAGGTCAAGGTCAAGGTCACAGTAGAGATATAAAGGGTTTGTACACTAAAGGTAATATCACAAAAGACGGCTCATTTGATTTAAATTGTTGTTAAAGTAAAGGTACCCCAAAGAAAGTAGCGCAAAGGAAAATTATCTGACATACCGAGTGAAAATGCCCTGGCAGCCATATATTTTCAGTGCTTCAGTTTTTGTTTTTGCGATATCTCTAGAACCACTCTACCGATTTTCGTCACGTTTTAGTATTTGGTAGCCTTTAGTGTGAGAAATGGTCGTGAGCAAAAACGGAGTTGATACTTTTAAGTGTTAGGTTCACGTGTGGAACGTGAATCTATGTAATGGGCCAGTGGTCGTCCGTCCGTGCTTCGTCCGTCGTAAACTTCAACGTTGGCATTTTCTCGGAGACTATTCAATCCACACTCTTCAAACTTGGGCCAAAGATAAATGGTGTGCTAAGACTCTCTACACATACCAAATTCAGTGACCTCTCTCAAGGTCAAATTCACAGGGGATTAGAAAATAGATTCAACAAATACACATTTTAACAAAAAATTGCTTTTCTGAAATACTGTTAACGGAGTAGCGGATAGGGTGGGGGTGGGGTGGGGACGGAGACAGGGGCTCACGTGCTTCAGAGAGATGTTATTCGTTACAAGTGGGAGGGGGGGGGGGGGGGAGTAGAGACAGAGGCTCATGTCCCTCAGAGAAGTGCTGTTTTTTTTGGGGGGATGCGGGAGGGGTCGGGGAAGGGGAGGGGGGGCGCAGGGTAAAGATTCTGGATTGGGTGAAGCTGTTTTTTTCAACAGCGTAACCATTTTCTGGGTTTGCTTACGTCAGCAAAAGCAAAAAAAGGGCAAACATTTTGCACCCGTCGTTTCAGGTCAGTGCTCACTAAAGGGCGCATCTTCTTTACACCTTATGAATGGTAGCTTCAGTCGTACAGACATGTATCTGCTATGATTGCAAAAGAAGAAAAAGATGCAGTCGTTGTTTGACTAAGATGCTGGTCGGCTGAGAAGATAGGGAAGAGTGGACTGGAAAGGATAAGTAGTCTGGGACGGTAGCACTCATTTCTTGGTCAAGATATTCATGTCGTTTGTCAAATTCTATATTTTCTCATTTGACAGATACGCGTCTGTGTCATAGAAAGTTCTGGATAGACAGGCAAACCTTCAGAGTAGCAAGTCTCATTAAATAAAGTCTGAGTTGAATATCTGGTGTTGTTTGCCGTTGCTGTGTCATATATTCAGCTGTAAGAAAAGTTAGTTGATTGAGATTGGGGAGGTTTTGGTCGATCCTCCTCGTTTTCTTTGCTAAATTCTGTCTGACAGCATCTTGAAAATGTTTGTCTAAATAAAATTAAAAGCAACCGAAACTATTGCTGTTCAGTGTGATCTTGTTATCTATAGTAAGAAACTGACAAAAAGAGTAAACTTCAAAAATTATATATATATATATATAATGTGTGTTCGTATCGTTTGCTTTTTATTTACGAGTACGTTACGACGACAAGAAAAAAACATACAACCAAAAAAAACTTTTTTTTTTCATAGTTTAGGCAGTCAAAACCAAACGAGTTGGCATTATGAAAAATTCGTCTGCTAACGGGCAAAGAGTTGTCGTTCTTGTTGTCGACTAAAACATTTTTTTCAAATAAACCGTCCTAAATAATTGTCTAAGAAAAATGCAATGCAACACTGAAGTATTGCAGTAAATATGCTTGCATTTCAGTAGGACTAGACTTGTCACAGCTGTAATTTAGGTCAAAAGAAATTATACCCCACGAGGAGAGCGTGAACTTCAGGCTGGAAATCGACTACACACAGTAAAAATTAAATTGTGGGTCAAAATAATCAATTCTATCTGTTTTAGTTTATAATGCTGAAAATTTCTTTGCCTATCATTAATCATAAACATTTGTGTACTTGCGCAATGTTTTCTGCAAGTCACAAGCAAAATTTATGTCATCGTTGACGAAAGAAGCTTCTATGGCGGGCGCCATTGTGAAGTCGTGTTCGCGCGTTGGGGTGTCAGTTTCAAAGCCACTGCGCAAATCCAAGATTTGATCGTCCGTGTCAGATGATATATCGATCGAAAGGTTTTTGAATGAGCTTTTCGTCGGTAGCTGGCGCACGTGCGTGCAATCATTCCCAGATAACAAAGCTCATGAGTAAAACAAAATAAAAATTTCACGTCAAGATCTAATGCAGTTTTCTCTTCAATTCAAACGTGCGCTAGACACCGTGATAAAGCGCAGAAAAAGCTCTTTCTAGCGATACTAATATAGGGCTGTGCGTTCTATCTTGGATTTGCGCAAGCGGTTTTTCTAACACCACTGTTGCGCGGCTCTGTGCGGACATCTGACCAAGGTTTTTTTTTTTTTTTTTTTTTTTTTTTTTTTTTTTTTTTTACGCTTACCCCTGCTCCACATTCGGCGGTGCTACAAATACATCTTTCTTTCCAGAACAAAAAAAAAAACAAACAAACAAAACACAACAGAACTGTAGTCCGGATGATGTTTTGTTTTTTTTTTTCTTCTTCTTTTGTGCGTGCTATATGTTGAGAGCAGCTCTTGTTGCAAAATAGCTAAATATCGCTCTCTAACACTGATGTCACCAGACAATTTTCAGCAGCACCTTTTCGGAGTCATTTGTAAAACAGCTGAAATATTTTAATTTTTCTTTTGCGAAAAAAACCTATCTTCTCATTAATACCCGCATGATTTTTCATAAACAGTGTTTGCATAAGCCTGCTGTTTGTCCCGGTCCTGGGGTAGGATTAGGTCAAATTGTGACCTGCAAGCTTTAGGCGAGAAAATCAGCAAGAAAATTGCAAAGTTGATCCTCTGATACGTCAAATGTTAGTACTGCGATGATGACGTATAACATCGAGTCGTCACTATAAACACGGCGACGTGGGACTAATGATGCCATGACGTGATGCTTGAAGCGTCATATCGCTGCTCGTGCTATTCTTCTTCTTTAGAACAGTACGCCAGACCACAGAGCTTGCGAATGGCGGGAATCGCCGTGTGTCAGTCTTTATTTATGTGTGCCAGTATGTGTGGATCAGAAGGTGGGTTAGAGTAGAAGGAGATGGATTCCAGTCGCTACACCAGTCCACACAGCGTACTAATGGCGGGAAGCGCCGTGTGTCCGTTTTTATTTGTGTGCGCCGACGTGTGTGTTGATCAGAGGCTGGCTTAGAGAAGAGGGAAATGGATCAGCATTATAAGCCTAAAAATATGAACAACTCTGAATGTTCCTAAAGATAAACGTATCTGAGCTCCAAACAATACGGTAGACTTTGGGATGAAATCTCATCTTGTTTTTGTTTTGTTTTGTTTTGTTTGTTTGTTTTTGTTGTTGTTGTTGTGTTTGTTTGTTGTTGTTTTTTGGGCATAGAATTATTCTTTACTGAAAATGTTCAAATGATACAAAGCTGGCTAACGAACTCGTCCAATGTCTTTCTCCAATCCGGCTATATCCAAACCGCAGGTGAATATAATGAAAACAGCGAACTCTAATGTGGGTCAACCGACATCACATTTAACTCTTCAATGAGACATTCAGTTTCAAAATGCTCGGAGCAACTCCTCTTAATTTCAAGCTTGTACGTACGAAAACTTTGGAGATTATGTTGATTACATACATACACACACACACACACACACACACACACACACACACACACACACACACACACACACACAACACACACACACACACGCACACACACACACGCACGCGCGCACGCACACACACACACACACACACACACACACACACACGAACTTTAGCGCCAAAAGTACATTCTACAGCTAGGTTTTGCGTAACTAGACATGACGTAATTTTTATCTTGTTACTTCACTGTCAGAGTTTTAGTCTAGCCCGCCTATGATGTCGTGTTATACTTTTGAAATAGCTCCACCGCGTCCCGTCCTCAAAGTCTCTTCTATAAATAGAAGAGACTTAAAAACCGTTATATCTCTTAAACTTCAAAGACTAAAATTAATGACCTCCATTCTACAGAATGGGAGTCATTTACTTCGGGGAGTTTAAGAGTTAAAGAGTTTTAGCACGCAAGGACAGGAATGCACGTTTAACTCCTTTCGCACAGTTCTGGAGACAGATCGACCATGATATTTCAAGGTTGGTGTCAGAATAGCTTGGCGCCTAGAGGCGCCAAGCTATGTTGACACCAACCTTGAAATATCATGGTCGATCCACATTCTTTCGAAGTCTTTCGGGGCTTTATGGGTTAACCTTTCCCTTTAACTTCTTATACGCAAATAAGAAAGCATGTAAGTTTAAGGAGTAAACCGTTTCTTTAACCTTTCCCTCTAACTTTTATTTCAACAACTTTTATTCGGTGCGGACGAATGGGACAGGTGTGTGTGCGAATGTTACAGTCACTTTTTGTGAATCCCCTAGACTATCGTTTCGTAGTTCGCATGCACTAAGAAGACAGAAACATGCCCTACCTCTGACCGAAACATTTTACCATTCGGTGCTATTATATATTTGGTGCCTCGACATGACAGGTTAATTACACATTTGGTGTCTCGACAGGACAGGTCTGGCGTCTGCTACAGATGGTATAAATCAAAGCACCAAACGTGTCATATGAAATCGACAACAGCAACAAAAATGACAAATTTCAACTTCCTGTCTCTGCACAAAACTTCAAACAAAAGAGAGATAGGCCATCTTGCTGACAAAGCTGACTTGCTGTAAGATATCACTTAATTACCAGCGGCCAGTTGCATGAGTGAGCTTAGTGCTGCGCCGGCCGCTAAGCAAGGTGCTCCGCTATAGCAGAGCACCTTGCTTAGTGGCAGGTGCAGGACTAAGCTCACTCACGCAACTGAGCCCAGATGCGGCTAGTGAGGATTTATACCTCATGCAGTGGTATGCCACCCTCCCTGTCTGCATGTTTTATTTGGACTTCTCTGTTCGAAAGTGTTCTTGTTTTGATTGTGTTCAACCGACACAATCAATGGAACCATGCTCAGCTCCGGCAGGGCGGAAATTGTCTACTTTGAGACCGGAAGTTTCTTCAACTTGAGTGGGGTCACGGCCACCCAGTGCGCAGTAGGCCCTCGAACCCACGCCGTCTGCCCGAGGACTTCGCGCGCACTGGGCTCTGACATATTGCAATGGATCTGCACCATCCAAACCCAGACCGCAAGAGTGACTGACAAGCGTGTAAAACTGAACTGAAGAAATGAAATAAGCAAGAACGATGGAAATATATTCTGTGCGCAACCATCGCAGACCACGGGGCGCGGGATGGTCGCTGCGTAATTACTCCTAACACGGGTAGCAAAAGCAGTAAAGGTACTATTTACTACTACCCGTATTAGGATTAATGACGGAACCACCATCCCGTTTCTGTGCGGGGTCACTAACTTAATTATACCCTGTTCATAATACTATTAAGAGACCAGTGGCGTACGAAACGAGGGGGTGGGATGGGGGAGGGGGGAAAGTTGGGGGTAGGGGCAAAGGGCAGGGGTGTGTGGTAGAGGCCAAGGGGTCCCCCACCCCCCGCCCAGGCCCCCCCCCCCCCCGCTTCCCCCTCCCCCGCCCCCCCCCCTAATATTTTGAGAGGGAAAAATATTGAGGTTGTAAAAAATCATACCGTCTAAATGTTCGTATTCCTTTTTGTAAAACAAAAAATCAAAAACAAAAACCGGACAATATTTCTTCAGATGAAAAGAAATTATTAAAAAAAATCATTAAAAACATCATAAGAAGTAGACGTAGCTGTAGATGTCCAATGGCTTTGGTAATTATAGGGTAGTGCCAGATTAGCGTGGCGCCTGAGGCGCCACGCTAATCTGGCACTACCCTTGAATTATCAAGGCTGATCAATATATCACCATGGTGCCCTGAGGGTGAATATGAATGGAGTTAACTGACCTACTTGGCAAATATACCGATTTCCATAATGTAGACACGGTCAGCCGATCGAAAGACAGGCATGGCTATTTGCGTCGCGTACGGGATAAACCGATTCTTTTATTGAGTTATTATGTTGTGCTACGCAAAGTTTCACACAGCATTAATATTAGGCTGGAAGCCTCGGGCCGCACGCACTTGAACATTTTAATATGACATGTTTACAAACTTTTTCAGGCAGCTGTAGTTTATTCACAAACATTGACTTGCTAAATGACTATTCGTTGAAGAAAAAATACTTATAACAGCTGGGTTTTTTTTTTTTTTTTTTTTTTTTTTGCTGTTGCCGCTCAGTGCTGCTGTCGTGTTGTCATTTTTAATCCATTAAACGGTAGGGTTAGGAAAAAACGGATCATGTTTTAGTTTTTTCAAAGGATAAATGCATGCTGGTCTGCGATTTTATACTTCCGGCTTTAGGCTGTAAGGTCCAACATCACAGACCAGCCACGTATGCTGGAATGAACCTCCTCGTAGGTTCTCCATAGCGACATTGTTTCATGAACTTGAGTACAAACCAGAAAATGGGAACAGTATGAAAACATTGAGCACTACATTTCCAATCCCCGTATTACCTAGGGCAGCTGTCGACTGAAACTACACTGCAGCAGACAGATCGACCATAATAGTTCAAGGGTGGTGCCAGAATAGCTTGGCGACTAGAGGCACCTGAGTACAAAGAAGAAGGGGAACAGTATCAGACACTGAGCACATTAGCAATTCCCGTATTAGGGCCGCTGTCGACAGAAACGACAGGCCATGATAGTTCAAGGGTGGTGCTAGAATAGCCTGACGCCTCTAGGCGCCATTCTATTCTGGCACCGCCCTTGAACTATCATGGTAGATTCATATCTTGTTGTCGCGTGTAGGACTGAATGATTTGAAAGAAATGAAATGAAATGAAATGAAACTTTATTTTTCAAGGATAAAAGAATAGGTGCGCAGACCTTTTTTCATTCTTGTCCTTGCTACAAACTACAGGGGAAAAATACAAAATACAAATACAATTTTATTTTAATCCACACACACACACACACACACACACACGAACCGCACACACACCCACCCACCCACCCACACACACACACACACACACACACACACACACACACACACACACACACACACACATACACACACACACACACACAAATACGCACGCACGCACACACACACACACACACGCACACACACACACACATGCACACCTACCCACTACACGCTCTCGTACCATCATCTATGTAAATCAAAAGCATGGCGCTAAAAGTAAAAGGTGCAGGCGTGACGCAAACAACGGATAAAACGCCCGGACCAACATGTGCTAACACGATGCCTGTCCGGGCCTCCTACCCACCGCTGTCGCCAAACCTCACGTAAACCTGACCCGCCTCCGATTCCCGAACAAACTCTATAATTCATTACATGCATTTTATGCACAACAGCTACATTATCATGTCAAATCACGACTTTGGTATCAGCTTCAGCCCACTTAATCAAATTTCAAATACAAACGATTTTGAATTTCCAAAACTACAGTAGCTCGCTTGAGCTAGCCCTTAGCACCACGTGAATGTTCTGTGTTTATGTACTGTGTGTGAGTGAATGCGCGTGATTCACGTGAGCGTGCTTGTTGGGTTCAGTTCGCGGCGGCGCTTTGAGCCGATTTTCAATTGGGATAAAGCGCCTATTTAATGCGCTTATTATTATTATTATTATTATTATTATTATTATTATTATTATTATTATTATTATTATTATTATTATTATTAACTTACATAAACATCGCCAACATCGAATAAATTGAACATAAACTACAAACTATCAAAATTAAGTCAAAAGTATCCATTATCCATCTGTTGACTTCCTCTTAAAAAGTTAAACACACACACACACACACAAACACACACGCACACGCGCGCGCACACACACACACACACACACGTATGTTAATGAATAGTCAAAATGTAGATGCTAAGTGTGCATTTTTAATCCATTAAACGGTAGGGTTAGGAAAAAACGGATCATGTTTTAGTTTTTTCAAAGGATAAATGCATGCTGGTCTGCGATTTTATACTTCCGGCTTTAGGCTGTAAGGTCCAACATCACAGACCAGCCACGTATGCTGGAATGAACCTCCTCGTAGGTTCTCCATAGCGACATTGTTTCATGAACTTGAGTACAAACCAGAAAATGGGAACAGTATGAAAACATTGAGCACTACATTTCCAATCCCCGTATTACCTAGGGCAGCTGTCGACTGAAACTACACTGCAGCAGACAGATCGACCATAATAGTTCAAGGGTGGTGCCAGAATAGCTTGGCGACTAGAGGCACCTGAGTACAAAGAAGAAGGGGAACAGTATCAGACACTGAGCACGACATTAGCAATTCCCGTATTAGGGCCGCTGTCGACAGAAACGACAGGCCATGATAGTTCAAGGGTGGTGCTAGAATAGCCTGACGCCTCTAGGCGCCATTCTATTCTGGCACCGCCCTTGAACTATCATGGTAGATTAATATCTTGTTGTCGCGTGTAGGACTGAATGATTTGAAAGAAATGAAATGAAATGAAATGAAACTTTATTTTTCAAGGATAAAAGAATAGGTGCGCAGACCTTTTTTCATTCTTGTCCTTGCTACAAACTACAGGGGAAAAATACAAAATACAAATACAATTTTATTTTAATCCACACACACACACACACACACGAACCGCACACACACCCACCCACCCACCCACCCACACCACACACACACACACACACACACACACACACACATACACACACACACACACACACAAATACGCACGCACGCACACACACACACACACACACACACGCACACACACACACACATGCACACCTACCCACTACACGCTCTCGTACCATCATCTATGTAAATCAAAAGCATGGCGCTAAAAGTAAAAGGTGCAGGCGTGACGCAAACAACGGATAAAACGCCCGGACCAACATGTGCTAACACGATGCCTGTCCGGGCCTCCTACCCACCGCTGTCGCCAAACCTCACGTAAACCTGACCCGCCTCCGATTCCCGAACAAACTCTATAATTCATTACATGCATTTTATGCACAACAGCTACATTATCATGTCAAATCACGACTTTGGTATCAGCTTCAGCCCACTTAATCAAATTTCAAATACAAACGATTTTGAATTTCCAAAACTACAGTAGCTCGCTTGAGCTAGCCCTTAGCACCACGTGAATGTTCTGTGTTTATGTACTGTGTGTGAGTGAATGCGCGTGATTCACGTGAGCGTGCTTGTTGGGTTCAGTTCGCGGCGGCGCTTTGAGCCGATTTTCAATTGGGATAAAGCGCCTATTTAATGCGCTTATTATTATTATTATTATTATTATTATTATTATTATTATTATTATTATTATTAACTTACATAAACATCGCCAACATCGAATAAATTGAACATAAACTACAAACTATCAAAATTAAGTCAAAAGTATCCATTATCCATCTGTTGACTTCCTCTTAAAAAGTTAAACACACACACACACACACACAAACACACACGCACACGCGCGCGCACACACACACACACACACACACGTATGTTAATGAATAGTCAAAATGTAGATGCTAAGTGCGCTTTTTTTAAGCGGCTCATTTAAGTGCCGGAAAAGCCTTGACTTGAAAATGGACATGGAATGAGCTTCGGTAATATTGGCCGGAAGCGAATTCCAAAGTTTAGCACCTGAATAGGAGAGGCTAGTTTTAAATATATATCAAGTCGTGGTCTAGGTACTGACAGATTGTTCCTTACCGTCTTGTACGGTGTGTTAGCATAACTAAGCAAATCCGAATGTACGGTGGTGTTCTAGAGATGCTGAATTTAAACATTAACACGCTGTTGTTGTACATTAGGAGGTTACGTAACGAAAGCATGCCAAGAGTTTTCAGTCGCTCGTCAGTGCTGTCCCTGCTGTTAGGAAGGATTAGCTTGGCTGCCCTCCGGTGAAGGGAATTAAGCCTCTTTAAGTATGCATCACTACACCCGTCCCAGTCTGTAGATGCGTAATCAATGTGAGACTGAATGTGAGCGCGGCGGTGAAAAACAGTTTTCTCGTCTGTGAATCTGTAAAATAAATAAGTTTTGAAAGCAGAAACAAACTTCTGGACACAGTTTTGCATACACTGTTTACATGTGCATGCCAAGACAACTGATTGTCTATAATGACTCCTAGCAACCGGTGTTCGGGGATCTGCCTAATCGGCTCACAGTTAAGGGAAACGGGCTAAGTGGAGGCGGGTTTAGCTGTTGCTTTTGACGTATACATACACTCTGTTTTAGATGGATGTAGTTGTGTCGGTACCAGTTTGATACTTCTAATAGACTATGTTGCAAAGAAGAGTTAATTGTATATATTTTTGCCGACGACACGTCGAGAGTAGAGTCGTCTGCAAACAAACTGCATCGCACATTTGGTTGTGAGATACATACAGGCAAGTCATTAATAGAGATTAAAAATAAAAGAGGGCCTAAGATAGACCCCTGGGGCACTCCATGCTTAATCGCACCTTCTGAAGAACGCTTACCGTTGACAAAAATTTAAGGAGATCTATCGCTTAGATAAGATTTAAAGAAGGAAGCGGAATATGTGTCTATGTGGTATGTCAACAGCTTCTGTAGTAACAGTTCATGGTTGACTAAGTCAAAAGCTTTAGAAAAATCTAAAAACAAATACCGTGCCGGTCATTTCAGCATTTTTCATGGAAGTAAACCAAGTATTTGTTAGGTGAGAGAACGCAGTGTGACATGAGTGATGGGGTCTAAAACCTGACTGTAACGAATACATCAAGTAATATCTCTCCAGGAAATGACTCAGGTGCCTGTGGACATGTTTTTCTATCGGTTTGGACAGAGCCTACAGGAATGAGATTGGAGTGAGATTGGCCGGTCTAAATTTATTAGGATCTGTGAGGTCTTTAGTTTTTGGCAATGGAATGACTTTTGCTATTTTCCAGCCTCTTGGAAAAGTACCTTGCTGGATTATGAGATTATAAATCAATAAATGTTAAAGATTCAACCACATATGGGGCAGACAGTTTTAAAAAGAAGCTATTAATGCCGTCATGAACAAGGGAGCATTAAAATTTTATTTTTCAACTCACTAATAGAGAGAGAGAGAGAGAGAGAGAGAGAGAGAGAGAGAGAGAGAGAGAGAGAGAGAGAGAGAGAGAGAGAGAATCAATGAATCAATGAATCAATGAAT
Organism: Semisulcospira habei; assembly: GCA_036245525.1. Taxonomy (NCBI): domain Eukaryota; kingdom Metazoa; phylum Mollusca; class Gastropoda; family Semisulcospiridae; genus Semisulcospira; species Semisulcospira habei. The sequence goes on along the minus strand of BTPG01000005.1, from coordinate 173,250,575 downwards.
CAATGAATCAATGAAACTTTATTTTACAACGGTTTAGGCATTGACATCGTCATCGACACAGCCATTTTACAAACCTGCCGTTGCTAACAACTACAAGACTAACTACAAATATACATACATATAAGTAAACATAATACTTGCAAAGAGATGACAACACTATTCACATAGACAGACATACTCATAGACTCACAGACACCCCCCACCCCACCCACCCCCCTTCACACATAGACAGAGCTAAGTAGTCCAAATGATAATTGAAAAGGATAACAGACTTAATTGGGAATAAATTGGACCCAGCATAAAAAGAAACATATAATACAAGTGGTTGAGTCATCCCTACGAGTGATCCACAAAATATTTGAAGAGACCCTTTTTAAAACAGGCTAGCGAGGAGGCGGATTTTACATGGTCTGGAAGGGCATTCCAGATAAGTGCCCCTGAGAAGGATAAGCTAGTTTTATATAGATCGATCCTTGGTTTTGGGACTATGAAAAGCTTTCTGATGTTTCCAAGCTTGGACTCAGACTTACGGAACAAAGTGGAGATGTACTCAGGTGTTTTGCGTTTCCACACTTTGAACATAAAGATTGCTTTGTTATATTTAAAATGATCTTGAAGTGGCAGGAGACCTGCTTTTGAGAGCTTTTCTTCAGTGCTAAGGTGTTGATCAGGGCAGATTATTTTGGCCGCTCGTCTGTGTAGGGAATTGAGTCTCTTTAAATGGACCTCACTACACCCATCCCATACCGATGACGCGTAATCGATATAAGAACGTATGTGAGCGTTATAAAATAGTTTACGGGTATCTGAATCAGTATAATATTTCAGTTTTGATAACATAAAGAGATTTTTGGCTACTATTTTGCATAAGGCGTCTGTATGAGCTTGCCATTTTAGCTGACTGTCGATTTTAATCCCCAGTACTCGATGTTCATTTACCTGTTCTACCTGACTACCTTTAAGTGAAAGGTTAAGTAATAGAGGCATTATCTGCTGAGAAATGAAATGAAATGAAATGAAACTTTATTTTCCAAGGATAAAAGAATAGGTGCGCAGACCTGTTTTCATTCTTGTCCTTGCTACACACTACAAAACAAAATAACGTACATAAAATCACTCTCTTACACACACACACACACACACACACACACGCGCCGGTGTGCAATTGCCGCGTGCACAGGTTTGTGCCAGATTAGCTTGTAGCCTATAGGCGCCAGGCCAAGCCTGCACAACCCTCCACACACACACACACGGACACACACACACACACACACACACACACACACACACACACACACACACACACACATCAGTATATCATGTACACATACATTCTATTACTTAAAACTATACTACAGCAAATATAAAAAGCATAGTATAAAGGATTTTGTACATAAAACCGCTATTGTTCCGAGTCATCATAAAAATCAACCCGGCAGTCACTCCAACAAACATGCAACAGGCACACACACACACACACACACACACACACACACACACACACACACACACACACACACACACACACACTGGCAAACACACACGCGCGCGCGCGCGCGTGCGCAAGCACGTAGTGATGCGCGCGTGCACACACATACACTTGCACACACACAGATAAACACACACCCGCACACACACGCGATAGCGGCCTCCCCACGCCACTAAACCGCGCACAGCAGTCAAAGTAATGTATAGCGATCCCGCAACCACCGCGCGCGCGGGTCGACCATAGAGCGTATATAATATATACGCTCTATGGGGTCGACGCGAAGAAACCACAGCACTGCCACGCGGTGCGAGCGCCCAATGTTGTGCCTATCGACGGCATCCCGTCTGGCCAGCCGAGTCCATGGGGTCATGGATATTACATAATGCGGCTTGCTGGAATGCCAGCGGTATATTACATGCGTTCATAAATGTTAGAAGAAAATGCAGACTATCCGTGAAATGCCGCATAAAGCGGCATGGACATTTAAAAAAGAAAAAAAAATAAAAAATAAAAGGAAAAATTAAGTTTTGTCTAGATATTTGAGCAGCTTGGTCTTGTAAGTTTTAAGCGATGGCGCGGCTCTAACATCCGCAGGAATAGAGTTCCATAACTTTGCACCAGAATAGGACAATGACGACCTATAAATGTCCAGTCGAGGCATCGGTACAACAAGATTGTTCCCTGGTGTTCGACTGGACCTCGTATGAGCAAAGTGGAACAAACTTTTGAGATAGGCTGGTGTTTCTGAGAGGGTGATTTTGCGCATGAGCACCAACTTATTATACTTAAACTGTTTTTCAAGTGGCAAAATGTCTAACAGCTTGAACTTATTGTCAGTACTAATGACTTCTGAGGATCTGTCAACAATGAGTTTAATGGCTCTTCTGTGGAGCGAGTTCAGACTTTTTAAATTAGCATCGCTACTACCGTCCCAAATAGATGAGGCATAATCCAAATGTGACTGAATATGGGCATAGTAGAAGAGTTTCCTTGTTGGCTCATCAGCGAAATGTCTCAATTTCGACAGTAGGAATACATTTTTAGATACTTTTTTACACAGTTTAGTAATGTGGCCTTGCCAGCACAACTTGTCGTCTAAGTTGATTCCAAGCACGCGTTGTTCTCTGACTTGCTCCACTGGCTGGCCGTTAAGTGTTAGTTGAAGGGGAGGGGGGTTCAACTGATGCTTTTGCCGTGTGGTAATCAGCATGCATTTGGTTTTAGTGGGATTAGGTATCATGGCGTTATTTCTGCACCATTCAGATACCTCATTTAAACTGTCTTGGAGAATCTTCACCATACATGTTACGTCTGATGACGAAACGTCCAGTGTTCCATCGTCTGCAAAAAGACTGCAAGTTACACTGGAGTCAGATATATGTAATGGAAGGTCGTTTATGAAGACAGAGAACAATAATGGACCAAGAATCGATCCCTGTGGTACTCCGTGCTCTATCACCCCTTCGGGTGAGTTTTTACCATTCAGGTAGACATACTGCGTACGCCCATGCAGATATGACGTAAGGAAGGCAAGTGTGTCTGCGCTTAGTTGATAGACATTAAGTTTTTGAACTAAAGTTTTATGATTGACTAGGTCAAATGCTTTTGAAAGGTCCAAAAATACTGCTCCAGTCATTTGACTGCTATTTATGGCAGTAAGCCATCTGTCAACTAGGTGTACCAATGCTGTGTGACAGGAGTGTTTCCGCCGAAAGCCAGATTGTAATGGATGTATGAGTTTGTGTTTTTCTAGAAAATGTTGTAAGTGTGTGTGAATGTGTCTTTCTATCGGTTTCGACAGTGTTGACAGTAGCGAAATGGGCCTGAACTTGTTAGGGTCGGCAAGGTCTTTCGTTTTAGGTAGTGGGATCACTTTGGCTGTTTTTAGAGAAGATGGAAATATCCCCTGCTTTATGCAAAGGTTGTATATATATGTCAAGGTATCTACAATATACGGTAGGGCCATTTTCAGAACTGAGCTGCTAATACCATCATGGCCAGACGTACGTTTGTTCTCCAAGTACGAGATGGATTTTCCCACGTCGTATATCGTTAACAGGGGAATGCTGAATGACGTATCAGGGTCCAGCCGTTCTGCACAAAACGTCTTTAGCTTTTCGGACACAGCTGAAGACTGACCAGAATATGTATTTTTTAGCAACGTACTGGCAGCCGAGAGGAAATGCTGATTCAAGATATCAGCTGATAACTGTGTACATTGTGCGGTATTTTTGGACCTCGTAAAAGCATTGATCGCTCGCCACACAGATACGACATCTTTCTTTCCGTTCATAAGACGGTGAAAAAGTGACCTTTGAGCTTTCCTCACTAAATGTTTAACATGGTTTCTTTGCCTTCGATAAGCTACAAAATCCTTCTTTCTTTTATAGTCATCTCGGAGCTGCATGGCATCCTTGATTTCCTTACTTAACCAGGCGGGAAGCTGGGGGTTCTTCACCCGTTTCTCTCTGAATGGAGCGTGTTTATCGAGAACACCAAGGAACAATCCGTACCACTCAGACAAAGCATCGTTGGGGTCATTATGGTAGTACACTGTATCAAAGGGTGCAATACTTAAATCACAAAGAAATGTGTCCTTGTTGAAGTGTTTAAGTGATCTGTATCTAATAGTCGTGTGATGATGTTTTCGGAATGACTTATCCGCTTTTAATGCCCAGCAACAGCACACCGGGTAGTGATCGCTAATCCCTACCTGAGGCACGTCTACTGCCATCACCCTTGATTGAGTAGTTGTATATATGTGGTCTATAAGGGTGGAGGAAGTTGGACTAACACGAGTTGCTGTTTTAACTAGCTGCTTTAAACCAAACATAGACATGGTGCACTCCCAAGCTGGGTTGTTCAAAAACATGTTAATGTTGAAATCGCCTAGGATCAAAATTTCAGAGCTGCACTGTCTGACCTTATCCATCATGACGATAAAGTCGTCGAACCATTGAAATGTTGATGCTGGGTTCCTGTAAATGTACCCGACCAGCACGGGGCTTGATTTGTTTGCCCTTAACTCAACCCAAATGCATTCCACGGTTTTTGACTCCAGGTCCCCTCGCCTGCGAGTAATACCGCTAATTGAATTATGAATGTATACTGCAATACCCGTTTGTCCCGGGCATTCAGCATCGCGGCGCAGTACAGTGAAGTCCTGGATAGAAACGGCTTCATCGCTGATGTTACGATTGAGACGCGATTCCGTTACACCAAATAAGTGAAATGGATTGGGCTGACTCAAGAGGACACACAGATCGGGAACTTTGTTAGTTAAATGATAAACATTTAAATGGCCAATATGTAACTGGCGATCATACGCCATGCTTGCTAATGTATGTCAGTACTAAAGAGTACTAATGAAAAAGCTTATAAATGATACAACGGCAAATAAGAACTGAAATCGTCAAACAAGTAAAAAAAAAAAAAAATAAAATTTTTAAAAAAAAATCAGTCCACTCTAACACACAAAATGTGGGAGGCAAGTGAAATAACTAACATAGATCTCACTACCTTGCGACCAGAAAATACGTCACAACGTTCACTAAGAGGGACTAATCCCTTCAGGACACTTCAACAGTCAAAGCTAAACGACCCCGCTGCGCGATAGGGGAAATAAGTCCGTCAGCGCTGCGAAAGGACAGATATGATCGTTGTGTGAATATACGTAGAACACTAGTACAGAAAGTGTCACGGTGCACAAGTACTAGTGCTATAAGCGTCACAAATCGCACAGAATGAGTAGATCGGTAGTCACGAGTACTGTCGGCAGAAGTCAAAAGGATGACAATGTTAATATTGGACCACTTGCAGTGGTTGTTGAAGTTAAAAACAAATGATTACGTCTCTGCGCAAACACAAAATGAGAAATAGCACGCAAGTAAATCAATTCGATGCTGTTCAGTGATAGCAAAGCACAAAGTTATGTAAGGAAGAGTAACTGAATGTTCTGGAAATGAGTCTAATACACACGCACGGGGTGGCTGTACTGTGCCCACAGTTCCTGCTGTGCGTATGGCGTGTATGTGAGCGGGGGGACGCTGTAAGGATACGCTGATTGCGTCATGCTGAAGTGTCCCCATGGACCCGCCTCGCGATACTGAGGAAACGCGGCACTGTATGGTGGTAGCGGTGGTTGCTGCCACATTGGATACTGGCCCGGCATTTGTTGCTGATAGCTACATTGACTCTCTACTGCACCACCAAACCTGGATTCGCTGTACTGTGATTCCAGATTTGGTGCTACAGCAGAGGACACCGACAGTCCACCTTGACTTTCCGTTGCAGCACCGAAGCTGGATGCACCACAGAGTGATTCCAGGTTGGGTGCTGCCGCGGACACTGACTGTCTGCCGGCTGCGACATCAGCGTAAGTGTTGGTGGTGCCAGCGTGTCCTTCACGTCGCTGACGTCGGTCACGGCCACCACCTGCAGTCTGGTTGTTGGGTGGGGAGACGTCAGTAGTTGGCCCGCCTCTCTTTATGTTGAGGGCCATACTGATGGTGCCCTGGCGACTAGGATGGATGGGGTCACCGCGCCTGTAGAATTTTCTACGCGGGAACCCATCAACAGCAGTGAAGACCTGAGTGTTATCTATCAGTGTGACACCCAGCTTTCTGCACACATGGAACAGGTTACTGTTGGAGGCGGTGATGACCCTGTACAGCTGGTGTCTACTGTCGGTCGGCAGGATGGAGGATGCCTGCAGACGAGCGTCGGGAAATACCCGCTTGCATTCCCGGACGAGTTGTTCCCACACAGCGCTGGTCACTTCCTTTTGTTTGCAGTCGTTGACCCCCACGTGGAAGGTCACCAGTGCTGTGTGGGACGCGTGTTGTCGCTGGAGCCAGTTGAGCAGGTGGGCAGTCCGCATGCCGGAGACAGATAATACCTCTACTTTCTCTCTAGGGTAGGTGCGCATCTTCTCGGCTTTGATGTTGCGAACAACAGAGTCTCCAATGACCAGCGTGGTGGTGTCACTCTGCACTGTGTGTCGCAGTAGTTGCTCCTCTGGAGACACTCTGTTGTTACGCTGCTGCTGGCTGCTGGCGTGGTCAGGCCAGTTGTTGGCCTCAGGCAGGCCGCCAGTAATCCGCACTGGTATGAGGCGCTCTGGGCTCTTCTCGGCTGCCCTCACAGCCTGTACCGCGGCCAGTTCTTGCATAACGGCTGGAGGGAAGGGGTGACAGGGAGCAGCGATTGCATTGCCCGTTACCTGGCGCGGAGACGCACAGCTGTCAACATTGGGAAACATGTCAGTTTGAATCTTACCACTCATGGCAGCGTCTGAGCTGTTGGACGAAGGGGGTGACTTCTTTTTCAACTGTTTTTGAATTTCCCTCAGGCGCTGCTTGTGGCTCTGTTTGGCGGATGATAGCTGGTTGACAGTGCCGTCTGTGACGTGTTGAGCTGTCTCCACACCAGTTATCCTGTCATCCAGATCGGACAACAACTCGCCCACACTTTTCTCTGTAACCTGCAGGTCTCTGGCTCTCTTGACCGCCTCATCACGGAGCTGACTCTCGAGCTGATCAATCCTGGCTAGTGCTGTTGAAAGTCCTTTGAACAGTGTACTGACGTCAGCGCGAAGGTCCGTGATGAGGTTACAAGCACTTTTGAGTTGCGCTCGCAGAGTATCAGGGTCAGTGGTGTCCTCATCAGGACAGCTAGTCCCGCGGGCCGTGGGGGGTGCGACCTCTGTATTATGTAATCCCAGTCCCAGGGACTGGGGACTGTAGTTCGTGTTTGGTCGGGTTGGGGGAAGGGGCGTGGCAGTGGACATTACACCATCAACTGTTGCCGCAACAAGGGATAAATCAGTGCGGGCGTTCTGAAGTGGCTGGCCAGTAGATGCGGGGATGGGATTAGGCAGGGATGAGTGGTCGGGTAGAAGGGCTGTCGGCTGATAATCCCTTGTGATTGACGACTCCGCCGGCTGCACAAGAAGAGAGACTTCTTTATTGTCCGAGGGGGTGGAGAGGGTAGGGGTGATGGGGGTGTCTGCTAGGGAGACAGCCAACAGCAGGCCCCGTGAAGAGTTGGGAGGGGTGGCGGGTGAAGTGACGGTACTTTCTGTAAAATCGGGGGCAGTTGCAAGATGGTTGCTGGTGACGGGGACATTTTCTGTAGGGTCCGCTGTACCGGCCAGGAGCTGTTGTACATAATCACAAAGGGCCCGGTACTCCGATCTCACCCACAGACCCTTTCTCTTCCCCTGAATCATGCAGGTGCCACCGGTTGTCCGTCTCTTCCTGAAGTGCACAGTGATGACGATAAGTTTGTTATCGTCTGTGTGTACCGGCCCTTCATAGATCTTGACTATTGTCTTGGCCAGGTGATCAGGGACCGGGGTGTGGGGAGAGAGGTAGCCATCAAGGGCGACAGTTTCATTGTCATAGGTGAAGTCTTCCCATAACACATTGTGTACTCCTGCAGTGTGTTTGGGCAGAAGCTGCATGTATCTCACATACATGGCATTCCTCCATGCTTTAAGAATGTTGAGGGCATTAGCACCTTTACTTTCAAATCGTGTTTGGAGATTGTCTAGAGTATCTCTCAGTACTGGGTCACGGGGGATGGTGGGAGTGGCAAGGGGTTGGTGTACAATGGCTATAGTTGTCATGGTTTCAGATCAGTAGGGACGAACATGTGATTTAGAGTGGTGCGAGAACGGAGGATGGGTAGGCAGGTGTCACTGACGGAAATGTGGTTTATGGTGGGGTGGGGGGGGGGGGACACTGAGTGGAGGGTGGCTATGCAGGAGAGGGAGGACGTGCAGAGGCAGAGGGTGGGTAGTGGGGGGGGGGGGAGGGGGGAGGAGACGCCAGGAAAATGGAGCGTGGGTAGGGATAGGTGTGGGCGTGAGTAGAGTGGGCCGGGGGGGGGGGGGAATGGAGGGTGGGTTGCAACAGAGGGAGAGCGTGCAGAGGCAGAGGGTGGGTAGGGGAGGTGGAGGCGCCAGGAAAATGGGGCGGGGGTAGGGATGGGTGTAGGCGTAAGTAGAGTGGGGGGGGGGGGGGGAATGGAGGGTGGGTAGGCAGGGGAGGGAGGGCGCGCAGAGGGTGGGTAGGGTGGAGGAAGTGCCAGGAACACGGCGCGGGAGGGGGGGAGGGAAGATAAGGCTGGAAATGTTTACACGGGCGGTCAGGCATGATAACCCGACGGATAGATTGCAGCGCCGAGAGCGGCGCCTTGTGTAAACACATCTGGCACCAGTTTCGTGGCAAAGTCAGCCGTCATAGTATGGTGAACATGCAGCGTACAGGCTGAAGGAACGTAAAAAAACATGTTTTGTTTGTTTTGTTACTCACTATGAACACAGTATGGTGAGACAGTATGCAAGTCCACTCTCCGTCACAGTAGGCGTTTGAAGTCCAGGAAAAGGAATTTAGTTGCAGTAAAAAGCACGTATAATGAACCACATCACACGAGTCAGTAATTCACCACTGAATATGAAGTCACAAAATATATCCAGATATGCAAAGAGATCACAAAGTAATGTGCACGATTAGAAAACAAAACGTCCGAGTAACGTAGAATAGTAGAACACAATACAATCCATCAAACTGATATCTTGTCCGCTTGACTGTACAGCGGAGAGAACGGAAAAGTCGACCGCTTCCTCCGGCGTTCGCGGGCAGAGAGAGAGAGAGAGAGAGAGAGAGAGAGAGAGAGAGAGAAAGAGAGAGAGAGAGAGAGAGTACAGGCAGACAGAGGCAGAGACAGGCAAACAGACACAGATTCTCACGATGCTCACCTGTTTTCGCAGCTTGTCTGTAGAGGGGGCCTGTCGCAGCAACGCACAGCTTGTCCAATACTTACTGCAGTTCCCGCTCACACTCACACTCACAGTTCCTAGGCGCAAAAATCAATATTGACAACCAGAAGCTATTCTCGCACTTCCAGTTTCACTCTCTCACTTTCAGAGCCACTGTTATCGTGTTGAATCTTCATAACTTGAATCTATAAACAATCATCTGCATAGAATGGCCGAATCCGGCTGCAGAGTTAGTTATTTACTTATTGGGGTTTAACGCCGAGCAGGCGATTAAGGCCATCTCACGGCGGCGACTCTGCAGAGGATGGCCTCTGGCCGACTCTAGCTTTAGTTGGCCCGCGCACAGGCGTGTGTGAGAGAGCACCTGTCTCCTAACCCTTTGAGTGCCGGTAGCGGTTTTAGTCGCGATGATTCCTGCAGGAATCATCTCGACTAAAACCGCTACCGACACTCAAAGGGTTAAGACCACATATTTCTGATTAACCCAATTTAGCCCTGCCGCATTACAAGAGGAAATGGATCGACCATAATAATTCAAAGGTAGTGCCATATTAGCTTGCGAATAATAGCCTGCTCTGCGTTAAACCCAAATAACTAATTTGGGGTTAAATATACTGACTGTTACGATTGTGGTTGTGTTATCCTGTGAGAGCGTGCATGTGTTGATCGTAGGTAACGATCCGTTGTTTATTTGAGCTATCACGGTTATGATTCACGTGCCTTTTTAGTAAGATTTTCTTTTATTCGTGAGTAGAGCCGATTTCGTTTTAAGTTTAGTCTGGAACGTTCTAGAAAGGTCGCACTGTCTAGTGACATCGTAAGTGTCACGTCGGTTAGTTGGCATCGCAACATTTTCGCTACTTTTTGTTTTCCTGTGCGCGTGTATTGAGCAGCCTTTATTTTGTTTTGGGAATGTTCTCGTACTTTCTAGAGCTACCTGGTGATAGGGATACCATACTTTTATGTGACTTAATTATACGCTAGAATTTAGAGCTGAAGTAAGCAGCCGAGTTTTTGTAGCCTGTTATAAAGTTCATGTTAATGAGCTTCGGCTGCGTGTTTCGTTCTGATTGGTTGCGTAGTATGATTTCCGTAGACGATTCGGGAATTTCGTAGTATTTATAAGGAGGGCGCTGGGAAAGCCCGGTAGTACATTGTCTTGCTTTGTCAGTTGTAGAGACAAGTAGCTTATTGGGAGAGATGCTGTGTATGAGAAATTTTGTGTCGTAGTGTGGACATCGCAGAAGAGACTTTGTATCAGTAGTTCGTGCATTTGTAAGTGCATTACTGTGTGGATATCGCATCGCTGAATTAAATATTGTTGGAACTGTTACTCCAGTATTGTCTACATCCTTAAGCCACGTGTGACGGATTGCAGCTGAACGAGGTTTTTTCTAAAGAACTCTACGTGTGTGTGTCTGGTGTGTTTATCATACTTCGACTACAACTCCACCACATAACACTGACGAGCCAAAATAAAATGCGACGGGGCGGAATCACATGAAAAACTAAACTGTTTCTGATGGCTCAAAAAGGTCGCATTTCTTTTGCTCATCGGTATAGGTTAAACACGTTCTACTGAATCTTTTAACACAACTGCACATCACAACTTCACCTCCCACCCGGACAGCAGCAAAAATAATCGTGCGGACGTCGGCCTGAATTGCTTCCCAAGGACTTTTTGCTAACCGTAAAATTAGAACGCTTTTACAAGACGCCATCGGTCCACAAAAAAATAAACCCCCATCTGTTGTTCTGGGATGGTCTAACTTTGTTAGTCATAAATTTCTCATGTAAATCCGTTAGTCGAATGCAGGGGGGGGGGGGGGGGGGTGAAGATTGACTCTAACGAGCGGGTTATAGAATCTTTCAAGACCACTTTTACGTAGGAAACGCCCCCACTCCATATGTCCTAGTCTTACCTCGTTAAACCTTCTGGGACTGCATGGTGAACCTGTAGGCAATTCGCACGCTAGAGTGTGTGACCGTTCGCCTCACCCACCCATCCCACCCACCCATCCCACCCACCCACCCACCCCCTCCCCCCCCCCTCCCTTCCCCCCGCGCTTGATGACCGTGGATCAAACACTTGCAGAAGTGTCAGCCGCTCGGTCTGTCTAGAAATGATAGTGTACGAACACTCCACTTCTATGCTATAATAGGCGACAGGGACAGTTATTGCTTATGAGCACGACCTGAATAAGCACGACCTGAACACCGATCAATTAAGGCGCACTGCAACTGTGTAATTTGATATACCAATAGACATGTTATAGAAGGAGCAAGGGGAAAAAGGTTGTTGATATATAGCATATATAAAAAAAATAATAATAATAATTACGGCATTTATAATGAGCTTATCTTATAATAATTATAACTCTAAGCGCGCACTCACAACTCGCGCACGCATGCGCACGCTTTAGACAACGACTCACGTACCACGTGCCACAAATAGTGAAATACATTACGACAGTCTGCTTCGGGGTGGGGAGTGTGGTGGTATAGTGCTAGAACTGTTGAAAGAGGTGAGTTTTGAGGCCGGACTGGAAGGAGGAGAGAGAGAGTGTTTCTGACGGAGAGAGAGTGGGAGAGTGTTCCAGGTGGATGGACTGTATACTGAGAAGGAGCGGGGACCGAAAGTGCTGAGTTTGGTGCGGGGGATTTTGGAGGCGGAGAGGGTCGGAGGCGGAGCGGAGGGAGCGGGGAGAAGTGTAGGGGTGAAGTAAGTTTGAGAGATAGGCGGGAGCGCAGTTGTTCAGGGATTTGTAGCAGAGAGACAGAATATTGTATTGGATGAGTTGGGGGATGGGAAGCCAGTGAAGGAGTTTGAGCAGGGGAGTGATGTGGTCGAATTTTTTCTTTCTGAGGACGAGGCGGGCAGCATTGTTCTGGACGCACTGGAGAGTGAAAGTGGTAGAGTGAGGGAGGCCGGAAAGGAGAGAGTTGCAGTAGTCGATGCGAGATAGGATGAGAGAGACAGCAAGTTTGGTGGCAGTTTCGGTAGTGAGGTATTTTCTGATCTGACTGATGCGGCGGAGGTGGAAGTAGCATGCCTGAGCCGTGGCGGAGACGAAGCTGGTCATGGAAAGAGAGGAATCGAGGATAACGCCGAGGTTTTTGGCCGAGTCAGAGAGGGAGATCGGGGTGCTGTCGAGTTGAAGGTGGAGGGAGGGAGGGAGCTGGGAAAGTTTCTGGCGAGTGCCTACCAGCATGGCTTCCGTTTTGTCGTCATTCAGTTTAAGCTTGTTTGCTGTCATCCAGTTTTTCACGTCTTCGTAGCAGTCAGCCGTGCGAGTCAGTAGTGACTGAGTGTTGTCGAGTTTGTCTTTGTCTAGTAGTTGTGAGTCGTCAGCGTAGAGGTGGTGGTGTATGTGGTGAGACTGGATGATGCTGGACAGGGGAGAGGTGTAGAGTGTGAAAAGGACCGGGCCCAGAACGGACCCCTGTGGAACTCCGCAGGAGAGCGTGACTGGGTTGGAGGAGACGCCGTCGATGGTGACGGACTGCTGTCTGTCCGAGAGGTAGGAGAGAAACCAGGAGTGAGCAGAGTCAGTGATATATACCCTCACTTCCCGGCTGTCACAAACAAACACACACACACACACACACACACACACACACACACACACACACACACACACACACACACACACACACACACATGCACAAGCACTCACAGAGATATAGAGATGAGAGAAAATTCAACACACTTTTTTCTCCAGCATTAGTCTCGAGAAACAAGGTAAGTTGTCAGCATGACACCTTAGTAACGCTTCATTTCTCAGCCACAGAAATCCGAGATTGTTGCCATGAGAAACCTGCGGTAAAACGATCGCTGAACAAGAAAAGCGCCATTCAACCCCTTCATTGCCGAGAAAAATTGAACAACATACAACTGTAAGAGGTATAGATCCTCATGAGACCCCGCAGCTGCCAGGCCTTATGAGGATCTATGCCTCTTGTTGGAGCCACTATGTATCCGTGTTCCTTTGACGTCTGGGGATCTTCAACGTTGAATTATCGATGATGTCACAAAACGAAATCTGCGTTCACTGACAGTGAAGGGGTTAACCACTCGTACTTGCAGCCACCCATACAGTGAACAATATCGGTGGCTGCATGTACAAATGGGGTTCAGTTATAGCCTTTGCTGAATTTCTCACGTATCACGTTCATGTCATGATCTCTCCACATTTCACATTTAAATTAACCCCTTAATTGCCGGGGCAAGGCGAACGCTGCCCATCTGCAAGAGACATAAATACTCATGAGCCCCCGCAGTCGCGGGGGCTCATGAGGATTTATGTCTCTTGTTAGTCCTGTGTTCTTTGTGCCCACGTTTGTCCCGCTGCAGTTGTGTTCTTCACGCGAATGTCAGCCAGTGGGCAGTGGATTCAGAATCGAAGTCTGCGTTCACTGGCAGTCAAGGGGCTAACCGAGAAATGGATGGACCGTGACACTGACGTTAAAAGCAGTGTCCCTCTAGGTATACTGACGAGCAAAGGAAATGCGATAAAGTATCTCCAATGATAAAAATAGTGTCGCATTTCTTTTCCACGTCAGTATGCAAAGGTAACCAGCCTATCATAGCCGATCTATTGCTCTCAGATGGCGCTAGAAGTAAAATAGCCATTGGAAATGTAATCGTTTGATAGGCTTGTTTGTAAGGTCACATCGAGATGCAAAGAAGGTTTTGCACGTTTCTCCATAACACAGGAAATGAAATCATCCATTATGTCAGCTTATATTGAACAGAGAAGGAGCTAGCTCAGCTGGTGGAAAAGCTGGACAGTACAGCCATTGCGTACGGGATGGAAATCAGTGCAGAGAAAACCAAACTGATGACCAATAACACCAGTGGCATTGGCACTGACATCTTGATTGGAAGCCAAAAACTGGAAACCGTTAATAAGTTCAAATACTTAGGAGCCATTGTGACAGATGAGGGATCAAAACCAGAAATACTGTCCAGGATTGCACAAACAACAGCACTGACAAGATTGAAGACCATATGGAAGGACAGAAACATCACACTCTGCTCCAAGATCAGACTGGTGCGCTCCTTAGTCATCTCAGTGTTTTTGTATGCCTGCGAGTCATGGACCCTCACAGCAGACCTTGAAAGGAGGATACAAGCCACTGAAATGAGATGTTTTCGAAGGCTGCTTGGCATTTCGTACAGAGATCACGTCACAAACGTGGAAGTGGAAAGAAGAATCAGGCAATTCATCGGGTCATATGAAGACCTATTAGCCATTGTGAAAAAAACGCAAATTGAAGTGATATGGGCATGTCACGCGTTCAGCAGGGCTTGCCAAAACAATCCTGCAAGGCACTGTGCAAGGAGGTCGAAGGAGAGTAAGACAGAGGAAAAGATGGGAGGCCAATATCTCAGAGTGGACAGGACTGAAGCTGCGCGATACGCTGAGAATGGCAGAGAACAGAGAGGAATGGAGAGAGCTGGTTGCCAAGTCATCAGTGGTGCCCCAACGGTCGGCAAGACTACGGGATATAGATAGATAGATAGATAGATAGATAGATAGATAGATAGATAGATAGATAGATAGATAGATAGATAGATAGATAGATAGATAGATAGATAGATAGATAGATAGATAGATAGATAGATAGATAGATAGATAGATAGATTAGATTAGATTAGATTAGATTAGATTAGGTTAGGTTAGGTTAGGTTAGGTTAGGTTAGGTTAGGTTAGGTTAGGTTAGGTTAGGTTAGGTTAGGTTAGGTTAGGTTAGGTTAGGTTAGGTTAGGTTAGGTTAGGTTAGGTTAGGTTAGGTAGATAGGTTAGATAGATAGATAGATAGATAGATAGATAGATAGATAGATAGATAGATAGATAGATAGATAGATAGATAGATAGATAGATAGATAGATAGATAGATAGATAGATAGATAGATAGATAGATAGATAGATAGATAGATAGATAGATAGATAGATAGATAGATAGATAGATAGATATTGACGTCGTTAAGCAGCCAAGGTGGTTTCGAACATATAAGGGCAAACGATCAGATTTAGTGCTATTTTTGCTTTTAAAATTTTACGTCCTACACAATACAATACAATACAATACAATACAATATGTACAATACAATTCAACTTTATTGTCTGTTCGAGTCAAAGCACGACAGAAATTTGCCTTTTGGCTCGTCATAAAACAACAAAACAAGACACTAATAAAAACTAAAAGAACATACCATTAAAATTATCATTGCAGCAATCTATCACAGGCAATCTGTCACAAGAAATCTATCACAAGATGGAAGATAATGTTAAGTAGATCACACATTATACATCATGTCGTTATAAACAAGAGTTCAAAATCGAGACAGCAGTTGCAATAAAAGACTTCTTTAAAACATTCTTTTTGGCAAGTGGCATGTTAAAACATCTGCCTGATGGTAGCATTTGAAACTGATCAAATAGTGGGTGACGAGGATCACTGACAATTCTAGCAGCTTTTCTTCGGACAGCCCTATGTTACAGATCATCTAATGGGTACTGTCCTAGGCCAATGATCTTCCCAGCTGTTCTGACGATACGTGACAGTCTGCCCCTGTTTTTTCATACTGAGGCTGCCATACCAAGCAGTGATGTTAAAAGTATGCTTTCAATCAAGCTTCTATAAACGAATTCTAAAACCTTGGAACTGACATCAAAACTTCTCAGTCTCCTTAGAAGGTACAGAGGTTGGTTTGCTTTTTTTCATTAATCAGATCGGAGTTTCCAGTAAAAGACAGCCTACTATCAACAACTGTGCCAAGGTATTTAAATTCAGTGACTACTGCTACAGGCTGATTATTAATTAACACAAGTTCATATAAAGCTACGTATCCATGTAAGCACGAATCCGATACGAATACGATCTAAACCCGATGTGATGATGCAATTTTCCTTTAAAAATTGCGTCGTTTTCGTTCGAAGCCGGAAGAGAATTCGTTTATCGCATCGGACATATGGAAACACACAAACATGAAAAGAACTTGCACGATATTTTGCTGTTTTGGACCCACTTCGGATTCGGATCGGTTTCGTATCGGATTCGTGTTTATAAGTAAAGAAGTACCCAACGGAGAAAGAAACACGCTTAGAAAAGACGGGTGCAACACAATTTATTAATATTTCGGGTAAATACCCTTTGTCAAAATAGAAAACAAACAAACAGAGAGATTAGCCGCTACTTATCTTCATTCGCAGAAAGAATGTGGCAACCTTTCCAGTAAAAGACAGCCTACTATCAAGAGAGTTGCCACATTCTTTCTGCCAATGAAGATAAGTAGCGGCTAATCTCTCTGTTTGTTTGTTTGTCTATTTTGACAAAGGGTATTTACCCGAAATATTAATAAATTGTGTTGTACCCGTCTTTTCTAAGCGTGTTTCTTTCTCCGTTGGGTACTTCTTTGCATTTTACACGCTTGGCAGTCACCTATTTGGTCTGGAGTGTTTATAAGTAGCCGCCTTATAATCCCAAAAAAAGGGAAACACGCTTAGAGAGAACAATTCAAGCACAGTTTATTACATTTTCGCGTTTAAACCCCTTTTTGTCAAAGCCAAAGGAGAAGTTTGGTAATATGCCCCTTGAGCCATCATTCCCCCAATTCTATTATTCATGACGTCATTTATATGATGTCAAATGCAGCAGAAATAAATTGCGTCATAAAACATAGCCTCTGGGATTCCCCGACACAGGCCACGGAGTACTCAGTGGACTCCCCAGTCGTCACTATCTGACTGTCTTGAATGGCCGGCATTGTGTGAACAGGGCGGTGTGCAAATCCCAGTCTGGAAGAATGAGGGTAAGCTCTTTTTTATGAAACCTGTTCAAGGTTCTAGCTTTGGCGCGTTGTCTTTTGCCTGTAAGAAATTGTACATGTGTTTGGCTCGGATCGTGGGTACATTAGCTACCAACCTTTTTCAGAGTACGCCGCTAACTAATCTACAAAAATACTTTTTAGAACTTATAAACAGATTTTCCAATAAAGTAATGGATCAACAACCTGAGCTTCCCGTGGCCACAGCAAACTACTGGTACCTCAGTCAAAACTGATTTCCGCTTACACTTCTCCATCCCCTCCGCCATCTGTCTCTGGAACTCGCTGCCTCCGGAAACCACCTCCACAGACTCCCTCCCCACCTTCAAGCACATTGCTGAAGGTTGGGTGAGATCAAACAAAAATCCCCACCCCCAGCCCCATGCCACCCCACCCCCTTCCCCAACAGTAACCAGCTTTTAACTCATTCAGCCCGACGGCCGTATTTCCCAAATTTTGGAGGCGTCATCTAACGACTATGCACCTGATGCAGGAGATGGATCGACCATGATAATTCAAGGGTAGTGTCAGATTAGCTTGGTGCCGACAGGCGCCAAGCTAATCTGGTACTACCCTTGAATTATCATGGTCGACCCATCTCCTGCTGTAGTGCGTCAGGGCTGAATGGGTTAACCTGTTTGGGCCCTTTGCTGCCACTGTACGCACATGTTCGTTTCTGAAATCTGTGTTCAGTCAACGACAAAACCCAAAACCGTCCAATAAACATGCATACAAATTGGTCTCAGAAAGAGGCATAGATCCTCATGAGCCCCCGCAGTCGCAACCGCAGTACATTAGAGACTACGGGCAAACATGTGTTCTTTGAACGTGCCTATCCTTGATGAATCTTGATTCAAATGAAAGAAGAAAAGACCCTCATGGGCCCCCGCAACTGCGGGCGGGGGGGGGGGGGGGGGGTCTGTTCTTCTTGCAATCGGCTTGCTCTCGTGTCTACAGGTATTGTCGTCCCAGGACTGCACAGAAGACAGCAACCGTTTGCGGGTGGATATCGCGCGCTTGAAGTCGGAGAACGAGCAGCTTAAAGAAGAAGTGCTCAAGTGCAAGCGGAAAAACGAGAAAATCGAGGAGGAACTCAGCGACATGCACACCAAAATTGACAACATCAAAAAGGTCAGTCAGAAGGCATACCATTTTGCTGGTGTACTTTTGGCCGTCCGTAGACTCCCTCTCCGCCACCGCTCTGCGAAGGATCAGAATCTATGTTGGTTGTTTTTTCTTCTAAAAGTCTATCCAAAACCACACATCTTCGTAGGTATTTTCATAACAATGATAAGTACCGTATCAAAGATACGATAGTGTTTACCGACCCACCCCCAAAAGGGTTCATAACTAATGAGGGTAGCGATACTTGAGAGACAGTAAAGTTATGATAACTATACCGGTACGAAAATTCGTACCGGTATTGTAACGGTATTTTCATGTCGTACCGGTATTTTCTTTCAGCATATCGGCAACCGCAAATGGCTGTTCAACACCATTCAGCCACACACACTACTCTCTCTCTCTCTCCTCTCTCTCTCTCTCTCTCTCTCTCTCTCTCTCTCTCTCTCTCTCTCTCTCTCTCTCTCTCTCTCTGTGTGTGCGCGCGCGCGCGCGCGTGTCAGTGTGTGTGTGTGTGTGTGTGTGTGTGCGGTGTGTGTGTGTGTGTGTGTGTGTGCGGTGTGTGTGTGGTGTGTGTGTGTGTGTGTGTGTGTGTGTGTGTGTGTGTGTGTGTGTGTGTGTGTGTGTGTGTGTGTGTGTAGGGTTGTGCAGGCTTGGCTTGGCGCCTGTATGCTACAAGCTAATCTGGCACAAACCTGTGCACGCGGCAATTGCACACGGGTGCGCGCGCGCGTGTGTGTGGGTAAGAGAGTGATTTTGTGTACGTTATTTTGTTTTCTAGTGTGTAGCAAGGACAAGAATGAAAACAGGTCTACGCACCTATTCTTTTATTCTTTGAAAATAAAGTTTCATTTCATTTCTCTCTCTCTCTCTCTCTCTCTCTCTCTCTCTCTCTCTCTCTCTCTCTCTCTCTCTCTCTCTCTCTCTCTCTCTCTCTCTCTCTCTCTAATGTTCTAATTATAAGATGACCTTCAGCTTATGTCGATGTTATTATGTTGTTTGTTTGTTTGTTTTTTTCGTCTTTTTTGGGTTGTTGTTGTACATTTAAATGTTCTTGATATTATGTTGTTGGTTTTTTTTTTCCTTTTTTTTTCTTTAATATTTTATCGTGTTGCTCGATGTATATTTATGTGTGTAGTGTAGCAGGACAGTTTGTAAGAGAGGCATTCTCATGCCTAAAACTTTATCCTGAATAAAAACGTTTTATCATCATCATCATCATCATTTCTCTCTCTCTCTCTCTCTCTCTCTCTCTCTCTCTCTCTCTCTCTCTCTCTCTCTCTCTCTCTCTCTCTCTCTCTCTCTCTCTCTCTCTCTCTCTCTCTCTCTCTGTGTGTGTGTGTGTGTGTGTGTGTGTGTGTGTGTGTGTGTGTGTGTGTGTGTGTGTGTGCACGTTTTGTTGTTGTTGTTGCTGGTTTTGTTTTGTTTTTATATCATTTATTCTTCTTCTTCTTTTTTTTTTTCTTTTTTTTTTTCATATAATATTTTCACACTTTGTGCATTATTTGTAGATTAGATTAGCAACGGCAAGTTCGAAAAATGGTTGTGCCAGCCAAAACTTTCACCGTTGTAAAATAAAGAATCATTGTCATTGTCATTGTCATTGTCATTGTCTCTCTCTCTCTCTCTCTCTCTCTCTCTCTCTCTCTCTCTTTCTCTCTCTCTCCCAGACCCCACCTCCGCCCACGGCTAATGATAAAACCAAAATACTCCACCTCCAAACAATATAAAGCTATAAAGCTAACTAAACTTTAAAAAATTCCGTATGCACACATTTTCGCACAAAGTCGCCTCCTATTTTTAATGTGTAACCCACGACACCAGACAGCGATAAGAACTTGCTACTCCACTTCCCATATACCATGCATGTACACCTCTATACAAATGAGATGCTAAACACGTACGCACGCGTACACATGCACGCACGCACGCAGACACGCACCTACACACACATGCACACACTCACGCGCAGTCTTCATTCGCTACACCCTGCAAACAAGAAGGTTGACAAATGTCTGAAAAATGCATAGATATTTTAGACCAGATTTCACAGGTACAAAGACCAATTCGCTAAATATGTTAACCCGTATCATACGGAACACACCAGTGTGTGAAATAAGTTTGACTAAAATAGTTCAAGGGTAGTGCCAGAAAGCCATTGGTCTATATCCTTATCTGTAAGTACTATAATGTAGCTTGCATATTACGGCAGTGTACAAATGTGAAGCCTTTAGCCTCAGTATGATAATTATGGGCTAATACGAGCCGATATAACGCGTTATCATTGTTGTCTTGCCTCAACTAAAACACGTCTACCCTTCCTTTCACAATCCATGTGAGTAGGCACACGTACCACAATCCATGTGAGTAGGCACACGTACCACAATCCATGTGAGTAGGCGCACGTACCACAATCCATGTGAGTAGGCACACGTGCCACAATCCATGTGAGTAGGTACACGTACCACAATCCATGTGAGTAGACACACGTACCACAATCCATGTGAGTAGGCACTGACACGTACCACAATCCATGTGAGTAGGCACTGACACGTACCACAATCCATGTGAGTAGGCACTGACACGTACCACAATCCATGTGAGTAGGCACACGTACCACAATCCATGTGAGTAGGCACTGGCACGTACCACAATCCATGTGAGTAGGCACTGACACGTACCACAATCCATTTGAGTAGGCACTGACACGTACCACAATCCATGTGAGTAGGCACACGTACCACAATCCATGTGAATAGGCACTGACACGTACCACAATCCATGTGAGTAGGCACACGTACCACAATCCATCTGAGTAGGCACTGACATGTACCACAATCCATGTGAGTAGGCGCGCGTACCAGAGGTTTTCCACCGCCTATTGAGGGTAAGAGAAGGAACTCTCCTGCGTACAAAGGAGAAGGAGAGCAGAACCGTCGTTCATTTCATGACATCCATACTTCTTAATGTAAGTGAGCTCTTTTGTCCAGCATTATCTTTGAGTAAAAACAGTTATTAACTCATTCTGCCCGCGACACACCACAGCAAGATATGGCTCGACCATGGCAGTTCAAGGGTGGTGGCAGAATAGCTTGGCGCCTATAGGCGCCAAGCTATTCTGCCACCACCCTTTAACTATCATGGTCGATCTGTCTCCTGATTTGTAATGCAGTCCTCAGAGGATAACTCCAAAATGTGGGTATTTCGTACCTCGGGCACAATGAGTGTAGGAGATATTGCGAAACTAATAATCCTAAACTGCCTCGAGGAGGTCGCTTTGAGACGCTTGAACACTTGGTCATCTCAGTGACCTGTCTGAAAGGTCATACTCACAAAGGTCAGTATGATTATGTGGATCGATTGTGCACGTGAGCCATTAGGGCTTTGCTGTTCTCGTTTGCAGGGTGTGGAATGAGGAGTGTGCGATGCCTGTGATGCTTAGCATCTCATTTAACCCCTTCGCTGCCCAGAAAAAAGTGAACACGATCCAGCTGCAAGAGACATAGATCTTCATGAGCCCCCCGCGACTGCGGGGGCTCATGAGGATCTATGCCTCTTGCTGAGACCAATTTGTACCCATGTCAGCCTTTTCTCATTGAATGAATAAAAATTGCAAAAACAAAAATGTAGGTACAGTGTACCTACAGTGGCAGGGAAGGGGTTAAATAAAGATGCACTTGTGGTGTACTCCCTGAGTGGGTGTAAATGAGGTGTGCATCCGCAAGTGGTACGGGTCACCACCACAAGCAACAACAGCACCACCACCAGTATCTTTGCCTTGTTGTCAGGATATTGAGAAGGTCATCAGAGATTATCGCCACATTCTGGAATTGCTGAACTTTACCCTGCCCCCAGCCGCCGTTAAGAACTCTTCCAGTGATGATCAGCTCTCCAAGTTATCGGCAGTGTCCTCCTGCACGGCCAGAAGCATCTTGGAGAAAGACATACCTCCCGGACCCGGCGATCTGTCCGAGACTAGCTTGGAGACACCAAGTATGGATGGATGGGCTGGATGGATGGATGGACGGATGGATGGATGTGTGTGTGTGTGTGTGTGTGTGTGTGTGTGTGTGTGTGTGTGTTTGTGTGTGTGTGTGTGTGTGTGTGTGTGTGTGTGTGTGTGTTTGTATGTGTTAGCTATTTATTTTCTTTTTGAATCAACTCTTAACACTATTTAATCGCTTATCAAATCTTCATTATTAGTATTATTATTATTATTATTATTATTATTATTATTATTATTGGATGATTCCGTGGATGGGTGGGGTAGATGGCAAATGTGTGAAAATGCTAAATGATCAGTAGACTTTTTCAGCGTTTTTATTTATTTATTTATTTTTTTATAAATCAAACTTCTCAATAACATTTAGCACAAACTAAACTGCGAAAACATTATTTCGCAGCTACAAAAGACAACCCTTTACTTATGTTAGGACAATGGAAGACTTACTCATTTCAGTGACTTGACGGAAAGGTCAAGGTCACCAAGGTCATGTGCGTGAGCCTCAAGGGCTTTGACATTCTTGTTTATCCTGATCTGACATGCATGTATAGATTGAAAACGTCGTCTAAATGGCTCCTTGTGTTGATGTGAGAACTCAATAATTTATGTTGACAAGAGTGGTTTTTGGCTCACGTGCAAAGCAAAAGTGAGTCTATGTTTTGGGCCAGCGGTCGTCCGTCCGTCGTCCGTCCGCCGTCCGTGGTAAACTTTAACGTTGGCATTTTCTCGGAGACTACTCAAGCCACAGTCTTCAAACTTGGCACAAAGATACTTTGTGGTAAGACCTTTCTAAACATACCAATTTGAGTGACCTCTCACAAAGGTCAAGGTCACAGGGGATCAGAAAATAGGTTTTAAAAAAAGCTATATTTTGACATAATTATTTTTTTCTCAAATACTATTCACAACTTCAAACCCAAACATTTTACAAAGATACCTAACGGTAAGACCATTCTAAACGTACTAATTTGGTTGATCCCTCGAAAAGGTCAAGGTCAGAAGACCACAGGAAATAGGTAAAAAAAGTAGCCATATTTTGCCAAAAGATGTTTTTTCTCAAATACTATTCACAACTTCAAACCCAAACTTGGTACAGAGATACCTGATGGTAAGACCTATCTATGCATACTAATTTGGATGACCCCTCGAAAAGGTCAAGGGTCACAAGGGCTCAGGAAATAGGTCCAAAATAGTCATATTTTGACAAAAGATGTTTTATCTCAAATACTATTCACAACTTTAAACCCAAACTTGCTACAGAGATACCTGATGGGAAGACCTTTCTATGCACACTAATTTGGTTGATCCCTCATAAAGGTCAAGGGTCACGAGAGCTTAGGAAATAAGTCTAAAATAGCCATATTTTGACAAAAGATGTTTTTACTCAAATACTATTCACAACTTAAAACCCAAATTTGGTACAGAGATACCTGATGGTAAGACCTATCTATGCATACTAATTTGGATGACCCCATGGAAAGGTCAAGGCTCACAAGAGGCTGGCAAATGTGTGTAAAATGCTGATTTATGATAAAATTGTAGGTATTCACAAATTTTTGCACACTTTTCAACCAAATTTGATACAAAGATAGCTGATGATAAGACCTTCCTATGCATACTAATTTAGTCGACTCATCACAAAGGTCAAAGGTCATGGGGGGTTGACAGATGTGTGAAAAATGCTTACATTTTCAGAAAACATGGATTTTGCTGCTGCAGAAGCCCGCCCTTGTCACAAAGGTCACACATAATTATGTAAATCGGTCATACACGTGAGCAATAATGGCTTTGCTTTTCTTGTTAGTCTTGATCTGGCATAGATCTAAAAAAAAGTTTCAAACCACCGTCAGTATGGCTGCGTGTGTTGTGAGAGCTCAATATTCAACCCTACAGTGAAATCCTGGAATCTGATAACCATACGTTAGACCAACAGGAAAACATTGACCATGACAGTTCAAGGGTGGTGCCGGAATAGCTTGGCGCCTCGTGGCGCCAAGCTATTCCGGCACCACCCTTGAACTGTCATGGCTGACCCGCACCTCATTGCAGTGTTTCAGGGCTGAATTCTGATATTTCGTGATAACAGTGGTCCGTTTGCCCCATTCTTGCATCTAAAGGTATCCTGGAAAAGTCGCCTGGAAGCGGCGGCGAGACAGCGACAGATGAGGCCCAAGACAACCGGTCGGACTTGCCAGAGGAGGAGACCTCACACCGGTCGGACTTGCCAGAGGAGGAGACCTCACACCGGTCGGACTTGCCAGGGAGGAGACCTCACACCGGTCGGAGTGGGCCTTCATAGGGACTGAGGGGGCAATCTCAGAGGACGATGGGACGGCAAGCACCACCGACACGTCAGCACAAGAAAGTGCACCGGAGGCTTGAAATATGTCCTTGTCTGTGATTTTGGACCTGTGTGTGCTGATCTTTGGTGCTTGTGGCTCACGGGCGGCTGCAAAGCGAGTCTAGGCATTGCGCCATCCGGCATCTGTCCTTCTTCCATCGTTCGTCCGTCGTCCGTGGTAAATTTCAACGTTGGCATTTTCTGGGAGACTATTCAAGCCACAGCATTCGAACTTGGCCCAAAGATTCTACGAGACAAAAACGTTTCTAAAAATACCAATTTGCTAAAAGGTCAAACATTTGGTAATATAAACAAAGAGAAGTGTTCTACACAGAGCATTATAAGGAGAAACACTTGTTCTTTATTTTTTTTTTTAATTTATTTTGAATAAATAAGAAGTAGCATAACCATATATTCTGTACGTCGTGTATAGACTGTTATAGTCTTTCTTTCTTTCTTTCTTTTTATTGCATTGCTTGTTTATTTGGTTGGTTTGCTTTCTGGCCTGTTAGTTTCTTGTCTGGTTGGTGTCGGGTATTTTTTACGTTTAGTGACTTTTCAAACTTAATTCGGTGATAATGACTGTTGGCAAGCAAAATCATTTTGTCTTTGTTTTGTCAAAGTGGTGAAACACACACGCGCACGCACGCACGCACGCACGCACACACACACACACACACACACATACACACACGCACATACACACGTTATTGTTTCTATTATTATAAACAGATAAAGGTGTGGTACAGATTGCACGTTGTTAGATAAATATACTGTAAACTTCGGATATAAGTGCCAAGAGACCCAAACGTTTGTTATATCCGACCTCGTTACAAGTAATAATAATAATAATAATAATAATAGTGATAATAAATAATAATAATAATAATAATATTTTTAATAATAATAATAATAATAATAATAATAATAATGATGATAATAATAATAATAATGATAATAATAATAATAATAATAATAATAATAATAATAATAATAATAATAATAATAATAATAATAATAATAATGGTATTGATTTTTAAAAAAGTGTATCTTCTATGAACATGAGTCCTTCCATATATATGAATGATGTCGCATTTCTTTTGCTCGTCAGTCTATCAGTATCCGGTATGGAGACATACGACTAGTACTGCCCCGTGAAGGCACAGGACAGTAAGTCCATTCTTGTGAAAAGCGAAATTTTCATTGTATTACAATAAAAAAAATCTCGCTTTTCTCGAAAATTGACTTGCTGTCTTTTGCCGTCACACGTCAATATACTGCTGACATATAAAGTATTTCATTTGTATTGCTGATTAGTCCTGAATGACCTCTCCAGTGCACCGTTGGACCTGTCTTGCCTCTAGTGTCATGTCATGTCTCAGCTTTCAGTTCCTCTAGCCTGCACGGTACGAAATTAGAAGGTCTGATGATTAGATAGTTAACCCATTCAGCCCGGACGCATTACAGAAGAAGATGGGTCGACCATGATAATTCAAGGGTAGTGCCAGATTAGCTTGGCGCCTGTCTCCGCCAAGCTAATCTGGCACTACCATTGAATTATCATGGTCGATCCATCTCCTGCAACAGGTGCATAGTCGTTAGATGACGCCTCCAAATTTTGGGAAATACGTGCGTCGGGCTGAATGAGTTAATAATCAGCGAAAACAACCGTATAACAGCAAGTAGCAACCGATACGCCGCACTTTCGCCCTAAATCCAATGTGTGTGTGCGTGCGTGCGTACGTGCGTGCGTGGGTGCATACTGACGTGCGTGCGTGCGTGCGTGCGTGCATGTGTGCGGTCAGGTGTGTCCCGAGGTACCCAGATCGTAGAGCAAATGTAAATGAGCTAAACGGTTTGCTCCGTCACGGCATGCTTATTGCAGAACATAATTATATAAATCATTACGTGTCAGCCTAAGCACTGTGCGAACCAGTGGAGCGGACTGCAAATTCGTATATAAAGCGAACCGGTCTATCGCGCCAAAGTGGGTACCCGGTGAGCAAAATGGTCCTCGGGACGCAGGCAGCTTTAGCTGGCCCGAGGCCCGGCCCGCCTACTAAGGCTGACGTCGACCCGAGGATCTTTTTGCTTACTAGGTTACGCGACCTGACTTGCGGGCAACCCCTTAACTTCCGGGGCAAGACGAACGCTACCCAGCTGCAAGAGACATAAACCCTCGTGAGCCCCCGCAGTCGAGGAGGCTCATGAGTGTGTATGTCTCTTGTTAGCCCTATAGTGTTGATGCCTAATGCTGTCCTATTTACATCTGTGTTCTTCACGCGAATGTCGGTCAGTGTGCAGTCGCTTCACTGCTCACTGACAGCGAATGGTTTATAACGGCTCCGTCTGGTAACTGCGACATGTTGAGACGGACCTGTACTACTGATGCTCACCGTTCCCACTGCGTGGCGCTAAGCTGCTGGAAGAGCCATTCACAGATCATGTTCCAGCCCAAGGACCGCAGTGCCTTCACCAGACACCGGCCAAAGTTGAAGCTCGTGTCGCAGCGGTCTCGCCTGTGTCGAATAACCTGTGTCCGGGGAGAAAATTAGGGTAGTTTGTACATTTTCATTTAATCCCTTAGCTGCCGAGAAAAACTGGACATGCAAGAGGCCTAGATCCTCATGAGCCCCCGTAGTCGCGGGGGCTCATGAGGATCTATGCCTCTTGCTGAAACCACCGTGTATCCATGTTCCCTTGACGGCTGGGGATCTTTGACACTGAATTTTACAATGGTTTTAAAAACACATACTGCGCCCACTGGCAGTGAAGGTTCAGTAAGACCTAATTTAGATCTGAATGGATGGGCTTGAAGCATCAGCTTGATAGAGTAAAACAGTACATTAAGTCTGTCTCTCTGTCTGTCTCTCTGTCTGTCTTTAT
The DNA here is from genome assembly GCA_036245525.1 of Semisulcospira habei. Classification (NCBI taxonomy): domain Eukaryota; kingdom Metazoa; phylum Mollusca; class Gastropoda; family Semisulcospiridae; genus Semisulcospira; species Semisulcospira habei. The sequence goes on along the minus strand of BTPG01000005.1, from coordinate 173,223,117 downwards.
GTATGCATGCCTACTTTACCTCAAAACACTCGAAGACAGGAGAGAAATGAGTGTGACTGATGAGCACTGAATGTCCGCTCGAGACAGTCCTCGCTAAATTAAATGCGACAAGGACAATACAATCTAGCGATGAAAAGAGTGACGTAACAGTACCTCGAAGCACCTGAAAACTGGCGAGAAGTGAGTGGGGTTGGTGAGGATGCCGTCCAACATGGCGTGCGTGAGTTCCATCTTGATCCCCAGCTGATAGGCCTCGGACGGCGCTATCTCGCTGGCCAGCTCCATGAGAAAGGCGTCCGTAAAGGGCCACGCCAAGTCTAGAGGAAGGAACAATATCAAGTCCCGTACACCGCAAGACCGCTTCAGTTTAATTAATGAGATGCTAAGCATCTCGTTTGAATACAAGTGTACTTGTGGCCCACTGTTTTGTGGGTCATTCTGTGGAGTTGTGCCTCAAACGGTACGGATTGTGACTTGTGAACACCGTTCCAACTCGGTTTCACGTCGGTCTCATGGAAAGGCGGTTAAAGAAATGATGTGCTTCGAATGAAAATTAACCACGCAGGGGGGGGGGGGGGGGGGGGGGGGGGGAAGCTGTATACGTAAAACTTTGACCCACTTAACCCAAAGTCTGCATTTCGCACATTTTGGGAGTGTCATCTGTCCATCATGCGCCGGTCGTAAGTCGTAGTTTGAACGTACAAATGTTTGCGACCTTGCGAGGACGGTCTGTACACCGTAAATGCTACAGGGGACTATGTACCAGTTGCAGGATATCGATCGATCATGATAATTCAAGGGTAGTGCCAGATTAGCTTGGAGCAGTCAGGCGCCAAGCTAATCTAGCGCTACCCTTAAATTAGCATGGTCGATCGACAGTCTGCCCATAGTGCTTCGGAGCTAATTATGTTCACACCAGGTTTTATCAGTTTAACTCTGTAAGCTGAATGGATTAAGGAAGCAAAAGTTCCTCGGGCCGACAGGTGAGTGCGGGCCAACTGCGGCCGACGTCGGCCAAAGGAACGTTTGCTTGCTGGAATCTTTGTTGGTTTTTTTTAACCTTTTTCATCTTGATACACTTTTGCTTGAAATAAATTTGACTGAGAGTTCAAGGGTGGTGCCAGAATAGCTTGGCGCCTGAGGCGCCAAGCTATTCTGGCACCACCCTTGAACTAAAATGGTCGATCTAGTTTGCTATGTGTAATGTAGCCTTCAGAGGACAATAAGCAAATTTATATTTTAAAAAATCAGCCTCATGATGTAATGGGTTAACACAAACCTGCAGTGCTGGACTGTCGTAGTAACTTTACCGACTGCTGGGCTATCTCAAATCTGATTTGACCAATCGCCCTCCACTGGTCCGAGTCCCCGAAACTGGCGACAGACGCCCGCCGCTTCTTCTTCACCTTTTCCTTCTCGATGAAGATCCCGCCCTGCAAGGTGCCGGGCGTTTTCCCGCGCACGACAAACTTGCAGTGATTATCTCCCGTGCCCACGCCTGGCCCGCTTAGGAAAGTCACTGTAGCCTCCCCTGGCTGCAGATATCGAGCGTAAGTTTGTGTCTATTCTAGTCCTCCCAATGAGCATTAGCAAGTAGACGTCTCTGAGTATAAAATAGGTGAGGTTTCGTTTACGACGAACGACTCTCGACAACGAACGACATCGAAGGTGGATAAACACTCCAAACATCTCCAAAAGGCATAGATCCTCATAAGCCCTCCGGGCTCATGAGGATCTATGCCTCTTGGAGATGTTTGGAGTGCTGTTTTGCTTAAGGTTATCCGCCGTAATTTCTCTCTCGTTCGTCGTTCGTTGTTGGCAGTCGTTCGTTTCAAACGAAACGACGGGAACTACACCGGAACCTTTTTAATTTGTATTAACTCTATTGGCCCACGAAGGGAAATTTCAGTTGCCTTCCCTGGAAAGGCAGCCATGTTTCCCTTCGCGAGACAACAGAGTTGTAGAAAAGGATGCACAGACCAGCGAACATACATACATATAATGTGAGACATACAGTAACGGAAATGAAAGGCTTCAATGCAATTCATTTCAGTTCAACTCAATTCCATTTCAATTCAGTTTAATACAATTCAATTCAATTCAGTTTAATAAACGTTACTTATCCCTTTCAATTCATCTACTGGACTGGGGAACAACAAAATCTGTCAACAAACATGGGTTAATACTAATAATTAAGATATTCTAAATTCTAAAATCTACAAACATCTCATGATACTCGTACACTAAATCTGTAAAGAGCTGTAAATGCTAATTTCTCTGAATACAAGATCATACAGAGTAGGACCATTTTTAATCGGTAAACATCTCAGAATACTAATGTACTAAATCGAAAATTAATACAATAAACCCGTCCTCGTGATTTCGAACGAAACGCTAAACAGACGCTTTTATTGTACGTGTAAATACTACGTCTGAGATTTTTACCTAACGGCGCAGAGCCGCAAGGCTTAAAATCACAAAACAGTACACATATAACGTGAACCTTTTTTTTAAGAAATGAAATACGAAATCCCCAGAACAAAAAGGTGACTGCCAACCGTGTAAAATGGAGAGAATAACCCCACGAAAACAGAAACACGCTTAGAAAAGGAAGTTACAACACAATTGTGCTGTAGCTGTCTTTTGTAAGCGTGTTTCTTTCTTCGTTGGGCGATTCTCTAGGGAAATCAAAGGCTTACCCCGTCTTCCGTGAAGAGGTCGCCCAGAACTGACAGCCTGAAGACCGTGTTGACAGCCACCCTCACCTCGCCGCTCAGCTGTATCAGGCTGAAGCCGTCCCGCAGGTGATGTTTCTGTTCTGACAGAAGCTTGCGGGGTGACGTCACCACCACCGCCACTTCTTGGCACTCCCGCCAACCTGCATGACATAATCCAAACCGGCAAGACAGGTGATAGTTACGCATGTAAAATGCAAAATAATAGCAATAATAAAAATAGTAGTAAATAAGAAGAAGAAGAAGGAAACAACTATTATTATTATTATTATTATTATTATTATTATTATTATTATTATTATTCTAATAATGACCAACAACGAAAGAAACACGCTTTGGGAAGATAAACACAGTTTGTTTCTTTTATTGCATGCACATAATATCCAGAGTAACTATATCATGAGTATATGGACTGACCACTAATGTTTTGATGCCTGGCACGATCATGGTAGCTGGCCAGTCTCATTGATAACCTAGGTGTGCGTCGAGGCTAGTTGATTTGATACAGGGGTGCGGGTAGATTCTACGTTGGATGAATACGCGAACGCAGGGAGAACTATATGTCGTTTGTCCTTTTCGGCTTGCCTCAGAGCTTTATAAGGATACGCGCTTTATATTCAAAGATGATGATGATGATGATTTTCCGTTGTGTTTCGGCGGTGAATGGCTTAACTCATTCGAGACGTGCCACCTCTGGATACGCGGCTTATGCCGCGTATCCGGAGGCGGCACGTCGCGAACGAGTCAAAGTCCCGTAGGTAGTACGGTCAAGGAAACTGTTCTCATCGACTAACCGCTCCACGGTCTGGCTATGATGAAGAAGACGGCCTTCTTGTAGCGGCGTCTCTTGTACTGCTGGGCGAGCTTCTTCTTCGCCTTCTCCTCTGGCACAGCGCGCTTCGTCTCCACCACCGTCATCCTGAAACCAGACCAAACGACTGAGTGTAAGTTAGCGCCTGAAACGCAAGGACATAACCAGCCGAGATAGAAGCCGCGCTGCGGACGAAGAACAGAGAAAAGACTGACTGCTTGCCTGTTGCGTAGACTGTTTCGTCATTGTTTAATCGAAGTGTGTATTCTTTCCTTCTTTGTTATTTATGGCAATAATAATAATAATAATAATAATAATAATAATAATAATAATAATAATAATAATAATAATAATAATAATAATAATAACAATAAAGATGATGATAATAATAATAATTATTATTATTATAACAGAAGCGGATCGGAGGAGGGGTGGGGGGGTGGGGGGTCAGGGGTTCCGGACCCCCCCCCCCCCACCGCCCCCACCCAAATTTAAAATAAATGTTATAACAAAGTCTCTTTTTGGGGTGTTTGGACCACCCCCTCACCCCCCCCCCCCCACCCCCCCCACGCGTCTTCTTCTGTCCACCCCCCCCCCCCCCCCCCAACCGCCTCCTCCTTTTCGATTTTTCGGCCCCTGGAAGCAAAGTCTAGCGTCGGGGAGGCCTTTTGTATCAGGTTGAAGGTCCCAAACAAAAAGTTGGAACCACCCCCACCCCCACCCCAACCCCCACCCCGATCCACCCCTGAATAATATATCAAACAACAACAACAACCAGCAAAGAACGAAAAACGTTTCGGAATAAACAGGGACGAAGCACTTTGCAGATGTACTGATACGCATTATTTGTAAATGTTATTGTATTTGTACATTTTACATTAGTTCCTGATTGAAAGAGCACTTTAGAATGGCTTCGGCACTCCTGGCTCAAAGTATAGACTTCATAAACATGTGTGCTAGTCTGTGATTTTAGACCTTACGGCCTCTAGCCGTAGGTCCAAAATCACAGATCAGAACACCTCCCAAGCCGTCATGTCCAGAATCACAGACCAACGCGCGCGCACACACGCACACATACACGCACACACACTCATACTGACACACACTAACACTCACAGACACATCTATGTGCTTACGTTTTGTTTACCACGAGCGGCAACTGCAGGCTGCCTGTTTTCTGCTTCACGGAGACTTCCTGTCGTGACCAGCGCCTGGCCTCACTCTCTTCCTCGGTGTCAGAGCCAGATGTTTCCACGTCTATCGGCGACGCTCTCCTGCCCGCCGAAGACGGCCACAGAACAGAAGGCATCGGTTAAAGCCGCAGCATTCAGTTTAGCTGACCGGCCACGAAATTAAATACGCTAGCAGCGCTGGCAGCGCGACGCCTAAACCGTTAACTACCGAGAAAAAAGTGAGTAAACACGATACAAATGCAAGAGACATAGATCCTCATGAGTATCTATGCCTCTTGCTGAGGCCGATTTGTATCCATGCTTCTCGGACGTTTTTGGTTTCTGGTTGTTGAATGAACAAAGATTTCAGAAATAAACAATGCACGTACTGTGGCAGGGAAAGGGCTAATCGCTGTTAGCCAAGACACAATCAAATGCTGCCGTCGGCCTGTGCGTTCTTAAACATACACCAGCTGCACCTTTAAAACCACAACATTGAGGCGGACATTAAGCGAGCGGGGGGCGGAGTGCAGCCGTGAAAAATAATTTATATCGCTTTTTCTGTGGGTTTGGGCATTTGAATTTGCAGACAGACTAAGCTAGGCACATTGCTAGATACTAGTGACATATTGCCTTTAGAAATAGAGAAGTTTCGTTTGAAACGAACGATTCGAAAAACCGACAAGAGCGAAATCACGGCGGATAACTCATTCTACCCCAGACACACCACAGCAAGATAAAGATCGACCATGATAGTTCAAGGGTGATGCCAGAATAGCTTGGCGCCTATGGGCGCCAAGCTATTCTGGCATCACCCTTGAACTATCATGGTCGATCTGTGTCCTGCACTGCAACGCAGTCTTCAGAGGACGACTTCAAAATTTGGGGATTCCGGTCTTGGGGTAGAATGAGATAACGCGTTTCTGGCCATAAGAATAGACAACACTCCAAACATCTTCAAGAGGCATAGATCCTCATGAGACCTCATGAAGATGTTTGGAGTGTTGTCTCTGCTTATGAGGATCTATGCTTCTTGGAGATGTTTGGAGTGTTGTCTATACTGATGCCTCAGGCTAATCATCTGCCATGACTTCGTTGTTGGGAGTCGGTTCGTTGTAAACGAAACCTGACTGATAAGGTTAGCTGGTTAGTTCGGGGTTTAACGTCCACGGCACCGAAGTGATAATGGACGGCCCTGACGGGCGGGTTATGGGGGAAAGGGGAAATGTATTGTACGACCTGAACATTGATCAATTCAGGCGCACTGCAAATGTACCACTTTGATTTATCAGGACCTTTCAACGGACATGCTACCGCGGAACAAGCCCGTCTTTTTTCCATGGATTGCGAGTCCAGCTACTGTGGCCGGGACCGCGGGGACTCGAACCCACGACCCGGCGATTCCCTTCGCTCTCTTGCGAGTCGTTCGTTGCAAAACGAAACCTCACTGATAAGAAATCCATACCGACCTGATATACACAACCAGGGACCCATCGGTGTATTCGGTAGGTATGGGCAGCTCTACGGTCAGCTGCCCGTTTGAGTCACCGCTGTCTGACAGCTGCCTAGTGAACTTGATGTAGTCTCCCTGAGACTCGAAGACTCTCTCCGCCCCCGTCTCGGCCCCGGCCCCAGTCTGCTTCACCTCGGCCATGGACGGCTGCTCTTTAATAGGGGGGCTGCGTTCCAGCTGAAACAGTTTTTGTTTGTTTTTTTAAGTCGTTTCGCGCAACGAAAAGTTCCTCTTCGATGATGTTGCTGTGCTCGACCCAAAACACGACACATGATTTGTGTGCTGGTCTTTGATTTTGGATCTTACGGCCTCTGTAGTGTAGTGTATGAAAATCATTTCGCTTCACTGGGCGCATGCTGATTGCCGTGGACTGCTGCTCTTGGATAAGACTGATGTGTTTGCTACAAAATGATTCAGAATCATTTGTTGGTTCCTTAGTTCGGACTTTAACTCATTCGCGGCCAGCCGCATCCGGATGTGCGGCATAAGCCGCCCATCCGGATGCGGCTGGCCGCGAATGAGTTAAAGTCCACGATACAGGAGCGAGAATGGACGGCCCTAGAACGGGCGGGTTATGAAGGGGGAGGGGGCGGGGCCGGGGGGGGGGGCAGCTGTTGCCTGTGGCGTACGACCTGAATATTGATAAATTCAGGCTCACTGCATCTGGGCCACTTTCAACGGACATGCTATAGAACAAGCCCGTCCTTCTTGCCTGGACCTAAATAGCTGTCCGTGATTTCCTACCTTATGCATCTAACCAAATTGACTACATCATGGTGAAGAGACGCTTCCAAACCAGTGTGAACATTGCCAAGACAAGAAGTTTTCCAGGAGCAGACATTGGAAGCGACCATGACTTAGTGATGATGACCTTCCGACGCCGCCTAAAGAAGGTCAACAAACAGGGTCCCACCAGAATCAAGTTTGACCTCGAAAAGCCGAAAGACCCAGAGGTAGCGGAAGCCTTTCAGGCAAAGATAGGAGGAAAATTCGCACCACTGCTACTTCTAGGTGCACAAAACACGGACGTGGACACACTGATTGACACATTTAACACTTTTGTAACCCAAACAGCCAGTGAGATCCTTGGCAAACACCGACAAGCAAAGAAACCTTGGGTTACAGCTGACATCTTTGTTCTATGTGACAAGCGTCGAGAATTAAAGAAAAAGAAATCAGAGGTAGAAGGAGCTAAACAATACAGGGAAATTAACCAGGATATCAAGAAAAGCATGAAAAAGGCAAAGAATAAGTGGATTGAAGTTCAGTGTAAACACGTAGAAGAAAATCTGAACAAAAATAATAGCAAAAAAGCATACCAGCTGGTGAAAGACCTGACCAGTGTAAAACAAGGACGCTCCTCGATCATTCAAGATAGTGAAGGGGACTGTCTTACGGAAGACCAAGACATACTGAAGAGATGGACAGAGTACTGCTCAGATTTGTACAACCACCGAGCTGCAGGGGACCCAGGCATACTTATCAACCCACCCGTGACCAACAATGGCAACTATCCCATCCTCCGAGAAGATGTACAGGCTGCAGTGAAGTCGCTGAAAAAAGGGAAGGCAGCAGGAGCAGACAACATCCCTGCAGAGCTAGTCCAAGAAGGGGGAGAAGACCTGATAAGCGCCTTACTAACAATCTGCAATAAGATCTGGCAGTTAGGGGATTGGCCCACACCATGGACCCAATCACTTATAATAACTCTCCCCAATAAAGGCAACTTACATCAATGCCAGAACTATCGAACGATCAGTCTTATATCCCATCCAAGCAAAGTCATGTTAAAGATCCTACTGAACAGGCTGAAGCCACAAGCAGAGGAAATCATAGCTGAGGAACAGGCAGGATTCAGACCAGGGCGCAGCACAACTGAGCAGATCTTCAACCTGAGAGTTCTATGTGAGAGATACCTCCAGCACCAGCAGGACCTCTATCATGTCTTTGTGGATTTTAAGAAAGCGTTTGACAGGGTGTGGCATGCAGCCCTTTGGTCCACCATGAAGCTATACAACATCTATGCCAACCTGATCAAAGTCATAGCAAACCTTTACAACAAGGCCACTAGCGCAGTCTGCTTTAACGGCAAAATAGGAAACTGGTTTAGGACTACAGTTGGAGTCAGACAAGGCTGCTTGCTCTCACCTACTCTTTTCAACATCTTCCTGGAAAGAATCATGACGGACGCTCTGAAAGATCATGAAGAAACTGTCAGTATTGGAGGCAGAACAATCACGAACTTGCGCTTTGCGGACGACATTGATGGCCTTGCAGGAACAGAGAAGGAGCTAGCTCAGCTGGTAGAAAAGCTGGATAGTACAGCCATTGCATATGGGATGGAAATCAGTGCAGAGAAGACCAAACTGATGACTAATAACGCCAGTGGCATTGGCACTAAAATCATGGTTGGAGGCCAAAAACTGGAAATAGTTAAGAAATTCAAATACTTAGGAGCCGTTGTGACAGATGAGGGATCAAAACCAGAAATACTGTCCAGGATTGCGCAGACAACAACAGCACTGACAAGATTGAAGACCATATGGAAGGACAGAAACATCACACTCTGCTCCAAGATCAGACTGATGCCCTCCTTAGTCATCTCAGTGTTCTTGTATGCCTGCGAGTCATGGACCCTCACAGCAGACCTTGAAAGGATGATACAAGCCACTGAAATGAGATGTTTTCGAAGGCTGCTTGGCATCTCATACAGAGATCACATCACGAACGAGGAAGTGGGAAGCAGAATCAAGCAAGCCATCGGGCCCTATGAAGAGTTATTAGCCATTGTGAGAAAACGCAAACTGAAGTGGTACGGGCATGTCACGCGTTCAGCAGGGCTTGCCAAAACAATCCTGCAAGGCACTGTGCAAGGTGGACGAAGGAGAGGAAGACAGAGGAAAAGATGGGAGGACAATATCTCAGAGTGGTCAGGACTGAAGCTGGGCGATACGCTGAGAATGGCAGAGAACATAGAGGAATGGAGGGAGCTGGTTGCCAAGTCATCAGTGGTGCCCCAACGGTCGGCAAGACTACGGGATATAGATAGATAGATAGATAGATATGCATCTAGCGGCCGTATTTAAAAAATCACAGACCAAAACATGTTTCTGTCTTGTTGTACAGCAGTCTAAAGACCTCTGATCGTCTCGAGTGCAAGGGTACCTGTTATTTGTCAGGTTACGTTTTCACCGAACGACTCCCAACAACGAACGAGAGCAAAGTCACGGCGAAAAGCCAGTGTGCACCTCCAGGCTCATAAGGATCAATGCCTCCTAGAGATGTTCGGAGTTTTGTCTATATTTATGGCACAAGTTTGCGGATCCGCCGTGGTTTCGCTCTCGTTCATTTTTTTGTAGTCGATTGTTTCAAACGTAACCTCACTATTAACTCATTCACAGGAAGCCGCATCTGTATACGCGGGGATAAAGCGAGAATGAGTTGACGGGTCATTCAATACATGTATACAGAAAATCAGATGATAGCGCAACCAGCCGTAACTTTCGTTCTGGAAGATGTGTTTGGTTAGTTAGTTGGCTGGTTGGTTGGTTCGCTTGTTAGTTAGTTGGCTGGTTGGTTGATTGGTTGGTTGGTGCTGTGTTTCACAACTGCCATGGCAATGAAGTCACCAGCAAAACTTACTTGCAGATTTCCATCAATCCGCCCCCGGAAGTTCTCAGGCACCTTTAGTTTGACTCCCGCGTCCACCGATGACGTCACTTCCGTTTGTCCTGTCTTCAGTGTGACCGACTGCTGTTTTGGGCGAGTTACTAGCAGTAACGCGCCGGCGGGTTGAAGCGCCACTGTGGCACATCCATGGGAAACAATTTCGGTTTGGTCGCCGGTAGGTGTAGAAGACGTCACGGTGTTACGTTCTTGCATTGTGTTCACTTTGGGAGTAAGATTTGCAGGCGGGTACGGCGGCCAGGGTGGACCCTGCAGGAAAACAAAATGTAATACAGATATGAAATTGGTCATCCATCCACACAACCGTTCATCTATCCATGCTTCCGTCCACTTCCCTCTGGGGGGAAAGATCATGTCCGGCATCCTGAAACTCCCTGGAGATAGCCCCAGCAGCAACACCTCTTCGGGCCCATGAGAGCCGCACTGGCCCGCGCACAGCTGTGCTCGGGCCCACTGCGCCCGTCGTGGGCCCTAGGACCTTTGCTTACTGGGAGAACGGCAATTCTCAGCACTTTGGAACTCCTTGGAGGGAGAACGGCCATGTTTAGCAAACTGGAATGCCCTGGAGGGAGAACGGCCATGCTTATCAATCTTGGACGCCCTGAGGGGAGAACGGCCATGCTTAGCAATCTTGAACGCCCTAAGGGGAGAACGGCCATGCTTATTTTGAACACCATGAGGGGAGAACGGCCATGCTTAGCAATCTTGAATGCCCTGAGGGGAGAACGGCCATGCTTAACAATCTTGAACGCCCTAAGGGGAGAAATTATCTTGAACAACCTGAGGGGAGAACGGCCATGCTTATCTTGAACACCCTGAGGGGAGAACGGCCATGCTTATCTTGAACACCCTGAGGGGAGAACGGCCATCCTTAGCAATCTTGAACGCCCTAAGGGGAGAACGCCCATGCTTATCTTGAACACTCTGATGGGAGAACGGCCATGCCTATCTTGAACACCCTGATGAAAGAACGGCCATGCTTATCTTGAACACCCTTAGGGGAGAACGGCCATGCTTAGCAATCTTGAACGCCCTGAGGGGAGAACGGCCATGCTTAACAATCTTGAACGCCCTAAGGCGAGAACGGCCATGCTTATCTTGAACACCCTTAGGGGAGAAAGGGCATGCCTAGCAATCTTGAACACCCTAAGGGGAGAACGGCCATGCTTATCTTGAACACCCTTAGGGGAGAACGGTCATGCTTAGCAATCTTGAACGCCCTGGAGGGAGAACGGTGATGCACAGCACACGTGCTGGGCGTGGACGTTATCAAATGATACATCTTCAAACGCCTTTGGAAGGTGGGTACCAGTGAGGTTTCGTTTGAAACGAACGACTTCTATCAACGAACGAGAGCAAAGTCACGGCGGATAACCAGCTTGTAGCATGAGCATGGACATCACTCCAAACATCTCCGGATAACCAGCTCGTAGCATGAGCATGGACATCACTCCAAACATCTCCGGATAACCAGCTTGTAGCATGAGCATGGATATCACTCCAAACATCTCCGGATAAACAGCTTGTAGCATGAGCATGGACATCACTCCAAACATCTCCGGATAACCAGCTTGTAGCATGAGCATGGACATCACTCCAAACATCTCCGGATAACCGGCTTGTAGCATGAGCATGGACATCACTCCAAACATCTCCGGATAACCGGCTTGTAGCATGAGCATGGACATCACTCCAAACATCTCCGGATAACCAGCTTGTAGCATGAGCATGGACATCACTCCAAACATCTCCGGATAACCAGCTTGTAGCATGAGCATGGACATCACTCCAAACATCTCCGGATAAACAGCTTGTAGCATGAGCATAGACATCACTCCAAACATCTCCGGATAACCAGCTTGTAGCATGAGCATGGACATCACTCCAAACATCTCCGGATAACCAGCTCGTAGCATGAGCATGGACATCACTCCAAACATCTCCGGATAACCAGCTCGTAGCATGAGCATGGACATCACTCCAAACATCTCCGGATAACCAGTTCGTAGCATGAGCATGGACATCACTCCAAACATCTCCGGATAACCAGCTTGTAGCATGAGCATGGACATCACTCCAAACATCTCCGGATAACCAGCTTGTAGCATGAGCATGGACATCACTCCAAACATCTCCGGATAACCAGCTTGTAGCATGAGCATGGACATCACTCCAAACATCTCCGGATAACCAGCTTGTAGCATGAGCATGGACATCACTCCAAACATCTCCGGATAACCAGCTTGTAGCATGAGCATGGACATCACTCCAAACATCTCCGGATAACCAGCTTGTAGCATGAGCATGGACATCACTCCAAACATCTCCGGATAACCAGCTTGTAGCATGAGCATGGACATCACTCCAAACATCTCCGGATAACCAGCTTGTAGCATGAGCATGGACATCACTCCAAACATCTCCGGATAACCAGCTTGTAGCATGAGCATGGACATCACTCCAAACATCTCCGGATAACCAGCTTGTAGCATGAGCATAGACATCACTCCAAACATCTCCGGATAACCAGCTCGTAGCATGAGCATGGACATCACTCCAAACATCTCCGGATAAACAGCTTGTAGCATGAGCATGGACATCACTCCAAACATCTCCGGATAACCAGCTTGTAGCATGAGCATGGACATCACTCCAAACATCTCCGGATAAACAGCTTGTAGCATGAGCATGGACATCACTCCAAACATCTCCGGATAAACAGCTTGTAGCATGAGCATGGACATCACTCCAAACATCTCCGGATAACCAGCTTGTAGCATGAGCATGGACATCACTCCAAACATCTCCGGATAACCAGCTTGTAGCATGAGCATGGACATCACTCCAAACATCTCCGGATAAACAGCTTGTAGCATGAGCATAGACATCACTCCAAACATCTCCGGATAACCAGCTCGTAGCATGAGCATGGACATCACTCCAAACATCTCCGGATAACCAGCTTGTAGCATGAGCATGGACATCACTCCAAACATCTCCGGATAACCAGCTCGTAGCATGAGCATGGACATCACTCCAAACATCTCCGGATAAACAGCTTGTAGCATGAGCATGGACATCACTCCAAACATCTCCAAGAGGCATAGATCATCATAAGCCCGGACTCCAAACATCTGAAACAGACATAGCTCCTCGTGAGACCGTCCTGAGAGCGGCTCATGAGGATCTATATCTCTTGGAAATGTTTGGAGTGTTGTCAATGCTTACGGAACAAGGTAGTTATCCGCGGTGACTTCGCTCTCGTTAGTTTGTTGGGAGTCCGACCTCGACGTAACCTTTCTAATGTCTAAACACAGAGCTTTGAGAGAGCCTGCACTGCAGGGAGCTTCCTCTATATAATAATAATAATAATAATAATAATAATAATAATAATAATAATAATAATAATAATATTATTGTTGTTTGTATTAGTAGTAGAGTAGTAGTAGTATTGGTATTATTATTGGTATTATTATTGGTATTATTGTTGTTGTTGTTGTTGTTGTTGTTGTTGTTGTTGTTGTTATTATTATTATTATTATTATTATTATTATTATTATTATTATTATTATATTATTATTATTATTATTATTATTGTTGTTGTTGTTGTTGTTGTTGTTGTTTGTATTAGTAGTAGCAGTAGTAGTGGTATTGGTATTATTATTGGTATTATTATTGTTGTTGCTGTTATTATTATTATTAAACGTTGTGCACGTGCCCACCTCCTTGATATCGAGTATAGTATCGCTCTTGTCACCACCCTCAAAGAGAAGCCGTAGCACCAGCTCTGCCCACTCGTCGACCACGTCATACCGAGGGAACACGATGTCCGCAGTCACGGTGTGTGGTATCCGGTACTCGAATACATCGCCCAAAACCTCCTCCTCCTCCCCAAGAAAGCCTGAGCCCAGGATGTCAGGCCTCGAGTGGAGGTAGACGATCTTGCAACTCTGACTCGATTCGTCCCTGAGCAGTGTTTCGGCCACGTTGCTGGATGAAGACAGTTGCATACTGAACTGCATGTCTTCCGACATGTAGGGAGACTTGCGCTCAATCGTTGCTGTCCTTCGTCGGCTGAAATAATATATAAATCCATGGATTCTTGTTTACTTGCGCCTTCTAGTGCCCCGGTCTTCGGCGACTAATTGCAAAGACTGACAATTCTCTCAGTTCGTCCGTGTAAAGGACATGCTTTAACTCATTCAGCCCGACGGCCGTATTTCCCAAATTTTGGAGGCGTCACTACGCACCAGTTGCAGGATATGGATCGACCATGATAATTCAAGGGTACTGCCAGATTAGCTTGGCGCCGACAGGCGCCAAGCTAATCTGGCACTACCCTTGAATTATCATGGTCGATCCATATCCTGCTGTAGTACGCCAGGGCTGAATGGGTTAAAGGAGTTACAAAGAGGCATAAACTGTAACGAGCCATCGCAGACCTGGGTTAAGTTTGCTACTTGTATCTCAGATCTTGTACAAAATCAAATTAGCGATGCTAAGGTCAGCTTATCTCTAAGCATTAGCTCACCACAAAGAAGTCAACACATATAGACAGTCGTTTTAAGGACAATGCGTGCAAATGTGTGCTGGTATGTGATTCTAGATCTTTGCTGCCTATGGCCGCAAGGTCAAGAATCACATACCAGCGCACAAAGAAAACGCATTCTGATGAAAGGACACGCCGAGAGAAAATTGTCGTGTTAAACTGACCAGTCAGGATTGAAGTCTCGGAGTATTTGCTGAATCTGATTTTTGTCTGTCAACATTCTGCACGCCAGTCCTTCCTGTGACACACAGATGTGTTGCATGTAACTGGTTGCTGCGTAAACGCTGTCTACAAAATAGCAGTGTCAATCGGTAGTGTCCGTTTCGTTTGTGTCCGAATTGTTGAATGCTGCGATTTGGTGCAATAGTTGATTTCTTTACATCGTTGTTGTTTTTTATTTTTAAAAAGCGCGTCTTTTGACGAACACAGTGGATTAAAAATCTCGGACAAACATGCGATATGGGATGTTTGCCTAGGCTTTTAATCCACTGTTTTTGTCAAAACGGGTGCAATTTTGACCTACTTTTGATTTCCGAACCACGTCTATTTGTGAGGCTAAAGGGATCTAACTGATTGTGAATGCGTCTTTCGAGGATTGAGTGATTTCCCTTAGCCCTTTCGCTGTTGGTAGCTTGTTTTGTCACGACCAGTCATCGCCGCGACAAACAGTGCTAACGACGGGCAAGTGGTTACTTTACCCTGCGTCGTAATTGCGTGTTAGTTGCGTGAATACATCCTAACTTAAGATTATTCACGCAACCGCATTACGACGCAGGGTACGCATGCGTAAAAGGTTCGTAAAAAAAGCCTATTCATCAAGCATACCGGCCGTACAAGCCTGACACCTCTGCACTGGTGGGGGTGTGAAGATGCAGCGCGACCTGATAGTGCAAGGGTGGTGACAGCATAGCTCGGCGCCTAAAGTTATTATGGCATCACCCAAATTGAACAATCATAGTCGATCTGTCTACCCTATTTGAACAGTAATGTAGTCTGTAGATGACGACTCCCAAGCCTTGGGGATAGTACACGTTGCGGTTCGGAAATCCGAGAAGTAGGACAACTTAATTACAAGTGTTTCGACGAAAACTGGATTAACTCATTCTACCCCAAGACACACCACAGGAAGATAGTGTATCGACCATGATAGTTCAAGGGTGATGCCAGAATAGCTTGGCGCCCATATTCTGTCATCACCCTTGAACTATCATGGTCGATCTGTGTCAGTCGTGCACTGCAAAGCAGTCTTCAGAGGACAACGGCAAAATTTGGGGATTCGGTGTTGGGGTAGATGAGTTAAAAGCCAGAGCAAACAGGGCAAACGTGCGATGTCGCATGTTTGTCCTGGCTTTTAATCCACGTTTCGTCTATTTGGGCCTTTACTGAGGCGGCAAGCTATTCTGGCACTAACCTTGAACTGTCTTCTGAACTGATTGTTATGAAGTCTTTCAATGACAACTTAACTCCCAACTTTGATTGATATTGAACGTGTGCAGCTACTTGTGTTAACTCATTCGAGACGCGTCGCATACGGTTCCGCGGCTTTATGCCGGGTATCCGTGTGCGGCACGTCTCGAATGGGTTAACGACTGATCATCATGGCATCTTTGTTATCAAGGGACACGAATACGAATGGGCCAAAGTAATAAGAGGTCTTTACCTTGTTGCAAATGCAGGGATCCGCGCCAGCAAACACCAGGAACTTGACGGTCTCCACACTGCAGTTCCGAACAGCCACGTGCAGGGGGGTTTCTCCTTTCTGATCAACAAATCACACTTCTTTTTTTAAAAATCATAATCCTATAAAACCTGCACACATGGGATGAAAATAATGGTTTAAAATTGTTAACCTTTTGCATGAAATGCGAACATCACCTACTAGAGACAAAAAACATCAGAGGGGCCTCATGAAGTTCCGTATTTTTTTGCTTGTTACATTTATATCCGTATCCCTTGGATGGATGGCGTCCCATTTGCCATGGCTTCAAAGAAATCGTTTGTGCACACTGCCGGTGAAAAGGTTAATGGACATAAACACGCAGGCAGTGCAGAGGTTAAAAGATGAGAAAGCGTCAACTCACGTCATCCATCACGTTGACATCACCGCCTGTTAACATCGCCAGCAGTAAACGCGCGTTGTCCACTGCAGCCGCCGCGTGCACCGCGGTCTGGCCATTCTGAAAAAAAGACAGATAAGAATTAACCCTTTGCGTGTCGATAGCGGCTTTTGTCGCGATGATTCCTGGAGGAATCATCGCGACAAAAGCCGCTACCAACACGCAGAGAGTTAAAGTCTCGCCCATCATAAGTGCGGCGATATCAATGTTCAAACAGGAACGACACTCCTTTCGTCGTTCTTATGAAGGAGTCACGGCCCTTTTTCGACAGGATGAGGCGGGACAATCCTTAACCCATTCAGCCCTGACGCACTACAGCAGGAGATGGGTCGACCATGACAATTCAACGTTAGTTCCAGATTAGCTTGGCGCCTGTCGGCGCCAAGCTAATCTGGTACTGCCCTTGAATTATCATGGTCGATCCATATAGTGCTGCAACTGGTGCATAGTCATTAGATGATGCCTCCAAAATTTGGGAAATACGTGCGTCGGGCTGAATGAGTTAACAAATAAAATTATTGTACCAAAAGGAATCTTCCAACTCTGGACAAACACGTACTGAAAGAATTGATCACGTTGATCAAAATTGGCACCAAATGACCTGTTCATGACAAACACGGTACACACAACCTTATGACCGCTACTGGCGAAACCGCTCAGCGGGAAAGACACGTAACTACGCGTCTCCCCCCCCCCTCCCCCCTCCGCCCCTCCCCCCCCCTCCACCCCGAACGGTATCGCCTGTAGTAGTCAAAGGTTTGAAGTACATGATATTTCTAGTAATGTCATGTATAATCACATATTATAGTCCGTCCAAGCAAAGCCACAACCCTCGGGAGATCATGGAGATAACCTACAAAATAGTTAACCTACAAAATAGTATTAAAAATCAGACCAAAAGGGTGTCTGCCAAGCGTGTAAAATGCAGAGAAAAGCCCACCATTTAGAAAGGACAGTTACAACACAATTCATTAATATTTCGGGTAAATGCGCTTCTTGAAAATAGACAAATAAACAGAAGAAAAAATGTGGCAACTAAATCCTTCGGTTGCCGCATTCCTTCTGTGATAAGATCAGTCCTTCAGTTGCCAAATTCCTTCTGCGATAAGATCAGTAGCTACTGATCACTATACTTGTTTGTCTATTTTCAAGAAGTGTATTTACCAGAAATATAAATAAATTGTGTTGTAAATGTCTTTTCTAAGCGTTTTCTTTCTCCGTCGGGTTCTTCTTTACAAAAAAAAAAAGTTGAAATATATACCCTGTTCAGCCCGGGCCTCAGTGACCACTGACCTGCATCACTGACGCTAAAACTGACAACTATCTATGCACGGATCAGACGTTATGCTAGACCACGCTACCGAACAATCAACATGAGGAGCTTGAAATTTACCGGAATAAATATGTCAGCGTTGCTGACTGGGGCTCGATCAGGGTATATTTTAGCAGGATTAGGTCATGTTCAAAAGTTCCCGAGGGCAGCAGCTAAATCACTGTCATCAAGACTAAATAAAAATTAAAATAAGTTAGGACCAAAGTTGGTGATCATCTTTGATTATTAGAGTCTTTAACCCATTCTGTTCTGACGCCAAGCTAATCTGGCACTACCCTTGAATTATCATGATCGATCCATCTCCTGCAACAGGTGCATAGTCGTTAGATGACGCCTCCAAAATTTGGGAAATATGTGCGTCGGGCTGAATGAGTTAAATTATTTGCGTTCAACAGTTTTTTGCGTGCACCAAATGCGAGCCCAGTAAAATGATTTATAACGCAGAAAGGACACAATCCGGCAGTACTTACATTATCTCTTAGTAGGTGATTGACTCCTTTTTCGACGAGAAGTCGGGCGATGTCAAAATTTCGCTTCATGATGGCGTAATTCAACACGGGAAGACCAGTCTGGGAGAAGAAGAAGAAAAAGAAAAACACAATCGAATAGAAGAAGTATGATCAGGCCGAGCAAAGGAATGAAGATAACTAAAATGAAGAAAGAAATGTAATCTTCATTATTATGTTTTTCCTTATTATGTGTGCGTGCGTGTGTGTGTGTGTGTGTGTGTGTGTGTGTGTGTGTGTGTGTGTGTGTGTGTGTGTGTGTGTGTGTGTGTGTGTGTGTGTGTGTGTGTGTGTGTGTGTGTGCTGTCTACACGTGGACGCTTTGCTTGGCTGGTTAGTCCCTGTATGCAAAAGCTCGTGCCGACGTAGGCCGCAGTGGCCGACGTCAGCCCGAAAAATATCATTTGTTTACTGGAATGCATTCGTTTTCAGACTCCCACTTACAGATGACCTCATTTCCTGTAAATCAGACTTCCCCAACACGTCCAGTTGACTTTTGACTCGCCTCAGACGCTTGACGTCATATTTCCCGCCCTCTTCTATGGATGCCATCAGCTGTTGTTCCATGTTACTCCCTCCGTCAGTCGCGCCGGCTGTTCCACCTTGAACAGTCGGTTTGTTCGAAGGTGTTTTCTGTGGTCGAAGCTTTTCCTTGGATTTTTTGTTGTTCATGTTGATTGTCCTATGAAGACAAAAAGATAAACCAAAGAAAACCGTGATTGTTCAAGTTGGGTGATGCCAGAATGTCAAGTCCAGAACATTTTTACCACTCTGCTTCCAGGTCCGGTAAAAACTAAGTCAGAAACGTTTTCGCCATCACTGCATTAAAGCTCTCTGCTGCATGGCGGTCTTTGATTGCTAAAATTAGCCGATAAAACGGGTTGTCTGCTTTCATAAAACAAATGTCTGAAAATGTGTTAAAGTAAAAAATACCTGAGAGAGAAATTCCAGGCGAATGCAGTTCGCGCGAGGTTGTTGACTGATAGTCCGAAGTATGGAGAATTACGTCCCTGAATCTCTACGTCACACGTAAAGTTTGGGGTCCTTTCAAGGGTACACTTACTTATTACAGTTGAAGTCAAAATCGTTGTACTACGAGTCAGGCTTTGCTAGTGGTTCTTGTCGCCTCTCGGGTCCGGTCAGGGGGGTCAATGTCGTAGGTAAGAGTCGAGGGCTAAAAACTAGTCTGCACAAGTTAAGGCCCAGCGTCTCTTTTCAGTAGCCCTCACAATTTATTTTTTCTCCAATAATGTAGAGTGCGATTAGGCGTAAACTGAGTTACACTGTGACTTTAAATACTGCCCTACATGTCTAACACTGTTTTGTAGATGCTGCGGTTCAGTATCTGTGTACAATAACGTTTAAAACATTGGTAAGTTCTCCAAAATTGCCTTAAACTTTGGCCGTTTTCAGCTTACAGAGCAATGCTGCCGCAGGATATTGACATAATGAACGTGCAAACAATGACACCCGTTAATATTTTTCACAATCAGTAAACACTGGACACAAACGGGTACTTAGGCGGTAACCGGGGCTAGCAGCAAGCGTGCCCCCAAGACACAGACTGTCTACACTGGATCGTGGCCGGGCTCTGGGATGGCTGCAAGACGGAATCTCTGGACGAGAAGTCTCAAGACGGCTGGGAGTGAGCCACTCAGTCATCCGGCGCCCGCAGGAACGCTTTCAGATCACAGGAAGCGCCGAAGAGCGCCCACGCTCTGGACGCACCAGAACAACAACAACCTGGCAAGACCCGGTTACCGCCCTTTAAGTACCCGTTTGTGCCCAGTGTTTACTGAAAAGTGTTAAGGGGTGTCATTGTTTGCAAGTGCATTATGCCAATATCCTGCAGCAGCATTGCTGTATAATCTAAAAACGTCTAAAGTTTAGTGCAATTTTCGACAATTGGCCAATTTTTCAAACGTTATTGTACACAGTTACTGAACCGCAGCGTCTGCAAAACTGTGTTAGACATGTAAGGCAGTATTTTAAGTCACAGTGTAACTCAGTTTACACATGATCGCACTCTACATTATTGGAGAAAAATAAATTGTGAGAGCTACTGAAAAGAGACGCTGGGTCTTAACGTATGCGGACTAGTTGTATTATCAATGTTGTCTTGCCCTTTCTAAGACTTTTCTACCATTTTCGGAATCCATGTAAGTAGGCGGCACACGTACAGTATGTTTTCCACTACCTTTTGAGCTTCAAGGAAGAAATTCCCCTGCGTACAAAGGAGAAGCAGAGCAGCAACGTTTTTAATTTTACTCCATTCAAACTTCACGATCCAAGTTAGCTATTTTGTACGGCATTACTGTATGACATACTAAGAACGTTTACAACGTTTACATTGCAAACTATTGAGTCCAAAACTGGTTTAAACTGCCTTTCATAATATGCAGTTTTCAATACCTTTCAAATCGTTTGATTGTCAATGCCTTTCAAATTATTTCAATGGCACGGACAATCATTATTCCAGCCAGTCACTCAGGCCAAGGTAACATAAACAACCAAACAATATTGCTCCGACTCAGTGTTCTGTCATGTCTGCTGCGTCACGCTCCATGCAATCCTCATGTGCATTGCCTTACAGTGCTTTTGTTCACGGTAGTTGCTTAATAATAATAATAATAATAATACCGTTATTATATAGGCGCTTTTTCTCAATTTTTGGGCGAATCGACTCAAAGAGCCGCGAACCCAACACGCACACTCACGTAACAAACACAGATTTACGCCATTTAAGACAAACACAGTACAAGACAGACGAAGGGCCAGTTCAGCTACTGAAGTTACAGAGATTTTTGATCGCTTGTATTTAAAATTTGTAAAGTGGCCTGAAACCGGTACCAAAATGTGGGGGTGGGGGGTGGGGGTGGAAGAACCGGAGTACCCGGAGAAAGAACCCCCGACGGTCCGCCCGAATTAACGGTGACACTTACCAGAGGAGAAAAGTCCGACGCCGGAACCCGGTATCGAACCTCGCACCCTTGGCATTGGTGGCAGACGCCTTAACCACTGCGCCACGGACCGGATTACCAACGTGTTCTGCCAGAATTAGTGACTAGCCATCGTTTAAACGTACACCAACATTCATATTTTACTGATTTCATTAAAAACGCAAAAAGTGTCTGTAAGTGTACCTTCACTGGAAACACCGATCTGATTGTGAAAAAAGCAAACCAGCGTCTGTACCTCCTTAGGAAACTGAGAAGTTTTGATGTCAGTTCCAGGGTTTTAGAATCCGTTTATAGAAGCCTGATCGAAAGCATACTGACTTTTAACATCACTGCTTGGTATGGCAACCTCAGTATGAAAAACAGGGGCAGACTGTCACGTATCGTCAGAACAGCTGAGAAGATCATTGGCCTAGGACAGTACCCAGTAGATGATCTGTACCATAGCTGCTAGCATTGTCAATGATCCTCGTCACCCACTATCTGATCAGTTTCAAATGCTACCATCAGGCAGACGTTTCAACATGCCACTTGCCTAAAAGAATGTTTTTAAGAAGTCTTTTATTCCAACTGCTGTCTCGATTTTGAACTCTCGTTTATAACGCCGCGATAAGTATGATCTACTTAACATTACCTCCCATCTTGTGACAGATTGCTTGTGATAGATTGCTGCAATGATAATTTTTCATGATATGTTCTTGTAGCGTTTTTTAATGTCTTATATTGTTGTTTCATGACGAGCCGAAAGGCAAATTTCTGTCGTGCCTTGACTCGAACAGACAATAAAGTTGTATTGTATTGTACTGTATTGTATTGTAAACAAAGAGCCACCCTGACAGCAAAACAAGAAAATTGTATTCGTTGCTTACTTCAGATGTTCAGCCTACTGTTTGGGCTACCACACACAAAAATTGAATGAGTTATCGCCCATGGCTAACTTGGAGGACACTAGGTTTCATTAGTGGTGAAAATAAGCAAAACTGGACATACTCTGTGTAGCAAGTTTCCTGTGATATGTTTTAACACACAAGTTGTGTGGATTGCTTATGATGTTATTAACTGCCTCAAACAAAATTTGACTCGAAAAATTCATTAGAGAACCAGAACTTCCGGTGCACATCATTTTCTTAATATTTTTTTTTAATTTAAATGTGAATTACTTTCAAACCATTTTTATGCTCCAGTTTTATGCGCCAAGACACAGAGATAAAGATCACACCCATATCTATTTGATCAGGTAAATATGGCTTTTATTTAAATGTGAATTACTTTCAAACCATTTTGTATGCTCCATTTTTATGCGCCAAGACACAGAGATGAAGATCACACCCATATCTATTTGATCAGGTAAATATGTCCGCTAATGTAAAATAAGGAACTTTTTGATTTTCATGTTTGTAGGTCATGTTGATTATTTAGGTGCCTTTGACAAACGAGCTCAAGCTCAAGACCAAACAGGCCGGATTTTCATGCACACGGACCCTATTGACACTGCACATTGGTTGGCTTTCAGCTGTGTCCTCTGCTGATGCTCCCCATTTCACTTTCAATATCCTGTAATGGTAGTGTCACTAATGACGTCATAAGTCATCGATGTGCAATTTTTAAGACTAAACATTCTATTTGCACACGACACAACACACTCTTTATAACATGTTCTACCAGGATTAAAGCATATTTACAAAGAAAAGCGCTATGGTGAAAAATTTGCGTTTTTAATGGAAGTCAGTCTTATGACGTCATACAGTGTATACACACACACACACACACACACACACACACACACACACACACACACACACACACACACACACACTGACACACACACACACACACACACACACACACACACACGTATGTACACCATTATATAGGCCGCCTTGAAATGGATTGAGTCGCCTGCGCGGCATTAAGCTCCAATAACTAACCAACTAACCATTATAGGATCCTGGGGTCAGCTGCATGAGTGGGTTCAATGCTGCGCCAGCCACTAAGCAAGGTGCTCCGCTTTAGCGGAGCGCCTTGCTTAGTGGCTGGCGCAGCACTGCGCTCACTCATGCAACTGGCCCCACAACCTAGAATGGAGATTGATCTGCAAGAGGCACAGATCCTCATAAGTCCCCTTAGTCAAGATCAGTGTGGGCGTACAACGCGTGGGGATCTCTATATCTCTTGCTGGAACAGCATAATACATAGTTCTTGTATAGCGCTGTTTTCCAGGAAAACACTGGACTCACTGCGCATGCACAACGGTACACACTACTTTAAACCACCCCATCCCTTCTCAACACCTTACATTAACTTCCTCTAGGATCAGAATAAGTGGCAGTCAGTCAACAGTTAGCTAAATATGAGCTAAGTGTTAAATGCCCGACAAAAAAGAAAAGTCTTTAAGTGAGCTTTGAACTGTGACAATGTGGGGAGATTCCGCATTTCAGTTGGCAGCGACTGAGTTCCACACACTTGAAGCTAAAAAGGTGAAAGAACGCTCCCCGACAGTTTTCATGTTAAGCTTCGGGATTTTTAAAAGTTGTTCACTGGAGGAACGGAGGGTGCGTGATGACTGATAAGCAGACAGCTTGGCAGAGAGGTACGGCGGGAGAGATCCGTCAAAATGCCGATAGGCGAAAATTGCAATTTTGTACTGGCAGCGGAATTTGACGGGCAGCCAGTGCAGCTACTTCAGTAGAGGCGTAACGTGGTCTCTCTTTCGTTTCTTCAAGATGAGACGCGCCGCATTGTTTTGAATCATCTGCAAGCGTGAAATCTGATCTGCCGGTAAACCTGCCAGTACAGAATTGCAATAATCGAGCCTGGAAGTAATGAATGCATTTAGTGGCTGGTCAGTTTTCGTCATACGTATGGCGTTTGACCCCTTCACTGCGACAGGACGCAGATTGTGTTTTGTAATTTTAGTTCATGTTTTAAAAAAAAAAACTAAAATCCCTAGCTACTAGCAGTCAAAGGAACATGGCTACAATGTGGTTTCAGCAATAGATCCTTATGAGCCCCCCACCCCACCCCCACCCCCCACCCCTCACCCTCGTATTTGCGGGGGGGGCTCACGAGGATCTATACCTCTTGCAAGTTGAGTGGTATTCAGCTTTACTCAGAAGGGAAGGGGTAAATTAACCTTAACCATTCAGCCCTGACGCATTACAGCAGGAGATGGGTCGACCATGATAATTCAAGGGTAGTGCCAGATTAGCTTGGCGCCGACAGGCGCCAAGCTAATCTGGCACTGCCCTTGAATTATCATGGTCGACCCATCTCCTGCAACTGGTGCACAGTCGTTAGATGACGCCTCCAAAATTTGGGAAATACGTGCGCCGGACTGAATGAGTTAACAGTGGGTGTTGACAGGGTTTCAAATACAGTCTAATCCGCTTATAACATGTTCGGATATAATATAGCAAATTTCGGTTATAACAACACTCTGTTCAGAGGTCCTGACATCACTCTTCCTACGTAAAACTACTTCGCTTATAACAAAGCTCGGCTATAACAAGAAGAAAAATTGGGTCCCCTGGCGATTTATTATACGCCGTAAAGCCTACATTAAAAAAAAATATCACAGATCAGCGAGCAAATTTCGCAATACTTGAAAATCCCCCGGTTGCATAATGGTGTGGAGCGAGTATCACCCAGTAGGCAAGGGTCATCGGACCGACGTCGGCCGCTGATGGCCCGCGCACAAGCGTGCACGGGGCAACAGCGGCTTACGTCGGCCCTTCGACAGTTTGCTCATTGGGTATAGCTTTCAAGCTTTCACTGAAATGAGCGAAAGTCGGCTTAAAATATAAAAAAATATATATATTTAATTAAAACGCGACCAACGATAACTATAACAACAGAAGGAACTGATCTAAAATAAGCCGAAGTTGATTAACCACTTCACTGTGAACGTTATCTCGGGGGCTCATGAGGATCTGTGCCTCAGTCTCGCTGAGACCACTCTGTGTCCACGTTCTTTGGACAGTCGCAGCTTTTTGTCGTTCAGTGAACACAGATTTCAGAAGCAAAATGTACGTACCCTGGCAGGGAAAGGGTTGCAAAATAGCAGCACCAAAAACAACAACGATTGTTACTTACTGACGTCGTTTGCTGTACGAGTGGTCTTTGCCGTCGTGAACAACCCAGTTCCTTTGCACCTCTCGCTGTGTAGTAGCAGGGTACAGCAGATAAATAACTGTGCACTGTCTAATTCACAAGGTCATTGTCTGTACCATACGAGTTCCACTGGGTAGAGGGTGGTGGTGGATTGCGGGGGGGTGGGGGGGAGAGGAGGAATGAGTGGGCAGCAAGAAATGTTGATTCACGTCCTTATACGCCAGGCTGTGTCACCTATGTATGTCAAAACCACAGAAGATTCGATCCATCAAAATCACGCCTTGATCGTCTGTTGAGTTTGTTTGTTCACAGTAGGGGCACTCCTTTGCACAAAGTCGTCATTGTATAATGTTATCAGTGCGACTGATCGTTATCGATTTGTTTAACCTACTTGCACATGCAGCCACCGGTAGTGTAAACAGTAACAGTAGCTGCATGCTCAAGAGGGTCAACCCGTTCAGCGATACTTGACGCATGTTTGTGTCTCTGCATTCTTTGTCAGCTCAACGCCGAAATGTCCTAGCTGTGCCAGGAACTTGCGAGTCAAGTGGTGTCAGCAAGAGGCATAGATCCTCATGAGCCCCCGCGACTGCAGGGGCTCATGAGGATCTATGCCTCTTGCAGCTGGGTGGTGTTCAGAGTTTCTCGGCACTGAACTGGTTAATCTTGTTCAAACATCAAAACGGCTCGATAGTTCAAGGGTAGTAGAGCCTGATTAGTGTTACCGCCTTGCGTGAAGGCGCCCGGCTAATCTGGCACTGTGTCCAAACGCAATCGTGTACCGGGCGTAGTGACATCGTTATGTGACCGGCACTGAATCCTCGGAATCGAGCCTGGTTTCCCACTAAACAAAAAATCCTCGGGCTGCCGTCGGCCCAAGGATCTTGCGCTTACCGGGTTACTTCTTTCTGGGGACTGTCATCGTCGATTCTCCTTTCGCGGCCTGTCCGTGATCCTGCAACGCGGCGGTCCGCCACCCCGTTGGAACGGACGCGGTCCGACGTTCCACTTCCAGCAGTTTGCACGTCAGTATTTCCTCCACGCGGCTAAACCAGCGTTCTCTAAAGCTGAACTTACATCGTCGATCTGATTTTTATCTTTGCACTATCACGGTCGATCCATCTCCTTTAACTTATAAGTCAGTAGGCCTCAGAAGGGCGCCTCAAACAGTCGTGTGCTTAAATGTGTGAAGTGAACACATAATAATATGCGCTGGTGTAAATTACGGTTAAATCAGTGAGACAGTTTTTACTTCCCCGTTCGGGGGTATAGCCCAAATACGTTCAGGGCCCCGACTCGTGACGGCTGACTAAAAGAGTCGGGCTGGTCTAAATAAAATGTTCTGGCCTACTGCTTATAACAGTAGGCCAGAACTTCTTATTTAGACCATGCCGATTGTTTCCACGTTCATACGTAACATTGCAGACCTAGCCCAGCATTTTTACGATACAGGTTCAGACAACTTTATTACCCCAAATGGGACTGAATTGGCGTGTAGCCGTCATCAGTGTAAACAAACAGATTGAAAGTAGATCACAGTAAACAGGAAGGAAAAAATATTATAAGTTATTGGTCGCTGTGATTTGCTACACGGACCCTTGTAGGCCTGAGGGAGGTCAAAGGAACCATTGTACCTCGAAGGCCAAAGGCCTGAGGGGTACAATGGTTCCTTTGACCTCCCGAAGGCCTACAAGGGTTTGTGCAGCAAGCCCCTGCAACCAATAACGTATTTGTTTTCATTCTTCCACTATTGTCGTAAAATAAATCAAGAAGGCATCTTCCGACCTGGATCATGCCAGACATGACTGACGTCAAAGGAAAATACATTTCTACATAATAGACTTATGACGTAATTTAAAATATTTCATGACGTTATTGTCTCCAGTACTGATTGTGCTTGTTGTTTCGAACAACTCTAAGTAACGTTATACTTTAGAACGTTTTGGTGATCTATTACAGAACAAAACTCGCATCTATGATGCGTCACAAAGAAGGCTACACGAAGTCCGCCATTTGTCGCTACAATATAAGTTATTGGTCGGAGGGGTTCGCTACACGGACCTTTGTAGGCCTTCGGGAGGTCAAAGGAATCATTGTACCCCGAAGGCCGAAGGCCTGAGGGGTACAATGATTCCTTTGACCTCCCGAAGGCCTACAAGGGTCCGTGCAGCGAACCCCTCCGACCAATAACGTATTTGTTTTCATTCCTCCACTATTTTCGTAAAAAAAATCAAGAAGACATCTTGCGACCTGGATCACGCCAGACATGACTGACGTCAAAGGAATATACATTTATACATAATAGACTTATGACGTAATTTAAAAATATGTCATGACGTTGCCGTCCCCAGTACTGAGTGTGCTTGTTGTTTCAAAAAACACTACGTAACTTTGTACTTTAGAACGTTTGGCGATCATCCAAGATGCGTCATCGAGAGGGCTACAAAACGTCCGCCATTTTTCGCTACAGGGGTTTTTATATCACGGTTACATGGTACGGTTTGCGCTAAAGTGACTGGTCGTGTGACGTAAGGAGGAAAACAAGAGTTTTTGTATCACGGTCACATGGTACGGTTTGCGCTAAAGCGACTGGTCGTGTGATGTAGGGATGAAAACAAACGCGTTTAAATTGCTGCAATAAGACATAATGGCTAATATATGTGTAGTGCATGTAATCGATACTCTCTCTCTCTCTCTCTCTCTCTCTCTCTCTCTCTCTCTCTCTCTCTCTCTCTCTCTCTCTCTCTCTCTCTCTCTCTCTCTCTCTCTCTCTCTCTCTCTCTCTATCGACAATATCAATAACACTATCGACCGCACTGACTTCAGTGTTCGTACAAGGGCAGCAGGAATTCCTAATACACTTGCCAAGACATTCGTACAAGTGAAACGGGCGGGCGTCAACTACATTACTGTGACCCTGTATTACAAACGGAATCGTAGCATGGGAGGAACCTGTCTGATCCAGGGAATACGAGCTGAAGAGTGGGTGAAGACGGAATTCCACCAGCTGTGTGCCCTGGTCAGGTCACTACAGAACGGGAACTTTAACGAAGATGATGTGCGCCCGCCAACATTCAGTCACCTACCCCTGTGTTCTAGCTGCGAGCCACAGCACCCCCCATATCCGCACCAGTCCTCATCCTCCACTGCAGTGTGTGATTTCACATCCACTGAGGCGAGGGATAACAGGGTTGTTAGCAACCAGACCACATCACCCTTCACAGTCACACCATCCTTCACCTCCCCCACCATCTCCCCTAGTGCATCACGTGGGTTGTTGCTCGACGTCTCCTTGGCAGACACTCCCATCACTCCCACCCGCTCCTCTCTAACGGAAACCTCAGGAGTTTCGCTCCTAATGCTGATACCGAAGGGGGATAACATGCTAAGGCCGATCTCGCCCCAGCATTTGTCATCGTCGGCAGATCGTGTCTCCTTTACAGCCACACCCCCTACAGATTCAGCTTGTGTTGTTCCTGTTATTGCAGCCGTGAATGATTTGCAAGTGTCATCTCCTGGCATGCAAACCCTCCTTCCCGCAACTGACTTTGAGATCAGCCCGTCAGAGGCAGAGTTACACACCGTGACTTTGCTCCCTGCGTCTCGACCAGCTTCCTGTCCACCTGAGATAACCAACAGCAGCGACCCAGGTATGACCCAGGCAGCCGCTCATGTTATCTCCATGAACACCGTGCTCCCTCTCCGACATCTTGCCGCTCTACCAGCACTACAGAATTCATCACAGTTGTACTCCCGCCTACACGATGCTCTTAATATCATCGCGGGTCTTCGTGCTGATGTAGACACTTTGTTTAAAGGGCTGTCAGCGGCTCTCGTCAAGATTGATCAACTTGACAGCCACATCCGCGATGAAGCAGTGAGGAGAGCCAAGGATCTGCAAGCCACAGAGTCCTGCATGGGCGAGATGTTGTCTAGTCTCGACGAAAGGATAAATAGTGTCGAATCAGCTCAGCACGCTATGGACAGCACTGTAAACGGTTTATCCACGCCTAAACAGAATCACAAGCAGCGCCTCCGAGATCTGCAAAAGAAACTGAACAAAGCATCAGCCCATACAAACAGTCGATCAGTGACTGATAACTCTGACAGTACACCTACACCTCTGTCTGCTGACCTTGACAGCAGTACCTCTCAGAGGTGTGCAATGGACATAGAAACAGTTGCACCCCCACTCTCCGCCCCTCCGCTTCTTACACAAGACGACATCATGGCTGTGTCCCTCCAGGCCATGAGAGTGGTTGAGAACGAAAGCCGGGATCGCCGCATTCCTGTCCGGATAACCGCCGGCCAGCCCGAGATCATCAACCAAACTACTGAAGCCAGCGGCGAACAGCCGCAAAACAACAGACCGTTTCACAGGCTGTCTCCAGAGGAACAGATACTTCAACACTCGGTATTCGCTGACACCAATACTCTAGTTATCGGAGACTCCGTTGTTCACTACATCACTCAAGGCGGAGAAGATGTCTACGTACCCAGAGGAAAAGGTGCAGGTCATATCTGTGTCTGGCCTGAAAACTCCCCACCTGATTGGCTGGCTCCGGAGTCAAGAACCCTCTCACACAGTCTCTCTTGTGACCTTCCATGTCGGAGTGAACGACTGTAAGCAGACAGAAGTGACCAGCGCTGTGTGGGACCAGCTTGCCCGGCAATGTCGGCGGGTATTCCCCAGCGCATGCATCCAAGCTTCCTCCATTCTGCCAGCCCAGCGGGGACAACAGCTGAACAGGTCTATTACTGCCTCCAACGGAAACCTATACCACATGTGCAAAAAGCGTGGGGTAACATTTGTGGACAACACGCTGATTTTCTCTACTGCAGATGGATTTCCGCGCAAAAGGCTCTACAGGCGCAGTGACCCAATCCACCCTAGCCGGCAGGGCACAATTAGCTTGGCCATTAACGTGAAAAGGGGTGGGGTGCCTCCTGACACCTCCACAGCCATCCGTGCTCCGAGCAGTGGCCGGGACCGTGGTGAGAGGCGTAGCGGCAACTCTCAAGGACTGTGTTCTGAAATTGTGGCAGGGACTGCGTCCTCTACATCTACTTCCTACCCAGGATCACAGTATGATGCAAATAGCCACCAGATAACACGAGACTGTTTCAACAGCACATCTCAACAGCAACAGCGATGGGCCTGTTCAGCTTTTGTCCCCTCTGGGCTGGCGGAAGGGAGGCAAGCCGGACACATGCTGATACAAGATATGTCACCCCCACAGCAACAGGAGGCACCAGATCAACAGTTCGTGAATATGTGGCAGTCACCTAACATACTGCAGTTCCCGACAGTTCCTGCAATGTACCCGCAGTATCGTGCGGCGCCAACGGACCACTTTTCGGGGAACACTATGGCGCAACCCTACCCATTCAACGTCACCGCACCGGCACACACTCCGTATACGCACCACGACGTCTGGGCTCAGTACAATCGCCCAGCTTGTGTTTACTGAGACTATAACCAGAGCATCCTCCTATATACATCTATTAAACATTATATTCTATGAATTGTCTGTTGGGCCAGTTGTTCAGCAGAATTTCAGTGACTAGACATTGCTTCCTAAGTGATCTCTTACATCATACACATTGCTTCCTAAGTGATCTCCTACATCATAGACATTCTCGGCTTCCTAATTAATCTCTTATATCGTGTGCGCACTGTAACGGTGTTTCCTATCCTTCGTCTATTACTACATCAGTAACATTATCACTACGAGACATAATTTACATTTTGAGCGATTTGGGACGCTGGTTAGGTATCTTTGTGTAAGCGTACCACACATCGAGTGCACTGTGACACTATTTTTTCCTTGTGTGTTTTCCAGCACACCATCAGTCATAAGCGATTATTGACGCCTTTTGGAAAACTTCGAGTAACTCTTCATCTACTGGACAGTTGGTCAAGACACATTGAACTTGTAGTGTGTCAACGTATAGACTGCCTTGTTTTTCCTTGTCTGCACTGAAAAACAACACACGTCTATACAATAATATATATCTTTTGCTCTTGGCTCATAGGTGTTGATTTATTGTTATCTTTCTACATCAGTTATGTCTACAGACAAGCCTGATACGCATCATTTGCTTATAGGACATTTAAATATATATCATTTGTATAACAAAGTTCCAGATTTATGTGTGATGTTGAGTCAACCAAACGCTTTCCATGTGTTTGGAATAACTGAATCACGATTGTGCTCTAACATCAGTGATGAAGCCATTTCTATCCCGGGTTTTCATGTATTTCGTCGCGATCCTGTTTCCCCTAAACACACGGGTATAGCCGTGTATTTAAACAATTCAATTAGGGATTGCGCTCGAAGAAGGACAGATCTAGAATCAGACCTAGTGGAAAGCGTTTGGATTGAACTAAAAGCAAGCAAAGCCACCCCGTTATTAATCTGCTTTGTTTATCGAAATCCCTCAGCCACTTTTGAATGGTATGACACATTTACGGAAATGATGGACAATGCAACCAAATGTACTTCTGATCTATTAATCTTAGGCGACTTTAACATCAATTTGTTTTCTTCCAATCCTGCTTGGGAAACTACTCTTACTTTGTTTGGTCTCAAACAGTTGGTCACTAAAGCAACAAGAGTAACTGCCAGTTCCTCAACATTGATCGACCATATTTAAACAAACAACAAGACTAGAGTATTAGAGGTGCAGGTGCCCGAGGTTGCTATTAGTGACCATTACCCCGTCTGTTGTAGCTGGGCTCTGAAAGGTGACCGACGCCCAAAAAATCACCAACACATCACTATTAAATTCAGATCTTATAAACACTTTAACAAAGATGTTTTCCTATCGGATCTCTGTCAAGTATGTTTCAGTCATGTTTATAATTACACGGATCCGAATTCTGCGCTTGCAGAATGGTATGAGCTTTTTCTAAGTGTACTGGATAAACATGCACCATACCGAGAAAAACGTGTAAAAAGTGCACAGCCTCCCTTGTGGTTAAATAAAAATATCAAGGATGCTATGTCACTTCGTAATGAACTTAAAAAACACAAGGAATTTGATGCCTATCGTAAACAGCGAAATAAGGTAAAATATCTTGTTCGTGAAGCCCAAAAGTGTCACTTTAAAAGGATCATTGATGAGAAAAGGGACACAGTTACAGTGTGGCGCGCCCTGAACACATTTACAAAATCTAAACAAAAACCGGCATGCACCAGTGTTTCAGCAGATACATTTAATAAGCATTTCCTATCTGCTGCTGATGTCCTATTACAAAGTTGTCCAAACATGTCACAGATATCAGACGTACTTGATAAATTCTGTGCCGAAAAGCTCAAGTCAAGTATTTTCAACATTCCTGTTATAACGGTTTATGACGTTGGTAAAACGATATCTCAGCTAAAAAATAAGAGATCAACTGGTCATGACGGCATTAGTACTGCAATACTAAAACTAGCTCTCCCATATGTCGTTG
>BTPG01000005.1:172950168-173180168 GCA_036245525.1 Semisulcospira habei | reverse complement strand
GAAGGTATTCGAAAGAAGGTATAGTGAGGCACGGTGTTCCTCAAGGATCTATCCTAGGGCCTCTTTTATTTTCTTTATTCATCAATGACCTGCCTCTTTCCATCTCAAATCCTACGGTAAAATGCGAACTCTTTGCTGACGATTCCACGCTGCATACATCAGACGATCGTCTCATAACGCTAAATTGTATCCTCCAGCAAAGTCTTGATGAAGTGTTAGATTGGTGTACGCATAATCGCATGCTCCTCAGTACTTCTAAAACCAAAAGCATGTTGATAACAACCCGCCAAAAGCATCAGCTACGTCCTGCCCCTTTGATACTTTCACTTGGTGATAAACCTATCCAACAGGTATCCAAGCACCGCCTACTTGGAGTTGTACTTGACGACCAGCTCAATTGGTCGTCGCATATTGACAGTTTGTGCAAAACCTTGTCCAGAAATGTATTTCTGCTCTCTAAACTTAGACATATTCTTAGTACAAAGTGCTGTACATTGTTTTTTCACGCGCACATTAAGAGCCACTGTGACTATGCGTCCTCTTTGTGGGACGAATGCAGCGAACGTCATATTAAAAAAGTCAACTCGCTATATCGTCGTTCAGTTAAAATAATTATTCCACACCCTACTTCCACAGACCAAAAGATAAAATCTCTTGGCCTGCTTCCACTGAAGGAACAACTCAAATTTAACAAATGCGTCCTCATGCACAAAATATTTCATTATCAAGTCCCCGAGTATCTGTGCGCGCTTTTAAACTTCAGCCCTAGGCATCAGCTACACACGAGACATGGCTTGCTTCATTTACCCCGACCCAGGATAGATCTCTACAAGTCAAGCCTTCTATTTTCGGGCAGTTTTGTCTGGAACTCATTGCCATTGAACATTAAATCATGTTCAGGTAAAACCCATTTTAAACGAGCTTTGCGAACGCACTTCCATTCAGCCTGACTTCACAGTTTGCCATATCAGAGTATTGTTGTTGATAACACGTGAAAGTCAAGTATTTTCTCTTTCTCCTTACATTTGTAAACTGATAATCCTTGGTCTTGTCGGTGTCGCTATATGCTCTTGATGCTGCTGATTCTTTGACACTGTCTTAGCTGAGTATAATATTAATGCTATGCACTCATTTATTTCTCTTACTTTTGTGTTGGTGGCAGTTACTACTTCTCCAATACGAATTTTTTTTTTTCCCCTTTCATTGATTCACCTATTGTGTTTGTTTTTTTCCGTAGTTTTTCTTCTTATTATTATTATTATTGTTATTATTTGCATGCTATGTTTATTTTCCTGTTATGTTGTTTGTTTACAGGACAGCTTGTAAGACAGGCATTGAGTTGCCTAATAGCTTTATCCTGAATAAATAAAGATTCATCATCATCTCTCTCTCTCTCTCTCTCTCTCTCTCTCTCTCTCTCTCTCTCTCTCTCTCTCTCTCTCTCTCTCTCTCTCTCTCTCTCTCTCTCTCTCTCTCTCTCTCTCTCTCTCTCTCTCTCTGGGCATTTAAACAAACCCTGATGGTTAATGCTTTTATGTAATATAATTATGCATTTATCTATATTGTTGGTGTGTGTGTGTGTGTGTGTGTGTGTGTGTGTGTGTGTGTGTGTGTGTGTGTGTGTGTGTGTGTGTGTGTGTGTGTGTGTGTGTGTGTATGGTATAAGATGAATGTTAAGTGTTATTATTATTTTGTGTCATTTTTTTTTAAATGTTATTGTTGCATGAAATAATATGTGTAAATATAATTCTTTATTATTATTATTATCTTTTAATCTATTTTATCTTGTAGATGTTAGCAACGGCAAGTTTGTAAAATGACGATTTGTTTCTGTCAAAACTTTTTACCGTTGATAAATAAAGTTTCATCATCATCATCATCATCTCTCTCTCTCTCTCTCTCTCTCTCTCTCTCTCTCTCTCTCTCTCTCTCTCTCTCTCTCTCTCTCTCTCTCTCTCTCTCTCTCTCTCTCTACCTCCCTCCCTCTCTCTCTCTCTCTCTCTCTCTCTCTCTCTCTCTCTCTCTCTCTCCCTCTCTCTCTCTCTCTCTCTCTCTCTCTCTCTCTCTCTCTCTCTCTCTTATACACACACACACACACACACACACACACACACACACACACACACACACACACACACACATGACTCATTACCCACTAAGGCTGAATTTAAAACAAATTCTTATTGTGCTATGAAGGCCACATTACAGATTAAGGAGACAGATCAACCAATTTACCGCAAGGGTGGTGCCAGAATATCTTGGCGCCTCAGGCGCCAAGCTATTCGGGCACCACCCTTGAACTATCACAGCCAGATTTATTTTCTTGCGATATTGTATCAGGATGAAAGGGGTGAAGGTAGTGTGCCCGCCATTAACCCATTCGCTTTTGTTTCAGCGGCGGGGACACGTCCGCGTGAAACCATCGCGGATGTCTTGCTGATTAACACCTTCGGCGGCAGGTACACTAATATTAACCCATTAAGCCCAACGCCCTACAGCAGGAGATGGATTGACCATGATCAGTCAAGGGTAGTGCCAGATGAGCTTTGCTCATCTGGCACTACCCTTGAGTGATCATGGTCAGTCCGTCTCGTGCAGCTGGTACATAGCATCCAGATGACGCGTCCAAAACTGCGTTGGAAATGCGGCTATGGGGTTAAATGGGTTAAAGTAGCCAGCAAGAGGCAAGGGTACCCAGCAAATACAGGAGGTCGTGCCTGAGCCTTTTGCGTTTGGTGTCGTTTGTTTTGCTTCGGCTTTGAATGAGTCACAAGACCTGTGTCGACGGCTTGGGATTTTAGTAGTACAGACAGGTCACTTCGAGAGTAGGTGGGTGCTTAAAGAGCTCTATTTATTTATTTATTTATTTATTTATTTATTCGGGTTGTTTTCTTCGTTAGTTCATTTTTTTTTCTTTGTTCCAGACACATCTGTGTGCGGTCAGCCCTTTTCACTATTAAATTCAAATTAGTTCTGAAGTCCACATATTATCACCGCTAGATAATCCACCATGTCCAAGCCCGAAGAATCAGTCAGTATACCTCCTACCGAGAACATTTATTTATTTAGTGTGCTGTGTAAAGAATGCTTGTGTTATAAATGTGGGCGACTAAGTGTCTTTAAACAAGACCGAGGACAAGCTTTGCCACCCTTTGCAATTTCATGGCAACAATGTTTTGAGTGATGGATCGTTCATGACAGCCCCAGGTTAGTGCCATATTAGCCGAGTGCAGTGCCTGATTAGCTTGGCGCCTGCAAAGGCGTCAAGCTAATCAGGCACTGCACTCGAACTAGCATGAACGGCATTCATTGGTCAGTTGGCGACGGGAGTACTGGAGAGTGGTGCCAGGAACCAGGAAGTAACGCTGACTTCATATATAATCTTTAATAATGACTTGGACTCTTACCCCGTCGCGCAGTTTTTAACTAAGGGATCCTATTAGGTGGCCAGTAATTTAAAGCGGCAAAGGTCTGGGATCAGTTAATGCACGAGTGCGTTTAATCCTGCGCCAGTCACTAAGCAAAGTGCTCCACTATATTTTGGGTATAGATTTGTAGTGTCATGTGTAGCGTCAGTTAATCTAGGGCATTGATACGTTTTGATGTATCTGAAGCGTGTGCGTGCGTCCCTGCGTGCCTGCGTGAGTGTGCGTGCGTGCGTGCGTGCGTACGTGTGTGTCACTGTAGAAGGTATCAAGG
The DNA here is from genome assembly GCA_036245525.1 of Semisulcospira habei. Lineage (NCBI taxonomy): Eukaryota > Metazoa > Mollusca > Gastropoda > Semisulcospiridae > Semisulcospira > Semisulcospira habei. The sequence continues at coordinate 173,176,469 of BTPG01000005.1, read as the reverse complement.
ATAATATTGAGAGAGAAAAATGCCTGTGACCTAATCTTATATCCTTGTAAAATAAAGTTTCATTTTATTTTATTTCGTCTTGCTTAGAGGCTGGCGCAGGGCTAAGCTCCCTTATGTAATGGCCCTTGTTCCTTAACCCATTCCCTGCCACTGAGCGCACATTTTCTTTCCGGATCTGTTTACACTGAACGACTAAAAGCCACAACTGTCCCAAGAAGATGGACACAAAAGTGGTCACAGCAAGAGGCATAGATCCTCATGAGCCAACGCATTAGCGGGGGACTCATGGGGATATATGCCTCTTGCAGTTAGATCGTATTTACTTTTTCTCGGCAGTGAAGGGGTTAAGGACTCTAGATCATTGTCGTCGCTACGCAAAAAAAGACACGAAACGAAATTGGTCGTCTGTTTTGATTGCTGGTCTGGTTGTTTGTTTTGCTTGTTTTTTTGTTGGTTGGGTTGGGGGGGTTACAGTTAGGGTTAGGGGTGGGAAGGGGGGGGGAGTGAGGGTTTGGGGATGTGTTGGGTTAAGTTGCTCGGTTGGTTGACTGGTTCGTTTGTTCGTCCTTTCGTTCTTTCGTTTGTTGGTTCGTTCGTTCGTTCTTTCGTTCGTTTGCTCGTTGGTTTGTTTGTTTGCTTCTTGTTATTTTGTTTGATTTTTGTTGTTGCTCTTTTGGATTTCTTTGCTTGCTTGTTCGCTCGCTCCTTCGTCCCTTCCTTCCATCCTTCCTTCATTCCACTGTCGTTTTAAATTGATAAGGATTTGAGCTAGTATATTATAAGTACAGTTTCAGAGACTTTATTTTCTGCATTTTACTGGAGTCGGTAGAGATATCTATCAAAGACCCCTTACAACCTTTAATTAAATAATTCACGGTCAGATGACTAGTTAACGGCAAAATGAATACTTTTGAAACGGCAAGGAGGTATCATTCATGTTTGCCCATTCACTGCTTAACCCATATCATACTGAGGCTAAACGCTTCAAATTTGTACACTGCCATATGCAAGCTACATTATAGTACTTACATATAAGGATATAGACCAATGGTTTTAGTTCAAGGGTGGTGTCAGAATAGCTTGGCGCCTTGTGGCACTACCCTTGAACTATTTTAGTCACACTTATTTCATACACTGCTGTATTCCGAATGATATGGGTTAACGCTCACACCAAGCTGCACTACTACTTTTGATCAAAGGGACAAAACCTCCAGAGTGAAGTATTTCAACAGACCAGAGGTATCAACCGTGCTTTTGTATTACAAGCAGCACTCTAGCTCTTATGCAGACCCCTTTCTTCAAGAGTCACAGATTCTCATGAGCCCCTGCTACTGCAGGGGCTCATGAGAATCTTTGCCTCTTGGTGATAAATAGAACCTTCTTAGACGGAGGAGTCGTCTGAATTTAGTCCTCAGTGACTCCGCTACAGGTACAGACTTGTCCAGTGGTATGCTATTGGTGCTTCAAATTGACCTTCCGGGTTTGAGTCGGGCCTACGTACGACATAGCTCAGTAGTTGCCAGTCTGTGTATGTCTGTGTACACAAACCAAAAATATATCGTACACTACCAGCACGTGGAGGTCCAAAATAGGTAATACACAACAATACAGTGTTGTACTTATGAAAGCTACTTTTAAACAAATGGTGTGACTGTTTGACTCAGAAAGGGTCGTATGGTTTCAAAATCGATATGCACGTAGTGCGACCGGTGAAAAAAAAATTACTTGCTGAATTGTGAGTGGTTTACTCTAAAACTATTGATGTTCTATTTCAGAATTGAGTACATCTCAATTCCTCGACAAAATTTCTTTCAACCCGCTCACTTAGCGGGATTAACACATTCTACCCTAGTCAGTTTGAAATCCTACATTTTGACGTTGCCCTCTGAAGGACTGTATTGCAATTCTAGAGACAGATCGAGCATGATAGTTCACTAAGGGTGGTGCCAGAATAGCTTGGCGCCTATGGGCGCCAAGCTATTCTGGCACCACCCTTGAACTATCATGCTTTGTCCATGTTGTCTTGCTGTGGTGTGTCGGGGCTGAATGAGTTAATGAGTTGTGTGCTCTAACAAACATTTTCCACTAGGCTGGTTTCGTGGAGGATGGGGTAAAGAGATATGAGCGTGTAGGAATCATAGAGCATATACATAGGGAGAGGCTATCTGGCGCTTATCAGCGTGGTGACCGCCCGTCATATTGGGTATGCCATTATCCGCTACCGCCGCACTGTGTTTGTGCTATAGCCTGATTATACTGCTGCCTTTTAACATTTAGCGGAGATAACGATAATGGAATGCTAAACGTGTGAATTGTACGGACTTTTAGGGCTTAACGTCTTTTGTCCACCACGAAGGTGATTTCAAAGACGGGGCACCGAAAAGAGGTCTGTACAAATTTAAACCTGAGCTGGATTCGAACCCACGACCTTTCGGACGAGAGTCGAACGCTCTACAACCGAGCCACCCAGCTTGCCGACTGGAGAGAGAGAGAAAGAGAGAGAGAGAGAGAGAGAGAGAGAGAGAGAGAGAGAGAGAGAGAGAGAGAGAGAGAGAGAGAGAGAGAGAGAAGGCGGTTGCCTCCCTTGTACTATTTGCTTCGCAAAAGGCATAGCAGGCTATTTTCTCTTATAATCAAATAACGTAACGTAAAATGGAAAACACAAACACACACACACACGCGTGCGCGCGCACGCACGCACGCACACGCACGTACGCACGCACTCACGCACGCACGCACACAACACACACGCAAACACACAGGCGCACGAGCACGCGCACACACACACACATAGGCACACACACGCGCGCGCGCCCACACACACACAAGACGCACACACACACACGCGCACACACACACACACACACACACACACACACACACACACACACACACAAACACTAGCACGCGCACACACACACACATAGGCACACACACGCGCGCGCGCCCACACAAGACGCACACACACACACACGCGCTCACACACACACACACACACACACACACACACACACACACACAAACACACACACACGCACACACTGTACTGTAGTGCTCACGATCGACGTCACACAGTTGAAGAGCGGCTCCGCACATTTTTAGCATTTTGCAACATAATTACTTAATTAGTGACTTTAGAACAACGACAGGGTGATTCAGCTCATCATGCCAAGCAGTCCGGTATCTTTTCGTGCCATTTGCGGTACCTTTTACTGGACTTTTCAAAACTTCATGGCTCGCAAAGCACAGAGGAAGGCAGCCCTACGTTACCGCACTGTCAGTGTCAGCGGACCGGTGGCAGTCATTCTCGTGTTTTTGGTCGGCTTTCTGCTCCGGTGTGGCGATGTCGAAGCGAACCCAGGGCCACCGAAACGACAGACTCTTTTGACATGCCAGGGGAACCAAGACAACCAGTCGCCCGGGGGTGAGGCAAACGCAGTGTCTGAGCCGACCATTGCTGATGTGTTTAAAATGTTGAATGTGATGGACAAAAAGATGGACAGTATGAAAGCTACAATGCAGGAGCAGATGGACAAAATTCAGAGTGACTTTACTGCGGTGATGAAAGAAAACAGAGAGTTGAAGGAGAAAGTTACGCAGCTGGAGGATAAGCTGGATGATTTGGAGGGGCGGAGCAGACGCAATAATCTGATCTTTCACGGAATCCCCCACCCCCAGGGGCGCTCAGAGACTTGGGCGGACTGTGAAAAAGCTGTCAAGTCAATGTTGAAGGACGAGATGGGCATAGAGGAGGAGATCGAGGTGGAGCGTGCCCATCGTCTGAAGGGGGGCAAGGCGCCCCACCCCATCATCGTGTGCTTCAACAAGTACAAAGACAAGGAGCGGATCCTGTTTGAGCGAAGAACGCTGAAGGAGAACAGGTCCCGGGTCTACATCTCTGAGGACTTCACCCCTCGGGTGAGGGACGTGCGCCGCAAGCTACTACCCTTCCTCAAGGAGGCCAAGCAGGCGGGGAAGAAGGCCTTCCTCCGCTTCGACTCCCTCGTTGTTGAGGGAAAGACCCACGCATACGACGCTGCTACCCAGAGGCCAGTGGAGCGCAGGGGGCAGAAATGAGGGGCAGGCCGGCATGTTGACCCAGCAACCAGGAGAAGACAGCCCGTCCCTCATTCAGACCCCCAGGGCCCCCACCATGTGTCTTCAAAGGACGACTTACCTGCACACACACACACTCAAGTGCCCATACTCAAACCCACACCCGCACACTGTGTTGATGAAAGTGGTAGTGATGAAAGTGGTAGCTCTGTGTTTCGCATCATGGCATGGAATATCCAAGGTCTTGTAAATAAGCTGAAAAGTGTTTCTTTTAGGCAGTTCTGTGAAAAGTGTCAAATTTTTGCATTTTCAGAGATCTGGTCGTGTAAGCAAAATGTTATAGAGGATACCTTTCCAGAGTATCAGGTGTTTTTTTCACCACGTACACAAAAGTTAAAAGGGGGCGTGGCCGTGTATGTACATAAATCTATAGCCTGTCATGTGTTGCGTTTAATGCAGGCAGCTGAGGATATTGTGTTTCTAAAGATCGGTAAGTCTGTTTTGAACTCTGCATCTGATGTTCTGGCAGCATTTGTGTATGTGGCTCCAGAGCGTTCTGTTGTATATGGTGAAGATAACGTTGATGGTTTTGAAGTGTTAGAAAACTACATGTCTCAAGTTTTACGTGCTCACCCTGAGCTGCCTTGGCTATTATGTGGCGATTTTAACGCCCGCACTGCCGGGCTGTCTGATACTGATTTTATTGATGGCAATTCACACGTGCAGCCTCTACAGGAATTAACAGATCTGCTAGAGGATGTACCACAAAGTCCACGGAGGTCAAAAGATATTGGCGTAAACAGTTTTGGTCGGAAACTGATAGAACTATGTCAAGAGTACTGTTTGTTTATTGTCAATGGCAGAACGAAAGGTGACAGTGAGGGAGAAATTACGTGCGTGGCCAACAGAGGCAAAAGTGTGGTGGACTACTGTATTTGCTCTAAATCCGTGTTTGACCTAGTGACCGATATGTTTGTTGCAGACAGGTGCGAGTCAGACCATTTCCCCATTGTAACCACGTTTACTTCTATTCAGTCTGTTTATTCATGTGATGATGATGATTTAAATGATGATATAATACTAGAGGAAGGGGTTAAATTTGTTTGGAAAGAAAACTACGCTGAATCCTTTTGGGCATACATTGAAGATAATCAGGAGACTCAGTTTCAACACTTTTCGTCAGCGCTTGACTCGAGTGTAGAAGAAGGGTCGGCCTGTTTTGTAGCATTCATTCAGAAGGCGGCTGACAAAATGAGGTCAGGTAAGAAGATAGGTGAATCCCGTGCACAGCCGCCGTGGTGGGACTCGGACTGCGAGTTAGCAAAACAAAACAAGTACCTACAGTTGAAGCAGTTCAGACACACAAACACACATGACGACTTAGGGAAGTATCTTGACATGAAGAAAGAATTTAAGAAGTTGTGTAAAACAAAACAAGTAGAGTACAACGCACGGGTTTTGAATGAGCTCAACGATGCATGTAATGATGCAAACTCAAGAACATTTTGGCAAAAAATAAAGTCTCTGACTGGCGTTAAAAAGTTGTGTTCTGATGTCGTTTCACCACGCGTGTGGTATGATTATTTTCGTAATTTGCTAAATGTGGATCAGAATGTTGATGATTCAGGTTTCAGCAGACAGGCCGAGGGTGTTTTGAATGACCATATATCTGATGATTGTGATGGTTGTCATAATGCAAAATTTGACGAGGAAATCACGCAGGATGAAATTCGCAGTGCTATTAATAACATGAAGAAAGGGAAAGCATCAGGCCCTGATGGCTTGCCCACTGACCTTTTTCATCATGCAGGTGAGATCCTTGTGAAATTTCTGCATCCTTTGTTTAATCGTGTGTTTCAAAGTGCGGAATACCCTGAAAGCTGGACCATGGCTGTGATATTTCCACTACACAAAAAGGGTAACCCTAGAAATGTTGACAACTACAGAGGAATTTCTCTTCTGAACGTTATCAGTAAGTTGTACAGTTTTGTCATTAACAACAGGTTGGTTCGTTTTTGTGAAGAGAACGATTGTATTCCTGAGGCCCAAGCTGGCTTCCGTAAAGGATACAGTACTATAGACAACATTTTTTGCTTACAGGCACTAGTGCAAAAGTATCTTAGCAAGCAGGGTGGCCGTTTTTACACCATGTACGTAGATTTTTCTAAAGCTTACGACAGTGTGCACAGGACAAAACTGTTGTATCTCTTGCTACGTAAAGGAGTTCATGGAAAGTTGCTTCAGACACTTGAGAGTATGTACAAACATGTAAAAGCTGCTGTAAGGGTTGGAACCAAAGTTACCGACTACTTTGATTGCATGTTAGGGGTGCGACAAGGTTGTGTGTTGAGCCCACTGCTGTTTTCTATCTTTCTTTCAGAATTTGAGACAGAAATATCATCGTGCGGTGCACGTGGCATTGATATTTTTGCAGACCCACTGGGTATTTTCCTTCTTATGTATGCTGATGATATAGCCATTGTCTCTGACTCTGTAGCAGATCTCCAAAAGAAAATTAATTGTTTAGAAAAATACTGTAAAAAATGGGGTCTCACTGTGAACATGGACAAGACAAAAGTGGTGGTCTTCAAAAATGGAGGTTTTGTGAAAAATTGTGAAAAATGGTTTTATGCTGACAAGCAGATTCAAGTCGAGTCCAGTTATACTTACCTTGGTGTGATATTTTCCTCTACTCTGAACTGGGCTAGATGTGTAGAAAACTTAGCTGGAAAAGCCAGGAGAGCAGTTGCAGGCATCAAAAGACTATACTTCAAATTACAAAACTTGCCAGCTGACACTGTTTTTCACATTTTTGATGTCAAGATTAAACCCATTGTGCTATACGGGTCAGAGGTCTGGGGTTTCCAGAGACATGATGTAATTGAGCAGGTTCATATAAAGGTTTGTAAAATGGTCCTTGGTGTTGGAAGAGATGTAAAAAACAATATTGCGCTGGGTGAGTGTGGAAGATTCCCTATGTATATTGATGCCTATGTTCGAATGGTGAAGTACTGGTGCAGACTTCTTACCATGTCAGAAAACAGATACCCAAGACAGTGTTACACGATGTTATATATGCATGATACTTCGGGTAGATCGAACTGGGCTACTCAAATAAAGACTCTATTGTGTATGCACGGGTTTGGGTATGTATGGGAAATGCAGTCAGTTGGAAACACTCCTCTGTTCATTCAGATATTCAAAGATCGGCTGATGGATTGTTTCCGACAGGACTGGCATGCATCCCTTACCTCAAACACAGAATACTGCCATTACCACCCAGAAATACTTAGAGCCAGTTACATAGGGCAGCTGAACTCTTGTGAACTCAGGCGGGCAATATGTTTACTTAGATGTAACCGTTTACCTTTAAACGGAGTATCCAGATTTGGAAAACCCATCACTAATCCAGAATGTAATTCATGTGATTGGCATAAGGCTGAAGATTTGTGTCATTTTCTGTTCGAGTGTCCAAAATATGCCCCTTTACGTAAAAAGTACATTCCACTGTTTTACTACAGATTCCCATCCGATCTTAAAGTTCAGCTGCTGTGTGGAAACCTACATGATAAACTGGTCTTTAAAGTTGCTATGTATATTTCAGGTTGCCTTAAATTAAGGAATTAGAGGGATTTGCTTTGAACTTTTCTTGTTTTTGTTTATTTATGTGCGCTGATGTAATGCTATATGAGTGTGTTTTACAACCACCTTCCTGTATTTTCTGGTTGTAAATTGTATTTTGTGTTCATATGGGCCTGATGGCCTGCAAAAACTGAAATAAATTTATTATTATTATTATTATTATTATTATTATTACACTGTACTGTACACATTCGGCAACACTGTCAAACACGTCCTCAAGTTTGTTTGCCGTTTATTCAAAAACACAAAAATATCGATTATTTCCTTAACACATTCGAGACGTGCCGCTTCCGGATACGCGGCTGATGCCGCGTATCCGGAGGCGGCACGTCTGGAATGAGTTAAACCAACTTTCTCCACATAACCTAGATCCAAAACTAACACATTACCATCCATCACAGGCTGACCTGCAGCAACGCGTTTTCACGAAGTTTTTCAATGTCCCGCATTTGCTCCTTCTAGTCCCCGTGAAACAAGGTTTTAACCCTTCGCTGCCGAGAAAAATACAATCCAACTGCAAGAGACATAGATCCTCATGAGCCCCCGCATTCGCGGGGGCTCATGAGGATCTATGTCTCTTGCTGAGACATAGATCGTTTTCAAGATACTTGTACGGTTTGTGTATCAGACCTACTGGCGACATACATTCAGTATTATGTTTAGTTGCTTTAGTTTCACAAACAGTGCAGGCACGTCCCAAGATAGTCTCGCTGCTGTAGGGACATAATCTCATTCGCCAAAGGCCGCGTATCCCCATGCGGTACGTCGCGAATGAGTTAAACAATGTACAACCAACATCCTTGTGCGGTTGTGACTCTTGGTCGTTGAATGACCAATGACATCAGAAACAAAAATGTGCGTTTGTGGCGGGGAAGGGGTTAGCAAAACCTTTTTTCACAGTCCCCAGACGAAATCAAGACTCTACACTCATACGCATCGTAAACGCTTTTGTCTACCACAGTCTGTGCAATACGCATGCGCATATCAAGTTGACGTAAGAATGAATCGAAATTCAGTTTACCTCATGAGATATATAGCGAAGTTCAAATCATTTTTGTCTCAGCCTTCGCCTGTGGCGCCATCTATACCCTCACAATGCAACAACTATTGAGTTGGAAAACTAGAATTAAAATATTTGGCAGCACGCAATAAAAGATAACGTTAAGATCAGCCATTGTTCACAGAGAAGAATAAAAAAAATCTCTGCGCTGGTCTGTGATTTTGAACCTTGCAGCTTCAGGCCGCAAGGTCCAAAATCACAGACCAGCGCTAACCCTTTCGGTCCCAGAACCAAATGACTTCCATTCCACACAATAAATGTCTTTTAGTTCTGTGAGTCAAAGGGTTATTTTAGTCAGCAAATGTACAATTCGGGATCACGGCGATGTAGTTGTTACATGAACAAAGACCGCTTTTTTATAGAAAATTGGCTTTAACCCCCTTGAACATGCAGTCACCGGTACTGTGAACAGCACTGGTGGCTGCATTCACAAGGGGGTTATTCATAGGGGTAGACAAAATATGCGTGAAAGACAAAATCCTGGTGTGCTATGGACAGAAAAAGTAGAAAGCGAACGCAGACACGCAACTGTACAATAACAACTACAGGTTTAAAATCAGCTTAACTCATTCTACCCCAACACCGAAATCCCCAAATTTTGACGGTGTCCTCTGAAGACTACATTGCAGTGCAGGACACAGATCGACCATGATAGTTCAAGGGTGATGCCAGCGAATAGCTTGGCACCCATAGGCGCCAAGCTATTCTGGCATCACCCTTGAACTATCAAGGTCGATCTTTATCTTGCTGTGGTGTGTCTGGGGTAGAATGAGTTAAACCAAAAGAAGCTTGGGTCAGCAATTATGATAAAACACGCTAAATAGCATACGAACTATAATACAAAATCAGGACAGGAGTTGTACAGTAAAAAAAAAAAAAGTTAACGATAATAATAATGAAACAAAAACTCTCAGCAGCACTTGATAATGTTAATGTTTAATAGCTGTTTGGTGTAGAAGAATCGAACAGCAGTAGTACAATCACTTTCACACAAGAACCTGTGTGTTTCGTAGGTAAAGATGAAATTTAAAATAAACTTTGAATTTTAAAAATAGCACAAATGAAACAGCAGACTTTGTTTTCAGCAGTGACTTTTGACAGCAAGTTAAGATAGTTAGATAATAGGGTTTAACCCCTTCACTGTCAGTGGACTAAGACTGTGTTTCAAGACATCGTAACTTCAACATCCGAGACCCTCGGCCGCTAAAAGGAAGGTGACACAAAGGGGTTTCAGCAAGAGGCATTGATCCTCCTGAGCCCCCGCAACTGCGTGGGCTCATGAGGATCTATACCTCTTGCTGCTGTGTGGGTGGTCAATTATCCTCGGCAGTGAATGGGGTCAACGCGGAGCATTCGACAAGGGGCCATCTCTGGGCCGCAAGGAGACTGGGCGGAGGAATGCGAACACTTGGGCCACTTCAGTCCTCCATCACACAACTCCAGGGGAATTGACGTGGGCTTTTTGAAATCACACGTTGACTTCAAAGACTGGCGTTTTAACCCCTTCACAGCCGAGAAAAAAGTGAACACGATCCAGCTGCAAGAGACATAGATCTTCATGAGCCCCCGCGACCGCGGGGGCTCATGAGGATCTATGTCTCTTGCTGATACCAATTTGTATGCATGTTTCTTGGACGGTGTTGGCTTTTGGGTCGTTGAGCGAACCAAGATTTCAGAAACAAACATGTACGTGCAGTGTACGTACATTGGCAGCGAAGAGGTTAAACCCTTCGGATTTCGGTGGCGTTCTTTTTGTCGACAAACAGCGCTACCGACAACCAACGGGTTAAATATATGGAGGAAAAAATGTCCAGTGCGAACTAGCAACAACGATAACTGAATTACATGTAAAGGCGGCTAAGTACTTCAGCACTGTGCCAATCGTGGTATTTCCTTGCATAAAAATTTGTGCCCGAAATGTTGTGCTCCTTCATTTCAATGTCGATCAGGGTTTGAAAGGAAACAATCAACATTTATAAGTTCTATTTATTTGAATGGTGTATAAATGATACATGTATACGCTCAAGCCGGTGTATTGCGACTACCCGAGGGACTATCACAAGTATTCGCCTTGGACAGGCGGCGCTCTTACACAGGGTCATCTAAGTAACAGAGATACGACCATGGGACCAAAAATGGGAGGTCTGCATAGACAGCTGGTCATCATACACAGGTGGTCGTCCCGAAAGGTTTCACTGTATTATGTAGTTCTCTTTCAGTGGCGGATCAGTTACCTCGAGGGTGGGGGGGGGGTCCAACTTTTTGTTTGGGACCGTCAACCTGATACAAAAGGCCTCCTCGCGGGGTAGGGGGGGAGGGGGGGGGGGAGAGAAGGCGCGTGCGTGTGTTAAGACTCTCACCATTCACCAAAATATTAAGCAACGAGGAGCGGGGATCCCCCCTCCCCCCCCCCCCGCCCGATCCGCCCCTGTCTTTTATTTTTACCTTTGTAAAACCTTCCATATTTGAATTCTTTATTCTGTGTCATCCTTATGGTCCGTTTGCTAAGTTCCTTTACAGGCATGGGATGATCGTTGATAACTGTGGTCACTCGTGTCAAGGAGTGGCCAACTATGCACGGATCATCCTATGTAAGGCCTTGTGCTTTCCTTTGTCCCTTTGGGTCGGTAGCGGATTTGGTCGCGATGATTCCTGCAGGAATCATCACGACTTATACCGCTACCGACACCCAAACGGTTCTCACTAGCTTTGCCCTACTTTTTTTCCCGACTGTGTCAATTCTCGTACCATGACCTTTTGTAATGCTTTTTTCCGTGTCCTTTCCTCTCCTGTTTTTTCTTTTATTTCCTATTCTTCAACTCATTTCTTTGCCATTGTTTCCTAACACAAAGCACAATCCTGTCAACTGTGAAGAGGAACGAGTGAGAGCAAGTTGTGTGCTCTGAGTACATTGTGTTGCACCAAGAAACAATGACAGCGCGTGCAGAAGTCAGTTAACCCTCTGGCTGTCGGTAGCGGTTTTAGTCGCGGTGATTCCTGAAAGGAATCACCGCGACTAAAACCGCCGTACCGACAGCCAAAGGGTTAAACAGTCGTTATCCTAAGACCCACAAATCATCTTTTAACCCCTCGACGGCCACTGACGATACTGTCCGACGGAAAAGACGCGCACCGTCGTCAGTAGCAGTCAAGGAGTTAACACTCCCGCCCTCGGCAGCTAGAGCAACCTTACAGTGGTTGTTCAAAACACAAATCCCAGTAGGGCCTACGAAAAAGGATATCGGGCCGAAATCGGCCGCAGTGGGCCCGCGCACGACTGTGACGATCTATACCTCTTGCAGTAGTGCGGTGTGCGCGGGCCCACTGCGGCCGACTTCTGCCCGAAAGCCTTTTGCGTGCCTTTGAACAAAGCCGTTGTGCGCGGTCAGTTGAACATTCTCAGCAGCTGGCAGAGGAGTAATAGTTCATCATATAATCCAAGACGAAGAAGAGGGATATAATTAAGTCACAGTACATTCTCAGTTACCAACAGCAATTCGTGCCACAAACACACATAGTATACACGCATGACGCATCTCACGGTCGAAGTGAATGTAAAGTGTGTATGCATACATGTACAATGAGGTTAATAACGTATGTACACTGTTGTCGCATGAGATATATCAGAATAACATTCAATTTTGACAAATCCTTCAGAAAAAAAAAGTATAAGAACAATGAACAACAAGACAAAAGACAATTACATTAACGTTCAGATGATCCACCTTTTCATTTTTCGTTCGAATCCCATTTTCGTGGATCTAGAACAGACAAAAACACCTGTAATCCTGAACACAAATAACCATAATGTGATAACATGAACCTTCCTTCCCCGATCTGACAAAAGCCGTGTGTCCAATTTTTTTAAAAGTGCCAGTTTCATGTAATACGTTAAATATTTCCCTGTTCAGAAAAATGGACTTTACCGGCTTTGGCGGTTCCGTTTGTCCCGCTTCTGTCGTGCCTGATACAAACTGAAAAGCCTCAACTAAGAATTTGTCCACCCATTTCTGACAACCCACACGTAACAGAGGTTTTCTACGGCCCCTTGTGCACATCATCGAAACTCCCCTACCTACAAAGGAGAACAAAAAGCAAGACAAGTCTCTTTTCATTTTAGTCACGACAATTGAAACTTCGCGAGTCAGCCCATTTATACAGCATTATTTGAAGGCATATTAAGAACATTTATGAGGAGGTATGGCGACCTATTAACCCTTTCCTGTCTGGACCCTTTAATAACCCCTTCACTGCCACTGTACTGTACACTGTAAGTTTGAAATCTGTGTCAGTTCATCGCGAAAGAGCTTCAGCCGTCCCACGAATAATGGATACCATGTCGTTTCAGCAAGAGGTATAGATCCTCATGAGCCCCCGCAATTGCGGGGGCTCATGACGATCTATACCTCTTGCAGTAGTGCGGTGTCCATTTTCTCTCGGCAGTGAAGGGGTTAATAGACTTTTTTAAGGCGATCTGTTCTCTCTTGCTGTGACTTGAAATCTTCAAGTAGTACCATTCCGCTCACAACATACCTCGTACGTACAACCATTATTGCAATTTTAACTGCGATTTGAAATTTATAACGAAATTGCCTAAGTCTCGTAAACAGCAAGTATTCTACAGAAAGCGAGTGATAAATATAGTTGTGCGTGCAAATGTGTGCTGGTCTGTGATTTTGGATCTTACGGCCTGAAGCCGTGAGGCCCAAAACCGCAAACCAGCACAGAAATACGCTCTTCCGGCATATGTCAAATCTGACAATAAGTCCGTTTCTGACGTACAAGTTGCCACACCGGCAAAATATGAATAATTATTCCACTTTGTACATTTTTATTATCAAGCAAACGGGTTGCAAGATGTTCAGAAGTGAACACACACTGAACCTTAAGAATGAACGAAATTGTACAATTTTGGAACAAATTCCCAGCAAAGAAGGAATACACGCTTCGAAACTCCAAGTACAACCAGGGACAGTATATACTGAAAAGCAAAAGAAATGCGACATTTTTGGAATCCGATGATTCCAAAAATGTCGCATTTCTTTTACTCCTCAGTATATTATTGAATAATGTATTGTCTTTGGAACAACACACTATATTAAATTTTCTCTTTCAAAATGGACGTACAGACACAAATACTCGCCATTCTAAGCGTGTTTCTTCCTTTTGGGGGATTTTCTTTGCATGTTTACACACTTGGCAGCTGTCATCTCAAACCTGGGTACCAATTCAGGAAACCGAGCCACAAACACATACTTCAAGAGTGGTGCCATAACAGGTCAGGGCCTTGATAGCACCACCCTTGCTGCAGTGGGTCTGGACTAAATGATTCACAAACCCTTCCATTTTCCACTAATTCACCCAACCCGTAAGCGACCCTATGCCCCACGCGGAGCAAAGTCAAGTATGTAAGCCATATGCAAGACGCCAAGAGCCATTGGTATTTGCGGGCTGTCCAAGTACCATCTGATTGAAGTCCAGCGCGCCACAAAAACAGTCACCGCTGCCACAGAGTAGCGACGAAAAGATTATCCGGAGAAGCAGTTGTGACATTGTTTCACGTTCGTCAGCTTTCAAAGCTCTGAACGAACAGTTGACATCACCTTCACAGCCGTCATGTTCACAGGCGTCTGAAGACGATATATATGAGACTATTTAAGTGAATACCACCCAACTGCAAGAGGCGTAGAACCTCATGAGCCCCCGCAGTCGCGGGGACTCATTGTTACGATTGTGGTTGTGGTGTTCTGTGAGAACGGTCATGCATAAATCGTAGGAAGCGATCCGATATTTATTTGAGCTATCATGATTACGAATCACGTACCTTTGCAGTGAATTTCACTTTCGATTACGAATAGTGCGGTGTTGATTATCTGTTGCCGCACGGAGTTGAGTCACGAAGAGTCTAGAAGCTGCTCGAGTATTCATTTGTTTACTGCGCGCGTGTCTAGCTTAGCTGTCAGTATCGGTGCACTAATCGCGTGTTTTCCAAATAAAGCGGGCAAGGTCGTGACCTGTCTGGCCTACTTTTGTGTGACGTCATAGCGCGCCGGAATTTCCCAAACATAGGGGTTGGAAATAGCAGCCAGAGTTTTCTAGACTAGTCTAGGGTAATGTTATTTAGGAGTTTTAGTTGCGTATTTTGTTCTGATTGGTTGTGTTGTACGATTGTGCTCGATTGTTCTGGAAAACATACCACTATAAAAGATCGTATTACGAAGCGCGTGTGGTACATTGTTCAGTTGTAAAATTGCGATGTAACAGCGTCGGTACATTGTTCAGTTGTATAATTGCAGTGTATCGTAAGCACATTGACTTTGAGCTACGCAAGGTATCGTGCTTCATTGTCAGTGACGGAGTTATGCAGTGTATGGTGATGTACATTGTATGAGGGGCGCATTGTGTCAAAGTGTGGACATTTTGCAGAGAAGACATTGTTGGTGCATTTGTGAACGTATTTTGTGGAGATCGCATCGCTGTAATAAAATATTGTTGGAACTGTTACTCCAGTATTGTCTACATCCTTAAGCCACGTGTGACGGATTGCAGCTGAATGAAGTTTATTTAAAAGAACCTTACGTGCGTGCTGTCTGGTGTGATATCATACTACGACCACGATTCTACCACGTAACACTCATGAGGTTCTACGCCTCTTGCTGGCCACGTTTGGCATCCGTGTTCCTTTAACAGACGTAGTCCGGTTCCTTAGCGATGAACTTACGACGATTTTGTGGCCACTGACATTAACTCTCTTGTGCATGCAGCCAAACAGTACTGTTTACAGTACCGGCGGCCGCATGCACTACGGGGAGTTAATAAAGGGTTATAACAATTGTCACAAATGTCACACACCCTGCGGTGTGTGCAGAGGTTAGTAGTTCAGTAAATTGACGGTATTTCTCTTATAGGTCTTCGATGATGGTGTCTGGCTCCGGCGTGCCCCGCTGTCCTTCGTTCCTGCGTTTCTTCAGCCCCTGCAGCTTGTCTTGCAGTAGCTTTCCCTGCCTCTCCTTGTCTTTGGCCAAACTGAAACACACATGCACACAAAATGGGCATCATTTATGTATCACATTAAATCCGAATGTTAAAATTCATAAATATGGGCGCTGTCCATTCGTGATTGCTTTACATGTCCGAAGAAAGATCGACCATAATAGTTCAAGGGTGAAGTCAGAATAGCTTGGCGCCTGGAGGCGTCAAGCTATTCTGGCACCACCCTTGAACTGTCATGGTCGAACCATCTCATGCTGTAGTACGTCACGGCTGAGTGGGTCATACAGTCGACTTTTGCTTAAATATAAAGTTGGATGTAACAAAAGTGGGATATAATAAAATAAATAATAATGAATGGTTCTTGTATAGCGCAAAATCCTTTTGTGACAAAAACTCATTGCGCTAACACACGCATTCAAACATGACAAATGTGAAACATTACAAATAAATACAACAGGACCACGGATCTTCGACTGAGGAAAAGCAAGCTGGAAGAAGTGATATAACAACGCTTTTTACAGAGGTACCAACCACACGTTTTCTATTAAACTTTAAAACGCCACACATAACAAACGTCAGATGACACAACACAAAATTGGGTCCTCTTGCATTTTGGTATATCCAATGTTGTCTGTAATAGATCAAGTTTCGAAATGTGTGAAAGAACAGCCAACCAACAGACCAATGAAACTAATTCACGACGTAACCCACAGGCGGAGGCACCAACAAGGCAATGTAGGAGAAAATAACACACGAATGACTGACCAGACTGAGGATCGTACAAACTATAAACCAAGGTGTTTTTTGTTGTTGTTTTTTGTTATTTTTATAAATAAAAAAAATACTCCAATTGCATTTATCCCGTTTACTGTCGGAACATAACGGGCAACATCCAAAAGTAAGGACATTGATCGACATGCTCCCCCGCGTTGTGGAGGCTCACTGTGATTTATGAGGCGGCTTGCTGGCCTCAATCATTCACTTTCGTATGCCACATGAGCGATGACTGATCATAGCGCTATACGTTCTGGCACTATGCAGGACGAAAATCACAGCGTGGAGAAGGTCGTCCCTCAGGTTGTCACGCTACTTTCAATGACATTATATTATAATATGCAGCAGCATTTTGCTTGATATAGTGCCCATAACAGGCAGATGTGATTACGAGACCCGAATCAAAATGTCCGAATCGTAAGACGAGGACATTCGATTCGGGTCAAGTAATCACATCTGTCGGTTATCGGCACTATATCAAGCAAAATGTTGATCAATATACCCAGTATGTACCCAGTCCAAAATGCCTCAATATAGTCCCCGAACACTTCGGTGCCAGAGGGACAGTAAATAGGACCAACAAAATGCCTCGCATCATTTATTTTGCGGCTGTTTGCGGTGTTCAGACAAAACACATGAATGGCAGACGACTGCATATCACTGTCGTCGTAGCGCTTAGATTTCGTCTGACTATGAAAACATCAATGCATTGTATAACCGTGCGTGCTACTGAATAAATTCTACTTGCAACTAGATCACGCATAATTGCGTAAAATGCCAGCAGGTTTGTTTATTTAGTTCTTTTCTTAGGTTGTCAGTCCAGCGACTCGCACGTTTCATGGCCTTTGTTCTCCGTTCGCGTGTCCGTGGCGCAGTGGTTAAGGCGCCTGCCACCAATGCTAAAGGTGCGAGGTTCGTATACAGGTCCCAGCGTCGGACTTTTCTCCTCTAGTAAGCGTCTCCATTAATTTGGGCGGATCGTCGGGGGTTCTTTCTCCGGGTACTCCGGCTCTTCCTCCCCCTCCCTTATGGTACCGGTTTCAGGCCACTTTATAAAATTTCAAATACAAGCGATCAAAATTTCCGAAACCTCAGTAGCTGAGCTGGCCCTTCGCACCACGTGAATGTCCTGTGTTTGTCTTGTACTGTGTTTGTCTTCAGAGTGTATGTGTGTCACGAGAGAGTGCGTGTTGGGTTCAGCCGGTTCGCGGCGCTTTGAGCCGATTCGCAGAATTGGGAAAAGGGCTTATATAATAACTGGTATTATTATTATTATTATTATATAGGATATAAATTTGAAGCGTTCATACACACTAAGAAATATTTCATTAATACTACACATAACGAGCTCAGTTGTGAATGTTGCAGTGTGAGCATATTTCGCGTTTCCGTTTTGAAAATGCAAACATCATCAAGATCGTCTTCTTGGCGCGCAAGGGTTTTTGGGAAGGAAAGCACATCAAGCAAATTCATGACTATTAATTTGTTTGATATACAATATATCAATACATGTGTCAAAGAATGGAAACTTTATGACGTGATTACATAGTGAGATATGTTCATGCGGACGCTGTCGGACGCCTCATGCCTAAGAATAGAGCAAGTTCGAGCACTCTGGGCATCCGACAGTGCCTGATCATGACGTCAAAATCAGTCCGTTCCCATAGCAACTCGTATGGTCCGTTACTGCCATGCGGGATTGTGTTATCATGGATCCAGGTCGTCAGGCAAACCAGGCTAGCTTACAGTGAATCTGCGATGGTTGCAGAGACGTCCTTTCCTGACGCTGGCATTGAATGACTTCGCCGCTCAAAAATACTGAACACCACCCAACAGCACGAGGCATAGATCCTCATGAGCCCCCGCACTTGCAGATTCATGCCTCTTGATGAAGCCACTTTGTATCCACGTTCCTACTGACCGTTGGTGGTGATCTCGTTGAAGCTGAAATTTACAATGATCACTAAATAACACGGTCTACGGTCCGCTGGCATTGATGAAGGGCTTTGAAACGCAACAACCGATTTTATGGAGACAAGCCAGTTCACTGGTTCAGGAAAGGCACATTTGTGCATAAATGGATGCTCGAGTGGTTGAATTCATTGCGAAGTCTAGTGTTGTGTTTCGCTGGATTGCTTTGTCTCGTTGCCGTCTGGTGTGATCGTCTGCGAACGCCCAGCACGCAAGAGGTCCTCCGGCCAACGTCGGCCGCAGCCGGCCCGCGCACGGCCGTGCGCGGGCCGGCTGCGGCCGACGTCGGCTCGAGGACCTTTTGCTCACTGGCCGGTAGAGTCTGCTGTTGTTTTGTTTTTTTTTAAATCGATCTTTTTCCACCTAAAACCAGAAGACAAAACACAACCATTACCATTACAGTCAAAACAACTTTGGAACTTGTCTGCACTCGGGGTGGTAATAATGGCCATTACACCGACGTTTGCATGGAGTCACCGTGGTTACGGTGTTTTTTTGCATCACAGTTGATGGTGCTGGTGCTTATCTGAGCTTGATCAGTCTCTCGTGTATGTGCTTTTGTCTCTGTGTGTGTGTGTATGCGTGCGTGCGTTTATGTGTGTGTTAGAGCGTGTGCGTGCGTGCGTGATATACATATTCGATGTTTTGTGATCTTGAATTCGTAATTAAAAAATCAAGCATTGTCACAGTTGCTAATAAATGTATAGCTGAAAATCTCTCTCTCTCTCTCTCTCTCTCTCTCTCTCTCTCTCTCTCTCTCTCTCTCTCTCTCTCTCTCTCTCTCTCTCTCTCTCTCTCTCTCTCTCTCTCTCTCTCTCCCTCTCTGTGTGGGTATGTGTGTGTCTCTGTGTGTGTGTGTCTGTGTGTGTGTGTGTGTGTGTGTGTTTCTCTCTCTCTCTCTCTCTCTCTCTCTCTCTCTCTCTCTCTCTCTCTCTCTCTCTCTCTCTCTCTCTCTGTGGGTATGTGTGTGTGTGTGTGTGTGTGTGTGTGTGTGTGTGTGTTTCTCTCTCTCTCTCTCTCTCTCTCTCTCTCTCTCTCTCTCTCTCTCTCTCTCTCTCTCTCTCTCTCTCTCTCTCTCTCTCTCTCTCTCTCTCTCTCTATCTCTCTTCTTACAAGCGAATACAAGAGGCACTTATTTAGTTCCATTTCCAACAAAAGCCGAATCTAAACATAAACGTTGAATACCCCAAAACAATGCATGGAAGAAAACGTCACCGACGAGATCCACGAGGGATTCGACTATCTAAGAGAGTACCAGAGTGTCATCGATACAGCATGTTTACAAACGCGGTCTTTCTCGACGGTTAACCCTTTGGGTGTCGGCAGCGGTTTTAGTCGCGATGATTCCTGCAGGATGTCAGGGTGTTGTTATTCCTGCAGGAGTCATCGCGACTAAAACCGCTGCCGACACCCAAAGGGTTCAGTTTGACAAACGTTGCAAACATAATCCTCAGGGGTTATTTGACATCCCTCCGCCAGAGGCCTTATGCACACATTTAGACAAAACAATCGGCATCGTTGCTGGTGTTTGAAAACATATACCAAGCGTGCCAAATATTCTTAACTTTTTAACCCTTTTAACCCTGTCGGTAGCGCTTTTCGTTTAGGAATCACCTCGAAGAAAAGCGCTACCGACAGCCAAAGGGTTACACCGGCCGTTGACCAGTTTAATCCATTCAGCCCTGAGATGCCACAAGATATGGATGGACCATGATAGTTTAAGGTCGGTGCTTGATCTCGGACCACACTTGAGCTGCAATGATCAATTTATCTCCTGGACCGTCATGTCGTCAGCCTAGGACAACTCCTAAATTTGATATTATCTCCCAGTGTGTTAACCCTGTGAGTGTCGGTAGCGGTTTTAGTCGCGATGATTCCTGCAGGAATCATCGCGACTAAAACCGCTACCAACACGCAAATGGTTAACACACTAATTGCACTGTTAGAAAATCGTCGTGCAATTCCTATAAGAATCATCGCAACTAAAACCGCTACCGACACCCAAAGGGTTAAAATTAATGTACTGTTAGAAAATCGCCCTGCTATTCATGATACGTATTCATTCATAATATATCAGTTCTCTCGCACGCTCCACACGTAGTCATTGAAATCGGGTGCGTGTTGCAAAAATGTTTTTTCGCTTGAAAGTTTATGTTATGTCTGCACTTGGCATATTTTATTTCCCTGTTTGTTCGTGTGGTGTTTTTTTGGTGTTGTTGTTTGTTTTGGTGTTGTTGTTTTGTTTTGTTTTTTGTTTGGTTTTGTCTGGTTTGGTTTGATTTGGTTTGGTCTAATCTGGTCTGGTCTGGTTTGGTTTGGTTTGATTTGGTTTGGTCTGGTTTCACGCTGAAATCAAATACAACATTTCAACGAAACGAACGCGTTTCTTCCATTTCTCCTCCATTTTAACCGTTTAATTGCGGCGAGAGAACCTTTTTCTATACCCGTAGCATTTCACAGCAACGTTTCTACCAGCCAGGGCCGCCCCCCCCCCCCCCCTCCCGCCCCCTTCCGGGGGGAGAGTTATATATGACGTCATTTACACGCCAAAAGTGACGATGGCTTTTCAGATCTTCTTCCCTGGCAGATGACGAACTGCAGAACAGCCCATTTTATTGAGCTGTTCCACGAATTCCCGTGTATTTAGGACGTATTGCTCATTACCGAACGCGACTCTCTTCTCGCGGAACTGTATATATTTGAGGTGGGGAGGCTTGCATCGACATCTTTTCAGAGTGTATCTGTGTGTGCGGTGGAGGCGTCTCGATGCCATGAAAATGTAGAGAAGAAATTTCGTTTCCCCCGTTTCACATTTCAACGTGTACAAAGGTCATTAGGTTTACGATACTTGTTGGATCGACTTGTGTTCATTCAATATTCATATTTTTATTCACATGCGTTAAGGTCCATATAATCTTTCAGACAGAAAGTACAGGCAGTTCGATATAGCCAGCGACCGTGGCGTGCTATTTTAGATTGGGTGGTGTATGTACACCGTACAAGACCTAGCAAACAAAAGCCTTCGGTAGCTTTAGTATTGATCGCAGGTGAAGTTCACAGGAGAAATAATAGTAAGCAAAAAGTCGTCGTGCTGATGTCAGCTGCGGGTCGGCCCGGCAGGGTCGACCCGCGGCCGACATCGGCCCGACGACCTTTCGCACACTTCTGGATGGGAGTCCTTTATGCGTGGCTGATATAGTATTGAGCGTTTGTGATGCATGAAAGGATTACACGCGAAACATAATGCGTATTCAGTAATGAAATTGGCAGGCATTCATGAATAGCGAGGTTATGTTTGCAACGGACGACTCGCAACAACGAACGAGACCTAAGTCACGGCGGACTGACAACACTCCAAACATCTCCAAGAGGCATAGATCCTCATGAGCCCGGAGGGCACATGAGGGTCTATGTCCCTTGGAGATGTTTTGAGTGTTGTCTGTGCTTATGAAACAAGCTGGTTATCCGCCGTGCTTTCGCTCCCGTTCGTGGATGGTAGTCGTTCCGTGCAAACGCAACCTCACTAGTTACCATACATATACTGACGAGCAAAAGAAGAAACCGCTGCTGAGTTGGGCGCTTTGCAAGACTATGAAGGAAAGCCACGTGATCGCGTTCTTGAATGCGATCTCAAGTTGGCCTGGCTGAGCAATTTCTTTTGCGGGTAAAGGTCGAGGCTGCTGACACGGCGCGGTATGGCTTTCAGTAGTGCTTCTAGGTTGCACAGGTGTGGCAACGCGGCAACTAGGTCACACATCGTGCAGTCGTTTATTTACTCGAATTTTCGGAGTAGAGCGCTGCGCGTGCATGAAATTCACCATGGCAGCGGAACTCTACAACAATCTAGAGTGTTTCCGATGATTCGAATTCCCATTTCTTTTGTTCGTCAGTATAGTGTCACGCGCACACGATGAATGAAAAAAGACCTCTGAGTACAGTAGACTGATTTTCCGGGACGCTGTATTTCCTCGTAACGTTGCTGTATTTGTTGATGTTTTATGTTTACTGTTTTGTTCTTTTTATTATTATTATTATTATTATTATTATTATTATTATTATTATTATTATTATTATTATTATTTATGTATTTGTTTTTTTTAAATTTATTTATTTATTATTTATTTTATTTTATTTATTTCCTTATTTGATTTCATTTTTTTCTTTCTGTTCTGTCCTCGTTTAACTTATTTTGTTACGGATTGCAGCTGTTTCTTTGTGTATACCGCTGCGCCAAAATGTTCCCTCGGGGATAATAAAGTAGTATTATTGGATTGGATTGGATTGGATTGGATTGCATTGGATTGGATTGGATTGGATTGGATTGGATTGGATTGGATTGTTAATGGATTTTTTTTAGTTCCTTGCCTGTGTGTAGTGCTTTGCGTTAGGTCTGCGAAGCCTTCCTGTCATTGTTGTTTTGTTTGTTATTTTGTTGTTGTTGTTGTTGTTTTGTTCCATATTCTTTTCCTTCCACAATGAGGTACATCACCACAAGGGAAAAACGTCTGTAACATTTTCTTTTTCTTTCATTCAAAACAAAACGTAAAAAGAAAAACTAGGACAAAGCAGAAAGACAAACACTTCCGATAATGCTGGCCTAATTTCATGTATTGTATTGCCAGCTCATTTCGTGACACAGCATTACTCGCGACGACAACAAATCACGAGGGAAAAGGCCAGTGAAATGAATACCCCACGACGCCGTGTTATCATTGTATTTTACTCCTCTGTTGGCATGGAACAAATCGATGAGGAGCAAGGTAGAAAAATGGACCAATCAACGTGCCATATCCAGTCTCATGAGCTGGCTTCATTGGCCATTTCAATGCCAGTGGACGCAGATAGTGTTCTAGAAATCATAGTAAAATTCAACGTCAAAGTGTCAAACTTCCCCCAGCCGTCAAAAGGAACATGGATGCAAAGTGGTTCCATTTGCAAGAGGCATAGATCCTCATGAGCCCGCGCAATTGCGCGGGCTCATGAGAATCTATGCCTCTTGCGGTTGGATGGTGTTCCATTTTTGTCGTACTCGGCAGTTAATTTTTTGTAATTCAGTCACCTCTGAAACACTACAGAGGGTTGAGGGCATGACTGTTCAATTGTAGTAACAGATTAACTTGGCGGCTTGTTAGACACTAGCCCT
Source organism: Semisulcospira habei (assembly GCA_036245525.1). Classification (NCBI taxonomy): domain Eukaryota; kingdom Metazoa; phylum Mollusca; class Gastropoda; family Semisulcospiridae; genus Semisulcospira; species Semisulcospira habei. The sequence continues at coordinate 173,152,830 of BTPG01000005.1, read as the reverse complement.
ATTCTAACACAGTCAGTTGGACTTCCCCTGGTTAGTGACAGGGCTGAGCAATGGTTTCTACACGAACTTCGGTCCATTCTGTTGACCCCGGTAGTGAAACAGCTTCGGGCCCACTACGGCCGTCGTGGGGCGGTCCGTGGCGCAGCGATAAAAGCGCCTGCCACCAATGCAAGAGGTGAGAGGTTCGATACCCGGTTCCGGCGTCGGACGTTTCTCCTCTAGAAGTGTCACCATTAATTCGGGCGGACCGTCGGGGGGTCTTTCTCCGGGTACTCCGGCTCTTTCCTCCCCCACGAATTCGGTATTAATTTCAGTCCACTTAATCAGATTTCAAAAGTATTTTAAACGATTTTAATTTCCAAAATCTCAGTAGCTCGCTTGAGCTTGCCCTTAGCACCACGTGAATGTTCTGTGTTTGTGTACAGTGTGTGAGGGAATGCGCGTGATTCATGTCAGCGTGCTTGTTGGGTTCAGTTCGCGGCTATGTCCTGTGCATTGAGTTATATTATAAATATGAGAAATATATTATTATTATTACTTACTTACTGCGTCTGGATCCCCCAACACTTTTATAATCCCCAACACTTTTATGTGTATGTATGTGTTTGAGTTTGTGCGTGTATGTGTGTGTGTGTGTGCGCGCGCGCGCGCGCGCTTGTGTGTGTGTTGTGTGTCTGTTTGCGTGCGTGCGTGTCAGTGCAGGCGTGTGCAGTGCGAGCTTCCTTAGTGCGCACGTGTGTCTGAGCGTACGTGTTAAAAAAATGACTACTTAGTGATTAACTCATTCGTGGCCAGCCGCATCCGGATGCGCGGCATAAGCCGCGCATCAGGATGCCGCTGGCCGCGAATGAGTTAACCCTGGATCGACGTTTCCTACGTTTTAAGTGACTCTTAACCCCTTCACTGCCGAGAAATTATGGACAACACACTCTCTCCTAGAGGTATAGATCGTCACGAGCCCCCGCAATTGCAGGGGCTCATGAGGATCTATGCCTCTTGCTGGAACCACTTTGTACCCATCGTTCACGGGACGGCTGGAGTGGAATCACCTATTTCAGACTGGTGTGCAATGTTCCATCAGTGGCAGTGACTGGGTTAATAAGACAGTTTCAGTATGCGAGAGGAACAATTTCTCAAGAGCCCATGCTAATGCAGGGGCTCATTAGAATCTATAGCTCGAGCAAACAGACGTTTCGCCTCTGAAAACGGCGCTATATTGATCGGGTAATATCACGAAACAGTTTTCCCCTCAGCGTTCATGGTCGATCATTATCTGCGCAGTGGAAAGTGGAAATGCGCATGTCAAAACATGGCCTCCTCGGAACTTCCTGTTGCGCTGTTATTCTTAGGTGCTCTCAGTGCAAAATATGGTCCGTTGCCATGGCGATGCCACGCTACTGATTTTCTATGCATAATCTATGACACGTTTTGAAAACAAATTGTCATGATCCCTTTGTAACGCAGTTCAGAAATGAACAAACGATACGCGTGCTAAGTTTTTTAATTCCGGCATGATTATGTAAGTGCTGGTATGTGAATAAATTAATCAATCAATCAATCAATCAATCAGTTAGTTAGTTAATCGTTCGTTAGTGGATGGTATTGCATAGAGGTAAGAGGGATTCCAGATTTCCAGGCATATATGACTCGAACTAGCATATTTACGTTAGAGGGGTTTTGTTGGGGGAGGGGGGGGGAGGGGGGTTTGGTCTACAATCCCACACTAAAAATATTTATTAGTACCGTCGCAGAATATTCTATTCGGACGTTAGACCTATCGACCAGTCCTGTTTACAGGAGGAGAGTGGCGGTTAGTGGTGGTGCGGGATGATGAAACAAAACCCGGAGGCAAACAAAGAAATGACAGAGGCGCCAAGCTATTCTGGCACTACCCTTGAACTATTTTAGTCAAACTTATTTCACACACTGGTGTATTCCGAATGATAAGGGTTAACAAAGAAGCATGAAAGTGGTCTGATCTGGCCTATGATTATTCCTATCCTTAAGTCCTTCCCTGTCACTGGACGTAAATTGTGTATCTGAAATCTTTCTTCAATCAACGACCAAAAGCTACAACCGTCAAAGGTAACATAGTTACAAATTGGTCTCAGCAAGAGGTATAGATCCTCCTGAGCCCCCGCGGTAGCGGGGGCTCAGGGAGATCTATGCCTCTTGCAGTTGGGTGATGTTCAGTTTTCCTCGGCAGTGAAGGGGTTAACATCGATCAGAAAAAAAGTTCCCGTCTCCAGGGGGTGGTATCATATGCTGGGGACAGTGTACAACAAAGCGAAACAAGTTGACGGCTATTTTTACAGGCGATTCCATGAGTTTCCATCAACCAAAATTCGCTCTGACAACTTTAGGTTCGGGAGCAGATGGGATTAAGCTCGAACAGCAAAAGACCCATATTCTCATGAGCCCCTGCCGACTGCAGGGGCTCATGAGAATCTATGTCTCTTGCTAATGGGAGGGGTTGATAACTGAGAATCAGACATTTATCGACGTCGAGTCATTTCTCTCGTCAGTTGCTGTGTGCACACGGCCAAACTAAACACTAAACTCCCAACGCTGACGCGGCCTGTTTCTTTCTGCCAAAGGCAGCATTAATATTGATCATTATCTGTGTAGATCCGGAACATAGAGGCGTGAGTTTAGTATATAGTGGGCTGTTGTAACAATTCCGACTGTTCCCCCTTGCGTTATATAGTGACGAGCAAAAGAAATGCGTCATTTTCAGAACCATCAGAAACACTTAAGTGTTTCCGATGGTTCCGAAAATGTGGCATTTCTCTTGCTCGTCAGTATACATTTGGATACAAACGATCACTACCTAGCTGCAAGAGACATGGATCCTCATGAGCCACCGCGGGTTTGCGAAGCCCATCATGTGGGGACTCACGCCTCTCCAAACCAACAGGCTTTTTTTTTTTTTTTTTTTTTTTTGTTCGTGTCTACTGTTACGTATTTTCCTTCTGCATTCTTGTGAAATTGTGTTATCAGACATTGGATATGAGCATCATTTTATGTCCAAATTTCCTCTTTTTTTCGTGTGTGTGTGTGTGTGTGTGTGTGTGTGTGTGTGTGTGTGTGTGTGTGTGTGTGTGCGTGCGTGCGTGCGTACGTGCGTGCGTGTGTGTGTGTGTGTGTGGTGACGATCATAAAGTCCATCGGATTCGTATTCGATTAAAAAAACAAAAACAACTGCAGTCGTTCAAAGAAAACACATGTTTAACCCATTCAGCCCTGACGCACTACAGCAAGAGATGGATCGACCATGATAATTCAAGGGCAATGCCAGATTAGCTTGGCGCCGACAGGCGCCAAGCTAATCTGGCACTGCCCTTGAATTATCATGGTCGATCCATTTCCTGCAACTGGTGCATAGTCGTTAGATGACGCCTCCAAAATTTGGGAAATACGGCCTTGGAGATGAATGAGTTAAACCAACATTCCGATTTCCCCGTCTAAAACCGCACGCGCCACTGACAACTACATTACCTAGTAGGACAGCGAACAGGCGTACAGACAAACCTGCAGCCACAAGGAGAATACACCCCCATCATTTCATTCATACAGTCAAACCTGCTCTAGAAGTCAATTTTATAGAGCGGCTACTTGTTTATAACAGCAACCCAAGAAGTATACATTCAGTTGAATTTTACAGTACAGTCAACCCTGTCCTAGCAGCCACCTTTATATATTGGTCTTCTGTCTATAGCAGCCACCTAAGAAGTATACCGTCCCCTTCATTTTCAATACACAGTCAAACTTTGCTCCGGCAGTCACCTTTCTACAGTGGCCACCTCCTGTTTGTTGCAGCCACCCAAGAAGTATAGGCCTACATCCCCTTCACTTTTACTATACAGTCAAACCTGCTATAGCAGCCACCTTTATATAGTGGCCACCCGTCCATAGCAGTCACCCAAGAAATTACACATCCCCTATATTCTCTTTATAATGATGCTGTACAGCGGTCACCTGTCTTTAGTGGTCACATCTTTCCTGTCCGTAGCCCGTTCAGTGCCGAGAAGTATGAACACCACCCAACTGCAAGAGGTATAGATCCTCATGAGCCCCCGCAGTTGCGGGGGCTCATGAGGATCTATGCCTCTTGTTGACACGCCTTTGAATCCATGTTCCTGGGACATCTACAGGGTTTTTGGTGTTGGAAAAGAGTATGCGTCAGCTGACACTGAGCGGGTCAAGGTGAAGGTTATATGCAAATCCATGTTCCTGGGACATCTACAGGTTTCTGGTGTTGAAAAAGAGTCTGCGTCAGCTGACACTGAGCGGGTCAAGGTGAAGGTTATATGCAAATCTGACTGTAGAGGGATTGTTAGCAAGCTTTATATGGCTCAAGCCTCCAGGAAATTCGCTTGAACATCGTCCTCATGTAGAGGGAAAGACAACAACAAAACGTGTACGGGGCGTGAGTCATTACCACTCTCCAGCGATTCACCGGCTCGAAACCTGGCAATAGATACAGTACTTTATTAGCGCATACACCGACGAGCAAAAGAAATGCGACATCATTCGAATCATCCGATGATTCAAATGATGTCGCTTTTCTTTTGTCCGCGGACAGTATGTAATCTTTTCTACTTCCCTGTTAGAGGGAGCTGCAAGCGCGGTTTTCAGGAAGCAAGTCAATTTGTGGCGGCTCTCGGCAAACGACCCCATGAAGAAAAGACCTTCAGGCCCGCGTCGGTTGTAGTCCGCACAATGCTTGACATCCGCCAAAGGATCTGTTGCTTACTGACCTTCCCCGTCGAAAGCCAGCAGGTCTAATGAAAACTGATTTTTTTTTTTTATTCCAGTCCATTATCCAGTTCACTCCCCCCATCCCCACCCCCCACCCCCACCCCCCACCCCACCCACCCACCCCCCACCCCACACCCACACACACACACACACACACACACACACATACACACACTTCTACTCAACTACACCCATCTGCAGGAGGCATAGATTTTGTACAAGCGCCCCTGCAGAGACAGGGGCTCATGAAAATCGTTGCCTCTTGCTAACGAGACTGGGTTCCCCTGTATATCAGACAGACGACGAGCGTCAGATAATGGTTTTACGCAAATTTCATCTGATTTGAATTGTGTCCGCATTTATAATTCATGAGAGCGGCGGGACTGGTGTGAACGCGGGCAATGGGTGACCTACCAGACCGCTGATGCATACCTAGTTCAAGTCTTTCGCAACAAAGGAAACCGCTGTGAACAGTTTTTGTCACACCTCATGATGCGCGAATGAGTCGGTGCCGAGCAACGTCAGATTAACTCATTCAGCCCGACGCACGTATTTCCCAAAATTTTGGAGGCGTCATCTAACGACTGTGCACCTGTTGCAGGAGATAGATCGACCATGATAATTCAAGGGTAGTGCCAGATTAGCTTGGCGCCTGTCGGCGCCAAGCTAATCTGGCACTACCCTTGAACTATCATGGTCATCCCATCTCCTGCTGTAGTGCGTCAGGGCTGAATGGGTTAAAAGAAAATTTGAAGTTGTGGATAAAATCTCCAATCTGATATCATAGAAACGCAGGACACAACGCGTCGAATACTGCACCCGTCATCACCTTGTCCTTCGTTTTATTTGGGATCCTAGTGGTAATTTGCTTTCGCTTCAATGTCAGATAATGTTTTTCACCCAGTTCCATCTTTTCAACGCTGCGTTATTTATTCATTTGGAACTGGCGGCTGTAGGGCTGGTGTGTAAGGCGCGGTGACGCCATAAAAAAAGTTTTTCGTTTTTCGCAACCACCTAAAACTGTTTGGGAACAGCTAGTCTCTTTAGTTCTCACACGATTCGCCGTACTGAATACTGCATGTTGGTGTGGTATTACCACAGTGACCCTGAATATCGGAATTCCCAACTGAATGTCGGTGTCGTCATCTGTAGGCTGAAGTTCCAGTTCAGTTGAGAGATCGGCCATAATAGTTCAAGGGCGGTGCCAGAATAGCTTTGCGCCTGGAGGCGCCAAGGTATTCTGGTACCACCCTTGAACTAACATGGTCGATCCACGTTTTGTAGTACTATATATGTAGGGGCAGGATGGCTTAACTGCGACTGGGTGACTAGGAGGATGCTAGCTGGCTAATAACCCTTTAGGAGCGCCAAGCTATTCTGGCACCACCTTTGAACTCTTATGGTCGACCCGTGTTTTGTAGTAATGTGTAGGGGCAGGATGACTTAACTGCGACTAGGTCACAAGGAGAATCCTAGGCGACAACAACCCCTGCCCTGTGGAGAAAATTTAACCACCACTCAACTGCAAGAGACATAGATCCTCATGAGCCCCCGCAGTTGCGGGGGCTCATGATGATCTATACCTCTTGCTGATACCACTTTTGTATCATTGTTCCATTGGCGGCCGGAAATCATCGACGTTAAATTTCCATTCAAAAACACAATCTGCGTCCACTGGCAGTTAGGGGGTTAGTGTGTGCGTGCGTGCGTGTGTGCGTGCGTTCGTTTGTGCGTGCGTTCGTTTGTGCGTGCGTGCGTATGTGTGTGTGTGTGCGCGCGCGCGCGTGTGTATGTGTGTGTGAAGAGAGAGAGAGAGAGAGAGAGAGAGAGAGAGAGAGAGAGAGAGAGAGAGAGAGCGTGCGTGCGTGCATTAGTGTTTAGGATTTTAGAGAACCATTATGCATTGCCAGCAACTAGTAACCTCTGTATCGACCAATCTAAACAAAACACTCTCGCAGATAATCAGCTCTTCGATAAAGGTAGGTCGATTTTTGCCAAGTTCCGGTTCATCGTGGTGCATGCTATCCTATTTCTATACAATCAGTCAAAGGCAATAATACTTTAGAAGTAATTACTAAGGTTTTTATGCATGAGCGCACTGTACGTAAACCGTATGATGACTGTGTGCTAGTACGCTCCTTTCGACCGCACTGCTACTACCGCAAGACCTAATAATGCAGAGACGTACGTAGAAACCAGGAAGTGGAGGGGGCGGCAGGGGCGGGCTGGGGGGGAGGACTGGCATTCCCAATGAAAAGGTAGGGGCAGAGGGGGTGGAGGGTGGTGCAAATCGTCACCATCAAACACACACACACACACACACACACACACACACACACACACACACACACACACACACACACACACCCATCCCCACCCACCCATCCCCCCCCCCCCCCCCCCCCACACACACACACACACTGTCACAAACCCTTCTTAACATTTGGGATGAAATTTTTCTTGTGAAAAATATCTGAAAATTACATTTTTATTTTTTTTTTTTTTTTTTTTTTTTTTTTTTTGGGGGGGGGGGGGTTATTCTGGGAGGAAAACATTTTTGGATGAAAAAATGTCATTGGATTTGGATTGCGATGTTTCATTTTTACGAAGTCGGACTGTATATTGCCCCCTCCACCACCCCCGCCCCGCCCCCCCACCCCCCACCCCCACCCCCGACTTGCTGTTTCATTGCTCTGGGTTGGACTGTTCTCTCTCATCCCTTAACTCATTCTTGGCCAGCCGCATCCGGATACGCGGCATAAGCCGCGCATCCTGATGCGGCTTGCCGCGAATGAGTTAATAACACCTCACACACACACACACACACACACACACACACACACACACACACACACACACACACACACACACACACACACACACACGCTTTGTTTTTCTTTGTTTGATTTTGGGAGGGTGGAATGTGACATGTCAGACACGCTGGGTCCCCGCATAGAGAAATATCTTCCCACACCACTGTAATCATACAACTGCACACTTTCATCATTTATCAAAACATTACCCCATTCACTACTGAGAAAACGTTATCGTAAAGCCTCAGCCTGCCGGTGCCGGGGCTCTTGAGGATCTATGCCTCTTCCTGATCACATGTTGTGCCCGTGTTTTGCGGGACGGCTCTTTCGCGTTGAATTAACCCTTTTCATCACATCAGTTGAAATCAATTTGACTGCGATAGTTCAAGGGTGGCGCCTTAGGCGAGAAGCTATTCTGGTTGGTTAGTTCAGGGTTTAACGGCACCGAAATGATTACGGAGGCCCTGGCGGGCGGCTTTATGGGGGACAGGGAAATTTATTTACTATGGAGTACGACCTGAACACTGATTAATTCAGGCGCACTGCAACTGTGGCACTTTGATTTACCAGGACCTTTCAACGGACATGCTATGGAACACGCCCGTCCTTTTTCCCTGGATTAAGCTAATCTGGCCTCCACCCTTGATTTTAAACGGTTGACCTATCTCCTAATCTGTAATGTAGCCTTCATAGTACAATAAGCTTTTTTTTAATCAGCCTAAGGATTTAATGGGTTAACAACGATTTCAGAAATACAGTCCGCGACTGGCAGCAATCAAAGTTGTAAAACCTACTCGCTGGCTGTAAATGGGGTAAAACTAAGTTGTAAAATCTACTCGCTGGCTGTAAATGGGATAAAACTAAGTTGTAAAATCTACTCGCTGGCTGTAAATGGGGTATGACTAAGTTGTAAAATCTACTCGTTGGCTGTAAACGGGGTAAAACTAAGTTGTAAAATCTACTCGCTGGCTGTAAATGGGGTAAAACTAAGTTGTAAAATCTACTCGCTGGCTGTAAACGGGGTAAAACTAAGTTGTAAAATCTACTCGCTGGCTGTAAATGGGGTAAAACTAAGTTGTAAAATCTACTCGCTGGCTGTAAATGGGGTAAAACACCGGCTAGCCAGAAGGACAACTCCAGAGCAGCACAGTGTGTGTAACACTTGGGCACAGCTAACAAGGAGTTTTAAAAAGCAAAACAATGAACATTGTGAATGCAAGAAAATCCAGACTGCACGATCCTTTTAGCCCCAAGGTCCCATTTCTCAAATTTTGGAGGCCGGTGTCGTCTAACGACTGTGTGCCACTTGCAGGAGATGGCTTGACCATGATAATTCAAGGGTAGTGCCAGATTAGCTTGGCGCCTTATCGGCGCCAAGCTAATCTGGCACTACCCTTGAATTATCATGGTCAAGCCATCTCTTGCTGTAGGGATCCGGGGCTAAAAGGGTTAAACTCTTTGACTTGCAAGGCAAAAAGGTGTGAGACAAATCCACCATAACAGTGTAAACATAGTGCCTGATTAGCGTGGAGTCTGGACACTGCTGTCTCCGTCTGGCAACACAATTGTCCTCAACATTGAAAGCCTGACGCCCAGCAGTGACAGACGGATTAACCATGACAGTTTAAGGGTAGTGCCAGAGTAGCTTGGCGCCTAGAAGGCGCCAAGCTACTCTGGCACTACTCTTCAACTGTCATAGTCCATTTACCTTGGAAGTGTCAAGCTACTGTGGTGCAGTCTTTCACTTTCCAGTCCTATACAATGATCTCGAGACCATCTACCGGTCTGTAGGTATACTGACGAGCAAAAGAAATGCAACATCATTCGAGTCATCGGGAACACTGCAGTGTTTCCGATGACTCCAATGATGTCGCATTTCTTTTGCTCGTCAGTATATATTCGCCAGAGGATGCTTCAGAAATTTGCGAAACTCAAGTTATTGATGATTGCGGCGATTCTGAACTGCGAGGAATACAGTTCTTTCCAACTATTGAACCATATAAGGGTTTCAACAACGCACAGACACAGCCGGGCACAGAGAGACAACAGACGCAGACAAACCGGCACTGAGGGACAAGTGGACGGACGGACACAGAATTCTTATAGGCCTAAAATTAGATGAGGGACTCTGGAAACAAGGAGGCCAACGGCAACACACACACACACACACACACACACACACACACACACACACACACACACACACACACACACACACACACTCACTCACAGACAGCCCACAGGCAGCCCACAGGCACCACAGGCAGAGAGACAGAGACAGAGAGCTCTAGAAACACGCCAACACACAGACACACTTCCACTTACACTCTGTCCATCTCCAGTGCTTTCTCCAGCAGCTTCATGGCCTGCGCAGTGCGGTCCTCAAACATCATCCTCTTCTGCTTTCGGATCCGCTCCAGGCGTTCTTGCTGTCGTTCCCTCTCCCGCTCGGCGTGGGCGTCCTTGTCATTCATCGTCTGGAGAATAGCCTTCGTCTCCTGGGGACAACGACGAAAAAACAATCACTCATCCACCCATTCATCTTTTCAATGGTTTCTACTGAGCATCCGTCGGCTATTGAACTGACTTTAAGCTTTGGTTCTGTCCTGTGAAAGCAAAAAACGCCATGTCCATTCCCAATGCGCAAAAGGCCGTCGGGCCGAAGTCGGCCGCCGTTGGTCCGCGCACATTCGTGCGCGGGCCAACGGCGGCCAACGTCGGCTCGATGGCCTTTTGCGCATTGGGTTGCTGTGGAAAGCAAGACTTTGGTTTCGATGTGTTACAATTTTTTTAAATCTCGCTTTTCAGAAACATGCACTGGTCTTTTTCCTTCGCAGTGGAGGGAGACCCACCTCCATTGTTTATTGCAATGGCGTAGGAACGCAGTGAGCTGGAGAGGAGCAGGACGGGGTGGGCATGGGGGGAGAGGGGGGGTGGCAGGTATGGACAAGGCCGGCCATGGCCAGAGTATGCTTTGATCATGCCTCCTTTTAGCCAAAACCGTACAAAGGTGTACTGGCGTCAGACCTCTTCCAGCTGTCAAACTCCTTAACGCATTTAACCCCTACGGACTCCAGCAGAAGAAGGATCGACCATGATAATTCGAGGGTAGTGCCAGATTACCTTGGCGCCTGATGGCGCCAAGCTAATCTGGCACTACCCTCGAATTATCATGGTCGATCCATCTTCTGCAGCTGGTAAATAATCGTTAGGTGAAACCTCCAAAATTGGGGAATGATGCCGTGGGATTAAATGGGTTAAAATTAGAGTTATTGTTACAAGCACAGATAAACTTTAAGGCACCGTATAATTTATTTGATAAAAACAGACCAAAAATGATACGATGTTTGTGCTGGGAATATTGAACATCGTGCGGGGAGCTGGGGAGCTCAGTTGGTAGAGCGTTCGACTCTGGTCCGAAAGGTCGTGGGTCCGAACCCAGCTGGGGTCAAACTTTGTACAGACCTCTTTTCGGTGCCCCGTCTTTGAAATCGCCTTCGTGGTGGACAAAAGACGTTAAGCCCCAAACGTTTCACGTTTTTGAACATGATGCTTTTATTTCTGACCCAAGCCAGATAAGCAAAAGGTCCGCGGGCCGACATCAGCCGCAGCTGATCAGTGCACAGTTGTGCGCGGACCAGCTGCGGCTAACGTCGGCTAGGCGAGGATTTTTTGCCTATTGGGTACTAGGCCTATTTGTTTATATCTTATTTGGCTCCTATCTCTCATCCCATCCCCTCCACTCCCTTCCGATCATTTGATTAACCCCTTGACTGCCAAGAAAAGGTAACCACAATCCAACTGCAAGAAGCATACATCCTCATGAGCCCCCGCAATCGCGGGGGCTCATGAGAATCTACGCCTCTTGCTGAGATCACTTTGTACGCAAGTTCCGTGGACGGTTGATTGCTTTTGATCGTTGAATGAACACAGATTTTAGACTAAAAAAAAATAATGCGTCTAGTGTCAGGGAAGGCGTTAACTCATTCGAGACGTGCCGCCTACGGATACGCGGCGGTTCGCCGCGTATCCGTAGGCGGCATGTCTCGAATGAGTTAAAAAAAAGAACCGGGCCAACCGCTCCAGTAGCCCAGGATATCTTCCTAACCCACTGTAAAATAAAATATACGTCACCCCACTCACCTCCTCAATAGTTCTAACATTGGGCGGCTGCGGAGTGACGGGCAGACTGCGCGTTGTACGTGCGCTGGCCGGGGACGGTGAGCGCGCCACCACAGGGTAGGAAGGCACGGACAGAGAGCTGGGACTGCGCCCAGTGTCGTCGTCTGATATGCACACTCTCCTCCGGCTCCGCTCACGACGACGCACATCTCGCGAGTTCTCGTCCACCAAGGAGAGGCGAGAGGCCGCACCACGTGACGTTGCTCGCGAGATACTGCGAGAGTTTTCATCTCGTCGTTCTTCTGAAAGAAATTGTTGGCTGAAGAATATCAGTGTCAGTAAAGACCTAGAAATTACTTGACTTTTTTTTTTAATTAAAAAAAAATGTTCTGTTATTCGCAACAAAAAAATAAATCAGTCAAGCAACCAACCGACCAATCAGTGGGTCAGTCAGTCGATCAAATAATCAATAAAACAGTCCTCCCATCCGTACATCCACCCGTCAGGCAGTAATGAAGTCCATCCGTCCGTTCATTCGTCATTTATAATTATAATTCTAGTAAATCAACGTAAACACAAACAACGTTGTAGAAATTGCGTTCAGGCGGAAGTGGTTTACTAACCGAGCATGCGCGATGCGGCTCTAAGTTCCTCTGCGTCTCGGCCGAAGTTCTGTGCAGTGACACCCAGCTCGAACCGGCAGTCCTCTAGCACGTCAATCACGTACTCAGACTCCTGCTCGAAGAGGTCCACCAGGGCGTTGATGAACCATTTCTGTTAACACAAACACAGACAGCAAAACTTCAATACACAACTGTTAGCCGTAATGTAGAAGCTAGCAACTTTGGGAGTTCAGCCGACAGATCGATAATAAAAGTTCAAGGGTGGTGTCCGAACATGCGGCCCACACGATACGCAGCGACCATGAAAGTTCAAGGTGTTGTCAGAACTTGGCGCCTTGTGGCGCCAAGCTATGCTGACAACACCTTGAACTTTCATGGTCGCTGCTTATTGTATTAGTCAGGACTTAATGGGTTAAAAGCTTGCCCATGCGGCCCACACGATACGCAGCGACCATGAAAGTTCAAGGTGTTGTTAGAATAGCTTAGCGCCTTGTGGCGCCAAGCTATGCTGACAACACCTTGAGCTTTCATGGTCGCTGCTTATTGTGTTAGTCGTGTGTCAGGACTTAATGGGTTAAAAGCTTAGCTACGTAAGAGAGCTTGTTGTTGTTGTTGGTGGTGGTGGTGGTGGTGTTGGTGGTGGTGCTAGTGGTGATCACGCTGTCAGTGGATTGATGGGATGCAGTCCTCTACTAGAACAAAGGCAGTGGTCAAGAGAGACGTTGACACGATGTGCGTCGATTAACAGTATTGACTTTGTTTTTGGTTCAGCAATCACTATATATAGTCAAAGTGGAGAAGATGTTACTATCGATCAATCTACATGAAATACGCCTGTCTCGACCGTAGCTTGCGGTCTAAATTAATCAGTATTATTGTTCAGCATTTCTTGATGATCTTTATTTTATGAACCATACGTATATGAACGTTCGTCTATTGTTTTAGGATGTTTTAAACCTAAATGGGCAATTAATAAATGAAATGGACATGACATTTGCCAAGAAAAGCTCAATAAAAGAAACACGCTTGGAAAGGGAAAAAACAACACAATCTATAATAAATTATTTTTGTACTTGTTTTTTGTGTTTCTTTCTTGTTTGGACGTTGTTTTCATTTCGCACGTTTGGTCTATATTCATGATTTTTGCCGTTTTACGACTGAGTTGATGCTTGGAGCTTGTGTAGTGGTGTGTGGAGTGGAGTCTTTTGTGATATCTCAGACTCCATTCATCCGTTCTGTGTGCGCTAGCTACTCTTACGACAAAGGCTACAGTTGGCTAGGGCGTCATGTTCCACTTGCTTTTTTCTGCTGTCTCAAATGTGTGCAGATGGTGTGTGATTTTGGAACTTACGACCTGAAGCTGTAGGGCCTTAATTTACATAGCAGCGCACAATTGTTTGGTTGCTTCACGAACTTTGTGCGTATTTCCCCGTCCTACTTCGGGGTCAAAATCGTCGGAATGTTTGATATACGCCACGGAAGAAGGATCGGCCTTAACAGCCCAAGGGCAGAATTTGACAGGGTTGGCGCTTAAAGGCGCCAAACTTGTCAGACACTACCCTTGCCTGGACTGTCATAGTCCGTCACGGGCAGCCCGCGCTGGAAAAAGATGGTAGCATACAGGAGGAGCAAATATAATCACCGAGTCATTCAAGCGCGTAGGGAAATTCTATGGTCTTCGCTCATGAAAACTGAATATGGGCTACGCGAAACAAAAGCCACTTAGCGAGAAATGTGTAGATAAAGGGCTGAAAGTGTTGCATACGTAATCTTTTGGGACTGCGTGTGGAAGTCACTAGGTGAATTGTTAGGGCGTACATTTTGTGATGGCCGAAGATAGCCACGTGACCCGGAGTTGGCCACTAAAGCAAGTTTGAGAGTCAATGTCGGTATGAGCTTGAAACTCTTAGTCGAACCATCCTCGCGATGTGTACTTAGCAGTGGCCTTCGCAAAGCGTCTTCGGGCCCATGACGGCCGCTGTGGACAGTGCGCGGACCCACAGCGGCCGTCATGGGCCCGAGGACCTTTGCTTGCTGGGTAGGAACTAGAAAGGGGGGAGGGGGGGCGGTTGAGCCTCACACAGCTAATAAGAAAGAAAATAGGGGCGGGAGAACAGTATCTTTCCCCTCCCCCTACTCCCTTCCTTGTAGAAAAAAGAATGACAGATTGATTTTAATTTTATTGTTTGTTTGTTGTTGTTGTTTTTTGTTGTTGTTGTTGTTGTTGTTTGGGGATTTTTGTTGTTGTTGTTATTTTGGGTTGTTGTTGTTGTTGTTTTTGTTTTCAAAGAAATAACCAACATTGAAAGAAACACGTTTTTTCAAAATATCAAAATAGACATACAAACAGAAATACAATGGGCGACTTATCATTTTGACCTAACACATGCATGAGTTCCATTTCTTTGCATTAAAGCACGGTTTTCTTTACAAGCAGTCACCTTTTTTGTTCCTGTTTCGAAGTATTCCCCCACCCCACCCCCACCACCCACCCCACCCATACCCCCTTCTTTTGCATTATTTTTTAGGCTGGAAAGTCACTTTGCCACAACCCCAACCAATCCCTACACACACAACACACACACACACACACACACACACACAATCACACACACACACACACACACACACACACACACACACACACACATACACCAATGAAAACGGCAACGGCTACGGCTATGCTTAGTGCACTATGTACGATTCTAAACTGTGAGCCATCGACTCTCAAAATGATTAACTGACTTGTGAATGGAGAATATCAATGGTGCACTTTGCAACATGTGGCAATGATGTTGTCTGCCTATTTCGGTCTTGTACTCAACACAAACAGAAGTAATCAAACAGCCCCCCCCCCCCCCCCCCCCGCTACTTTGTTCCGTTTCCTGCGTGTTGGCGGGAACGAGATTTTTTTGTCAATATACCCGGCAGTTTCCTGAAACAAGACTCAGCCCATCAATAAGTCAGACTATAATGGTTCTCTTGGCTAAACCTAATGGACTGTGCTAAAGTTCGGATTACAAAAACGGGCGTTGCAACTGTCTGATTGGATGCAAGATCGAATACTTTGCCTACGCAAAGGAAGGAGATGTAACAAATGTGGGGCGTTTTGTGTGTGTTTGCGTGCGTGCGTGCGTGCTCATTTGACCCCCCCCCCCTCCCCCTCCCCCGTCCCCCTTACCCCCACCCCCGCCCCCTCCCCTCTTTTTTTTTCTTTTTTTTAAGATTACTTACAATATTTTGACTGCTCGCATTTTTCTTAAGCTTGAATTTTTTTCAATCAAGCTTGCCCAACGATGGGCGAAGACGAGAGGCTAGTGAAGTGTACAACTATCCCGTTGAAACAGAACCGTCACTCCTTCGACAATTGAAAGGGCGAAGACAAGAGTCTAGTGAGGTCTACGGCCATCCTGTTTCAACAGGGCCGTCATTCCTTCGTCAACTGACTTCGTTAGTTGACGAAGGAATGACGGTCCTGTTGAAACAACACTGCCTTCGCCCTTTTAATTGACGACGAGGGAGTGACGACCCTGTTTTAACATAATGGTCTAAACAGTGATCCATGTGGTTCTTCGGTTGCTGCAAACGGCTAAAACGTAATCCAGTTAGCCCAGATGGAGTCACTCTGAACTTTGAAGTGAAACGGGCAAAGGCAAGAGTCTAGTGAAGTCTCCAACTATCCTGTTTTTACATGATGGTTTGTAGACTTCACTAGAATCTTGACTTAACCATTTCATTTGGCGAAGGAGTGGTGGTCCTATTTCAATAGGATGATTGCAGGCTTCACTAAATTCTTTGTATGTTTTGGGTTATGGGTTTTTTTTAGTTGACGAAGGACTGTCGGGCCTGTTTCAACAGTATGATTGTACACTCCATTAGACTCTTGTCTTCGCCCTTCTAGTTGATAAAGGAGTGACGGCACCGTTTCAACAGGATGATTGTGGACTTCACTAGACTCTTGTCTTCACCTTTTAGTTAACGAAGGTATGACGGTTCTATTTCAATAGAATGATTGTGCACTTCACTAGGCTCTTGGCTTCGCCCTCTTAAGTTGACAACGGAGTGACGACCCTGTTTCAACAAAATGGTTGTAGACTTCACTAGACTCTTGTCTTCGCCCTTTCAGTTGACGAAGGCATGACGGTTCTGTTTCAAAAATATGATTGTGCACTTCACTAGGCTCTTGGCTTCGCCCTTTTAGTTGGAAGGAATGCCGGGCCTGTTTCAACAGGATGTTGTAGACTTCACTATACTCTTGTCTACGCCCTTTTAGTTCACGAAGGAATGACGGTCCTGTAAGATGACTGTACACTTGACTAGACTTTTGTCTTCGCCCGTTCAGTTCTTCTTCTTCTCGAACGCCGTCACACTTGGAGTTTGACTCTCAAAATGAAATTTGTGGTCTTCTCTAGCGCCTCCACAGGTCCGTACAGTTTCTCTTGTAGAGTGGCGGGCTTCGGCCATATCTCCTCCCCCAGCAGCTGGTGGTTGTCCTGGAGGATGTGCTCTGTGGTCTGCTCTGCTTCTCCACAAGGGCACAGGGGAGATGGCACGAGGTGGAAGCGTCTGTGCAGGTGGAAATTGAGTCGGTTGTGCCCAGTCCTCAGACGGAAGATGGTCACCTGCTCTTGTCGGGACAGCTGATGGTAACTATCTAGGGACCGTTGCGGTGGTCTGTACACAGACTTAATCTTCATCTCTGTGAAGCTGGCTCCATTTTCGTCTTGTTCTTCCTCTGCTGCCACTTTTGCCATTCTGTCAGCTTCTTCATTGCCATAGATGCCACAGTGTGAAGGGATCCACTGCAGCACCAGTCTGGTGCACTTGATGTTTTGCAGTGCGTCTTGTAGACGTGGCAGTTTGCTTGCTGTTGCTGCCTCAAGGACAGACATGGCATCAGTCAGGAAGACAGGGCATCAGGGTCTGCAGTGCCACTAAGGGTGTTTGCAGCGCGGACCAGGGCTTCCACCTCAGCTCTGTAATTTCTGCAGTGAAGGCCTGTTGGTACTGCCTCTGCCTGCCATTTTCCGTTTCGGTACTGAATGTACACCCCTGCCCCTCCATTCTGAACTGCATCTGTAGCTGATCCATCGGTGTATGCCCGTATCCATGCTTCCTGGTGATACTTTTCTTCGAGCACGGCCAGTGTCAGGGTTTTCTTGCTCACAGTGCTGTGCTCATCTTTGGTGGTGATGTAGGGTACCGTGGAAGAGATGGTGATGTTTTCTGGCTTACTTTCCCAGGGTGGAAGGTCGCTAGCAGGACTCAGAGCCTCTACCTGCGCAGGGAGCTTTGCCTGGTGTTTTCTCTGCAGTGCTCTCGTCTCCTTCACAAAGCTTGATCTTTTCAGTCTTCCTGAGGTTGGTTGTTTCATTTTGGCGTTCATAGGATGGTCTTTGGATGACTTGACCTTTGTGGACTGTATCAAGGCTAAAACTAAGTGGCCCTGATAACGTCACTCTGAACTTTAAAGCATAGTGGGCGTAGACAAGAGTCAAGGGAAGTCTACAACCATCTTGTTGAAACAGCGTCACTCCTTCGTCAACTGACTTTGTCAGTTGACGAAATAGAGACGGCCCTGTTTCAACAGGATTGTCTAAAACGTGATACGTGTGGCTCTGGTCAAGTGACTTCCGTTGCCGCACACGGCAATAACTTGTACTTTGGAGTTCCGGCCGTGTTGACATAAAGGTCTGGGTGCGGTGTTTACGGCACGTGCGCGCTGTTTTCTTTGTGATGGTGGTGTAAATGGAAATGGGTGTTGATCGATGCTGGCCCTACAGTTTCGAAGCGATGAAGTAGGACGATAGAGTGCAATGTTCAGATTGGGTGAGATATGTGCCGGCCCATGATTTTGAACGTTACGGCTCTCAACTTCAAAGTGCAGAATCGTAGCAAAGGTTCGCGGTGTTTGTATTAGTGCGTGACACGTGAGTGTAGCATTTTACAGCAATCACGAGAAATGTATGTCGTTAAAATACCCTGTTGTCCATGTTAGCAATCTTGTGATTTTTGTATAAGTGTTAGGAGAATTTATGTTTGTTGTAGTTTGTAGATATTAACTCATTCAACCCCACGCGCGTATTTCCCAAATTTTGGAGGCGTCATCTAATGACTATGCACCTGTTGCAGGAGATGGATCGACCATGATAATTCAAGGGTAGTGCCAGATTAGCTTGGCGCCGACGGGCGCCAAGCTAATCTGGCGCTACCCTTGAATTATCATGGTCGATCCATCTCCCGCTGTAGTGCGTCAGGGCTGAATGGGTTAAACATAGTTTCATGAACTGTGTAAAGTGGCAACGCTTAAATGCAAATTATCGGCAAATTATCATGCGACAAATGATTATTTCACCCATAACTGTACACATCAGTATCACAGTCTTCAACATTTATGCACGAAGGCATACAAGAGTGTTACTCATTATCTAGCGGGCCGTGGTCGTAATGCAGCGATTTCCGCCAAGTCAAGTGTACGGCAGGGGTCGATAGCCTAGCATATTCATACAGCGATCACTGTCACAAAATCGCAGAGGGCAATCATCTCTGATTCAGGATTGGGAACACATTGCTGTTCTGAGAAAATTACTAGCAGTTACTCACATCAGCCAGCCAGCATGAAAAGACCCTCGGCCCGGCGTAATTATAATAGAGATTACGTTTGCAACGAACCGTCTTCTCCGGGCTCATGAGGATCTATGCCTCTTGGAGATGATCGGAGGGTTGGAGATGTTCGGAGTGTTGTCTATGCTTATATGGTATGTCAGTCATGAACTCGTTCTCGTTTGTTGTCTATGCTTATATGGTATCAGTTATGACCTCGCTCTCGTTTGTAGTCTATGCTTATATGGTATCAGTCATGACCTCGCTCTCGTTTGTAGTCTATGCTTATATGGTATCAGTCATGACCTCGCTCTCGATTGTAGTCAATGCTTATATGGTATCAGTCATGATCTCGCTCTCGTTTGTAGTCTATGCTTATATGGTATCAGTCATGACCTCGCTCTCGTTTGTAGTCTATGCTTATATGGTATCAGTCATGACCTCGTTCTCGTTTGTTGTTGGGAGTCGTTCGGCGTTAACGTAGCCTCTCTAGTCTTCATCTCAGTCGTCGGCCTGTCCCAATCTCTATCCACTAGATACCTCAACGCCATTGTGCTGTATAGTCTTTATGACCGTGATCGATTTCAAAATGTCTGCCGATAACCGGATTTTCCTTGTGGGCCAAACCTAAAATGCTAACAGACGTAGTCCTCATTTTCTGCGAACATGCAAACATTTAGCTCAGTTATTTCGTGTATCACAGACACAAACAAAGAGCCAGACAAAAGAGTGTGCGCACGCGCGCGCGCGCGCACACACACACACACACACACACACACACACACACACACATACACACACTTTCCGGGTGCGAATATGTGTGCATACGGAATTTTGTTACGGTTAGTTGGTCATTTACGATAGTGTTTGGCGGTGGAGTATTTTGGTTTTATCATTAGCGTAAGTGGGATCTGGAAAGAAGAGAGAGAGAGAAAGAGAGACAGACAGACAGACAGACAGACAAAGACAGAGACAGACAGAGAGGGACAGAGACAGACAGAGAAACATAGACAGAGATAGAGACAGGGAGAGACAGAGAGACTGACAGAGCAAGACAGATGTATGCAAAGGTCCTCCGGCCCACTGCGACCGTCGTGGGCTCGAAGGCGTGTTGAGGCTACTGGAAGGGGTGCGGTTGAGGGGAGGAGAGAGAGAGAGAGAGAGAGAGAGAGAGAGAGAGAGAGAGAGAGAGAGAGAGAGAGAGAGAGAGAGAGAGAGAGAGTCAAACAGACAGACACTCATTACCTTGACCCCTGGAGAGAGGCCGGACATTTTGGCGCGAAAATCCTTGTTTTTCAGAAGTTCATCCATCTTGAGCCCTGTTTTCTCTTTTGGCTTTTCCTCAAAATCACCGAGCTTACAGATCTCACTTGTGGTCAGAACCCAAGTGTATTCTGCCTAACTTATGACTGGGAAAGCTTCCACTTGAGAAGAAACGTATGTGGAGCTGAGCTGAGCTCTCTTCCGTTTTGGCCTAGAACTAATGTGCTGAGGGATTCAGAGATTGAGTCTGTTTCCACGTCATTTTGGGGCGTATCTCTTCAATGATCGCGAGGCCGATAGCTTGAAGAGGGTAAGGTCAAATTGTAAACTTAAAAGTCTTCCCAAGGTCCCTGAAAAAAAGAAAAATACAAATCTCTATCATATGAGAAGCCGCAAAGAAATGTATATTCCGTGACGTAAATAACCGTTTGGCTGCCGGTAGCGGTTTTTGTCGCGATGATTACTTCAGGAATCATCGCGACAAAAACCGCTACCGACAGGCAAAGGATTCAAGTTAGTATATTTTAAACCATAAAGAAACCCGCTTCGAAAGCCAAAGGTTTAGTATACCTTAAACCGTAAAAAAGCCCAAGTCTCAGATAATCAAGCTCAATAGAATGCACTGGCACTTTGAAAATATATATATATATATTCATTACTTATAACAAAGGCGTCGCCCAAGCCAAAAAATGCACTCAACCAGAGTAGCTCCAAGGGACATAATTTTTCAATTCTGAGAATGCTGTGCTAATGCCATGGAAATCCAGGCTGGTAAGCTTGCATTGTGTCATCAGGACATCAGCTGTCCTTTTGTGACTGCATCGCTTATTAGATCTTTTGAGCCTTCCACTGAACACCTACTACATAAAGTAATACGGACTACCCCCAGGCGCCCCGCAACCCGCTGGAGAATATCCAGTCCTCCCCCCGAGAGGGGAGGCTAGTGCATGAATATTCCCATATATATGTATATATATATATATATATATATATATATATATATATATATATATATATATATATATATATATATATATATATATATATATATATATATATATATATAATATGTGTGTGTGTGTCTATGAAAATCATTATTCATTAATTTCTTAGTGATAATTTGCTTCGAAAACAAAAACAAAAGCTCAGTCGGGTTGTACAAAAAATATCGGCAAGTACAAATTGTATACTTCTTGTTTGTCTGTGATTTTGGACCTAACGGCTCTAGAAAATCTAAAATTACATACCAACATCTATTCTTGGCTGTTGCTCCGTAAACCTTTGGTTGTCGGCATTGGTTTTAATCGCGATGATTCCTACAGGAATCATCGCGACAAAAACTACTACCCACAGCCAAAGGAGTATTGCTTAGTTAACGATAAAGAGCGCCCAAGTCTCAGATAATCAAGCTCAATAGAATGCACTGGCACTTTGAAAATCCAAGGCACTTTCAGACAATTTTTTTTTCACACGCAATTGAGGTACACGTAAAACAGTTAACAGCTCAAAATTCTACTGCAGGGCAAGCCATCATTCCTAAACAACAACAATAACAACACAAAACGACAACAAAAAAGGTTTACACTCACAAGCCAGTCATAATACTACAGTACAACCGGTTTTGAGAAACCAAGAAAAGTGATCTTGGAACTTAAGACAGGTTGTTTCTTATAAGTCATTCGAGACGTGCCACCTCCGGATACGCGGCTTATGCCGCGTATCCGGGGGCAGCAGGTCTCGAATGAGTTAAAGAATATCGTTTGGGTGGCTACAGCCATCTAAATGAAGTTCTTAAGTGATAGGTGATCTATCATAAGCGCTGAGATTCTGTTGCATCCAGTAACGAACTATGTGCTACCTTTCATCGTAGGATAATTATAAAAAGTAATTTTCTTTTCATATTGCGCCTAGCGTCATCTAAACAAAAACCAGCTAAAGTAACGCACCTGTTTCCCGAGATCTTCACCCAAGCTTCCTTGTGACGCCCACCACCATTTATCGACGAATCTACTCTGTCCTGGCAACCCTTCAAATCAAATAAGTCCTTTCTCCGTGAATGGCTCCAGCCTTCAAAGAATGGCAGCATCCACTAACGTTCCAGCTGTGAAGCGAGTCTTCTAGCCTTCAAAGACACTCAGCACTGAGCCTTCCTGATGGCTGGGTAGATGGGCCGTAACGATTTCTATTCAGATGGTAATTGTTGCGGACGGCCGGCTGAGGAATGACGCGACCGGAATTTCTCTGGTAAATGGCCGCTTCACCTGAGCCGTAGAGTCGCAGCGTCGCGTCGCAGGACGGCGGGACAGGACGCCAGCAAGTCAGGCTGAAGAGATCAACTTCGCAACATTTTGGCGTGATATATACATAGTGGTTTAGCTATACACCGTAAGGTGCAGCATCGATCACCAGCGTGAATTCTACCATAGACGTGGGTCTGCACAAGATTAACCCTTTCCCTAACACTGGACATTTTTTTTTTAATTTGTTTTTGTTTCTGAACTCTTTGTTTGTTCAGACGACCAACAGCCACAACCGTTTAAAAAAAAAAAGATAAAAAGGTTGGTCTAACCAACAGGCATAGATCCTCATAAGCCCCCGCAGTCGCGGGGGTTGATGAGAGTCTATGTCTCTTGCAATTGCATCGCGTTCACGATTTCTTGGAAGTAAAGGGGTTATTCTAGCGTAAATATACGCAAGGAGATACTCAGTGTAGCAGTCACATATTTGTCAAAGTCTCATGGCCACTGTCACATCCATTTAACGTGCTTGCTACGGAAATTAAAATTTCAAACACGGTTCTGTCATTTTGGACCTTATGGGTTTGAGATGTAAGATCTAAAATCACAAACCACCACAGAAACAGTGTATTACGACGAGCTTCAACAGGCGCCAATACAGGTTAGACTGGGTGGTCCCACATCCAGTGAAATATGCCTGGCAGATTCACGTTGGGTATATTTCTGGCATTGGACCCTATTGCAGCGTAAAAACCCGCACAACCAGAGCAGAATACGACTGGATTCAAGACCGGGAAGTAGCAAGATTGACCACTTCAGTGCCGGCCAGGGAGCGGTTACGAGGGATGGCGCTGATGGTTGTGTAGAGAAGCTGACGACGTCACGAGGTACAGACCTCAGTACGAGCGCCTGGGACAACGGACAACTGGCTTTGTTTGAGGAGGGCGTTCTTATCGGGATGTTCGATGAAGGTGTGATGAGGGTGTTCGTAGCACGCTGGGCCCTTTCTCTGTGAAAATAACACGAGGATGGGTCGGCAAGACAAACAGATAATCATGTGTTTACTTCTTAGACAAACAAGCAGCAAGGAACAACCTACACATGCATATGATAAAAACATTAACCCTTTGCGTGTCAGTAGCGATTTTTGTTGCTGTGATTTCTCAGCCGTACAAGAATCATCGCTACAAAAACCGCTACCGACACGCCGAGGGTCGCAGTTTGTACTGTACCATCTTTTTGCTTAGCATATAATGTCTATTGATCTACATTAAGGTGAAATAAATATTGAATATGACTCATATTTACTTTCATTCCGGGTCAAAATAAAGTACGCCTAATAAACCTATTTTCGAATCAGTTACATATATTTTGAAAGCACTTATTTTAGTTTTTGTTATACCGTTAATATGAAAGTGCACCCCGTAACAACAACAAAAAAATGGTATATTGACAATCTGCTAGGCCGGCTCACACTCGATGAAATGCGCAAGAATGTTTCTTTGTTTTATGGAAGTAAGAGGGATAGAATATTAACCCTTTGGCTGTCGGTAGGGCATTTTGTCGCGATGATTCCCAGAGGAATCATCGCGACAAAAACAGCTACCGACAGCCAGAGGGTTACATCATCATCCACAGAAAGTAATTTTTCTAACGCCCTAAGCTCCAGTAGACATAAGATCACACTGACGTCACTGAAAAGTCGGCCTGAGCCCCCCCCCCCCCCCCCCCCCCCCAAAAAAAAAAAATGGTAGAAACATCTCCCACACTAGCAGCAGCAGTTCATTGACAATCTGCAGTCCCTTTGCGAAACCATCCATTTTCGATACACACAGGTCCTCATGAGCCTCCGCAGATGCAGGGATCATGGTGATCTTGCAGCCTGTAGGTCTCATTTCATTGTGCTTGACTCGAAAGAGGCGAATGAGCATTCTTTCAACAATGGTGACTCGGTAGCAGCAACAGTAGTATTCGTATAGCCCTGATAATATTTTCTTTCTGGGAAAGACATAGACGTTATTAAATCGATCTTTGCCGGCATAGGAGTAGCTTCTTGCAGTGTGCATGGGCTCATATGAATCTAAATGGAACAGGTGTTCTAAAAGACTGAACAACACTTTCATTTCCAGTTCTTTTTGCGGGACGCGGATCAACCACGATAACTCAAGGGTAGTGCCGGATTAGCTTGGTGCCAAGCTAATCAGGCACTGCCCTTGCGTTACCTGGCCGATATATCTCCTTCATCTTATAGGCAGTGCTAGCAGACGATCCTGAAATGTACGCACGCAAAAAGTACAGGCGCTTGCATTTGGATTTGGAAGCGACATGCCTTAGTTTGGAAGTTGGTCGCGAGCATTGCAGGGCTGTCACCATGGTGTCACGCGGACAGATCAATGGTGGCCGTCCTGCCGCGGGACGTTTAGCCAATCGAAAACGATCGAAGAATCTGCTTGGACAGTCACCGGCGAGGTGCTTACGTTCTCTCAGTACAGTGACGAATGGTTTCTCGCTTCACAGCATCAAATAGAAGGCTTGTTCACACAAACGCCAGTGCCAAAGTTTGGTTGGCGTCTTGGAAACGCCTGAACGGTAGTAGGTCTGCATCATTGCCGATCGGTTTAGCAGGATAGTTTTTCTCATAGTAGTGGTATGTGTGATTCAATATGGAATTTATGTCACAATTGTGTTTATAAAATGAAGATTATATTCAGGCCAAATCTTTATCACGGATAAAACTCGTACAAATATTTATTATTTGACTGTGAATAAGAAGGCGTAGTGGAGGGAGGGGGGAAAAACCAAACAAATAAAGTCTGTTATTAGACCAAATCCTCTGTGCAAGAGGAACAGATCCTCATGGGGCCCCGCAGCTGCGAGGGCTCATGAAGATCTATGGGGCGTTCATGTGTGCCCACCCCCTACTCCAGTGCAGGAGAAGATCCGCCGGAGAAGGCCGACAATGCCATTGTCAACCGCGTGCTCCTATGACAACCAGATAGATCTTAGCCGCAGAAAGTAGTCTGAAATCCCCTCAACCCAGCCGATAAGTACCTTGATGACGCACTGGAGTGGTGGAACTAATAGGTTCCAACATAAGGAGAGCAAACATTCGGTTATCACCAGTCATTTTGTGAGCATAGTTCTTCTCGGTCGCATTCCATTGCACAGCGAGACCCCGAGATAAGGAAAAGTTTATTCAGGGTTTCATGTTAACTCATTCAGGCCCAATCACCTATTTCCCAAATTTTGGAGGCGTCATGTCACGACTATGCACCAGTTGCAGAAGACGGATCGAAAATGATAATTCAAGGGCAGTGCCAGATTAGCTTGGCGCCGATAGGCGCCAAGCTAATCTGGCACTACCCTTGAATTATCATGGTCGACCCATCTCCTGCTGTAGTGCGTCAGGGCTGAATGGGTTAAAAAACATTTCATTATGATTACGTGTTAGAACAATTATTTCATATTTGGCCTGGTTAGTGCTGATGCCGCTTTGATGCTTCAGTTTTTGTTTTGCTAGATTAGGGATGGAGGGTGTATGTGTGTGTGGGAGAGAGAGAGAGAGAGAGAGAGAGAGAGAGAGAGAGAGAGAGAGAGAGAGAGAGACTGACTGACTGACTGACTGACTGACTGACTGACTGAAACTTTATTTATCAAGGATTGAGATATTAGGCGCACAGGCCTTTCTTCCAATCTGTCCTTGCTACATCTACTGACATGCAATAACATGCAAAGTTACATTACACTCACAAATAACATCGAAAGTAATGCGAATTACAACAACACTACAAATAGCAACAATGATTTAACAAAACATACAGGTAGCCATACGAAAATGTATGCACATGTCATAATCACCGTCTGCGCGAGCCCTCCCCAAACAATCCCACCCGGGGGTGGGGGGGGGGGGTGGGGGGGGGGGGTGGGCACTCCACAATTATACCTTCACTCGAATGACATGCTAAGCACATCGCTCGAATAAACGGTGCACCCGCGCTGCCTCCCCCGACCGGACCCATACGAGAAGCACCCCAAAAAAACGGCACGTGCGCGCAAGTGGTATGGTCCAAAAATAATAATTAGAGAGAGAGAGAGAGAGAGATCAACTGAAACTTTATTTTCTAAGGATAAAGACTTCAGGCACGCAGGTCTTTTTCCACGTCTGTCCTATATAACATATAAAATATAACACTCGAAAAGGTAACAAGACAAATAAAAGAAAAAAAAGTATTTCGCACACACGCACACGCACACACACACATAAACCTACACACACACACACACACACACACACACACACACACACACACACACACACACACACACACACACACACACACACACTCACTCACTCCGGCACACACAGAGGCATTCGGATTCAACGCAGCACACGAGTAATGCCGGATGCCTATTACTCCAGTGATGCATTGTGATAACCAGAGAGAGAGAGAGAGAGGTGAAATGAAATGAAACTTTATTTCTCAACGGATGCAGTAATTAGCACATGTGCCATTTTTCATACTTGCCGTTGCTACTCTACAAACACAGGGAATAATTGTAATAGTACCAGAGAGAGAGAGAGAGAGAGAGAGAGAGAGAGAGAGAGAGAGAGAGAGAGAGCTGGTGTTTTGATTCTCTCACGTCTGAGCCGATTGACTCAGTGACAATCTATCCCAACGCTGACAAACTCTGCAAAGAAAAGAAGGAGAAAAAAATCTCCCTTTGGTCCTTGTGTGTTCTTTATTCTTTAACCCCTTCACTGCCACCGTACGTACATTTTTGTTTCTGAAACCTTTGTTCGTTCAGCGACCAAAAACTGTCCAAGAAACATGGGTACAAATTGGTCTCACCAAGAGGCATAGATCCTCATGGCCCTCCGCAGTCGCGGGGGCTCATGAGGATCGAAGTCTCTTGTAATTGGATCGTGTTCACTTTGAAGTGGTTAAACCCCTTGACTGCTGCTGGCGATACCGTTCCGTCAGTAGCAGTGAATTGGTTAAATGGGTTTTTTTCCCCTGTGAAAGTGATGTCAAACATAGGGCAAGGAAAAAAGCAGAAAATTTGACCGTACCCGGAGTTTAAGTCACTAGTCAAGTCTGAAAAACGTGCTAAAAAGCACGATGTTGACTTTCTCTTCTTGAACAGCTTTGGACAGTTCTCTGTCCAAATAAAAAGCACGATGTTGACTTTCTCTTCTTGAACAGCTTTGGACAGTTCTCTGTCCTAATAAAAAGCACGATGTTGACTTTCTCTTCTTGAACAGCTTTGGACAGTTCTCTGTCCTAATAAAAAGCACGATGTTGACTTTCTCTTCTTGAGCAGCTTTGGACAGTTCGCTGTCCTAATAAAAAGCACGATGTTGACTTTCTCTTCTTGAGCAGCTTTGGACAGTTCTCTGTCCTAATAAAAGCAACAGAGAAAGAAGGTCAACAGAACATAAAAGGCAGAAAGTAATCCACCGGGAATGGTCATGGTGGTAGGATCAATAGACTCTACGATTTATTTCCGTCAGGATGCTGTCAAACAACTGAGGTGCGTTTTTTTTTCCCACCCGCTCTGACACACGTAGTCCAACCGCCGCAACGCTGAATGTCCATTGATACGATCAGTATTATAGAGAGTGTTGTCGCTATCGCACGATCGCGTGCCAGCCTGAGTCCTCGGATTTGACACGAGCGTCTTTCAAGACCTCAAGGAAACGTTCGCATGCAGCCATATAGCAACGTTACTTAACCCTTTAACCCATTGTGTCCCAAGTACAAAATACCCGCATTTTGGAGTTGTCCTTTCAGATGGATAGAACTTTGTATTGTACTCTAGATGTGATAAGCAACAATAAGCCCCTCCTCATCATGGAGTCCCCACAGTTGCGGAGGGGCTATGAAGATCTGTGCCTCTGGCCGGGGCCGCTTTGTACCCATGTTCTGTCTGACGGCTGGCGATCTTTGACGTCGAGTTTCCAATGATTTCAAACTGAAAGTACAGACTGCGTCCACTTGTCGTGAAGGGGTTGTTGGCCCATCTAGTTCCAATCCAGACCAAAAATGGGACTGCCAAGCGTGTAAAATGCAAAGAAGTACCCAACGGAGAAAGAAACACGCTTAGAAAAGACGGTTACAACACAATTTATTAGAAAGAAACACGCTTAGAAAAGACGGTTACAACACAATTTATTAATATTTCGGGTAAATACCCTTTGTCAAAATACCCCCACCCGGGTATTTTCAGTTCCCAGGGTCACCCTGGTCAGCCCCACGAGGTGGGTTTTCCCCTCTATTCTGGGGCATGTGTTTCTGTGTACCTTTGGTCCATTCACCTGTATTTTCCTTTTCTAAACTCTCCCTACTGTCTGCGCTGCCTGTAGCTCTTGATATTGGATGTGATGCTAAATGGTCTTGCTTGGGTTTATTTAGCGTATTAGACCGGTTGGCGACATACATTCAATATTCTGTTTAGTTGGGTTTTTTTCACAAGCAGTGCAGGCACGTCCTGAGAAAGTCTTGTTGCTGTCGGGACGTTAAGCAATGTGCAACCAACCAACCTTTGTCAAAATAGACAAACAAACAGAGAGATCAGTCGCTACTTATCTTCATTCGCAGAAGGGTGCCACATTCCTTCTGCGAATGAAGATAAGCAGCGAAGAGTTGCCACTGACATGCCTTCTGCGAATAAAGATAAGTAGCGACTGATCACTCAAGTTGTTTGTTTGTCTATTTTGACAAACGGTATCATTACCCGAAATATTAATAAACTGTGTTGT
Organism: Semisulcospira habei; assembly: GCA_036245525.1. NCBI lineage: Eukaryota > Metazoa > Mollusca > Gastropoda > Semisulcospiridae > Semisulcospira > Semisulcospira habei. The sequence goes on along the minus strand of BTPG01000005.1, from coordinate 173,123,648 downwards.
AACCGTCTTTTCTAAGCGTGTTCTTTCTCCGTTGGTACTTCTTTGCATAAAGTTCCAGCTTGGTGCCAGGATAGCTTGGCGCCTCCAGGCGCCAAGCTATTCTGGCACCACTTTTGAACTATCACGGTCGACACATATCGAGTAATGCCGTCTTCCCGCGAAACAGTTGCAGACTTTCGACCTTCACCCATTTTAGCCCCTGGACCCTGCAGCAGGAGATGGATTGATCATGCAAATTCAAGGGTAGTACCAGATGAGCTTGGCGCCTTCAGGCGCCAAGCTCATCTGGCACTACCCTTGAATTAGCATGATCAATCCATCTCCTACAACTGGTACATAGTCGTTAGACCGGCGACGCCTCCAAAAGTGTGGAAATGTGACCGTGGGTTTAAGGGGTTAAGGCAAAGGAAGCTGAAATGTTTTACTTCTACTTCTAGCCATTGAAAAGTGTATAGTGTGTGTTTAATTAACCTGTTCAGGGCCAAGACAGTTTGAACATCACCCAACTGCAAGAGGTATAGATCCTCATGAGCCCCCGAAACTGCGGGGGGGGGGGCTCGCGAGGATCTATGCCTCTTGCTTACACCGCTTTGAACCCATGTTCCTGGGACATCTAAGGGGTTTTGGTCTTGAATAAGCGAAGAAGTGCAGAAGCACGGTCTGCGTCAGCTGGTACTGAATGTTGTCGTGTTTGGTCAGTGAAAGATTTCCGTGCAGATTACGGCGTTATCGAGGGACCTACTCCAGGCAGTAAAAGGTGACTAGTTCGCAAATATCTCCTTAACCCATTCAGCCCTGACGCACTACAGCAGGAGATGGGTCGACCATGATAATTCAAGGGTACTGATAAGCTTGGCGCCAATCTAATCTGGCACTACCCTTGAATTATCATGGTCGATCTATCCAGTGCAACAGATGCATAGTCGTTAGATGACGCCTCCAAAATTTGTTAAATACGTGCGTCGGGCTGAATGAGTTAATAAATGCAGGGGCGGATCTGGGGGAGGGGTGTGTGCCAGTGGTTCCCCCCCCAACCAAAAATTCTTTAAAGTGCTATAACAAAAGTCCCTTTACGGGGTGTTTACAACTCCTCCTCCCCCCCCCCTTTCCCCCACCCCACCCCACCCCAACCCTCCTCGTTGTTTGGTATTTTGTCAAATGGTGGGATTCTTAACGTGTACGCGCCTTTCCCCCCCCCCCCCTTCTCCCCACCCCCCTTTCCCAATTGTTTGATATTTTGTCAAATGGTGGGAGTCTTAACACGCACGCCTCCCCCCCCCCCCCAACCCCTTGATTGTTTGATGTTTTGGTAAATGGTGAGAGTGTTAACAATCACGCGCCTTCGATTTTTCGGTCCCTAGCGCAGAGGAGACCTTTTAGTATGAGATCCCAAACCGGCAAAACGTTGGACCCCCCCCCCCCCCCCCCCCCCCCGAGGTGACTCAGTGATCCGCCCCTGTAAATGGTCTTAGTAAGTCTCACAATAATGGTGGGCAAAAGGTTTAGCTTACATTATGAAATATGCAGGTCGTAAAATGAAAGACCTTTTCTGTTCTTCTTCTTCTGCTTTGTACGCAGGAGAGTTCTTCCGTTACCGTCACCGTTCCTTCCGTTCCGTTCCAAAAGGCAGTGAAAAACCTCTGGCGCGCGAGCCTACTCGCATGGGATTGTGAAAAGATGGGTAGGAAAGTCTGAGCCGAGGCAAGACAACACTGAGAACCCGTTGTAACGGCGAATTTTAGCAATATTGGCTGTAACGACGAATTGTCATCGACAACTAACTTTTCTGCAGCTCTATTCTACATTTAGACTGGTTGTCGTAGTCGTAGTATGATATCACACCAGACGCACGCACGTAGGGTTCTTGTAAAGAAACTTCAAGTTCGTTCAGTTGCAACCCGTCACACGCGGCTTAAGGTTGTTGACCACACTGGAGTAACAGTTCCAACAATATTTTATTGCAGCGATGCGATTTCCACACAATGCATCCACAATGATACACTGTTTCCTCTACAATGCATCAACACTTTTGACACAATGCGTCTCTCATACAATGTACACACATATTTCCTAGCACAGTCTTTTATACTATTACCTATTTCCAGAATAATCCAGCAAATTCGCACAACACAACCAATCAGAAAAGAAAACGTAACCAAAACTCATTAATATTGATAAAAATAAAAATAAAAAACAATTCTCTAGAATGAGCTACCAAATTCTACTACTATTTTAAGCTCCGTTAATACAGTGTTACTAAATATTGCCGACACTTTGACGTCATATATGAGGTCACTAGAAAGATCGCGACCCTGCTCGAACCTTCCAGTCTAATGTAGGTCAAACTGTACAACACTAGTAGCGAACTACGCGTCACAACAAAAATCGATCGCTTTTTGTGCAAAAGAACATACTAAAAAGTTAAAAGTTAATTAATTTATTTTTTCCCCCCAATTTGTGACTATTCCATTGCGAACGATCATGCTGACGCTTGTTGCAAGTGATCTATATTTAGCTCTGATCATAAAATGACTGCATGGCCTTTCTGCCGAACACTGATTGGTTGTTTACGCTTCTACCGAGCTCCGCCATTCGCTAAGCGTTCTTTTATTTTGGTATCTCTTCATGCATTAGGCACGAAAGCTTCAAATGAGCTGCTGATACAGAGTGATCTAATTAAAGTGTGTAAACCTTCAGGCTTCAGTTTGGGTTTGTGAAACGTCACAACTTTATGAAAAGTTTCAGTGTTAACTTCGTCCCTGCTTTTCTGTACGGCGCCACGGTGAACCACCTTTGAACTATCGTAGTCAAATTAATTTCAAGCAGTAGTGAAAAGGGTTAATCAGCCCAGGCAATCAGGCGAGTGAACAGGTGATCCGTACTAGCATGACCCACAAGAGCTCTGCACAAGCCACCAGATCCATACCCTCCATTCCCGCCTAACCCCAGTTCGTTTATTGTTGTGGTTTGTATGTCAACCCTCCACTCACCCCTTTTAGTGCTTTCAATAAATAATCAGGTCATACAAATCGTTTTCAAAACGAAAGGACAAAATGCCTCATTGTGATAAATAATCGATTAGTTATCAAGGAGATGAGTGCAAAACCTCCATTACCGCTTGGCGTAATGAACAGACTTTTTAGTTGTTAAGTACCTTCTATTTATAGAAGAGACTTTTTAGGACGGGTGGCAGTGGGGCAAATTTAATAGCATGTCCATGATGTCAAAGGCGGGCAGGCTAAACCTCTAACAATTGAAGTAACAAGATAAAAATTACGTCATGTCTAGTTACGCTGACCTCGCTGCTGAATTTGGCGCAAAGCGCGTATTGTGTACGTAGTTATGTATGTATGTATGTATGTATGTGTGTGCGTATGTATGTAAACAAGAGAATCTCCGATATTTCTGTACACACAAGCTTGAAACTTGGCGAAATACTTTCTCAGTAAGTGGGTGGCTAAGAGCCTCCGAGCATATTGTAATTGAATGTCTCGTTGAAGATATAAACAACATTGTAATTGAATGTCTCATTGAAGATATAAACAACCGTTTATAGGAAGTCGGTTGACCCAGATTAGAGTCCGTAATGTTTGTCATAAATTATTTACTTGAACTTTTGCATATAGCTAGTTTGGAGAAAGAGACATTGGATGAGTTCGGCGTTAGCCAGCTTTGTATCATTTCAACTTCTTTAGTAAAAATAATTCTTTTCAGAAAAGAATTAAAACACTAAATAATCCATTACTTCTATAGAAAGTCAGACAGTGGCGGTGACGTAAAAAAGCAACTCTGTCACCACGCAGACACTGACATAATACTCTTTGTTTTCCTCCCTACGTCACACGACCAGTCATTTTAGCGCAAACCGTACCATGTGACCATGATATAAACCGTGACGTGTAGCGAAAAATGGTGGACGTTTTGTAGCCCTCTCGATGACGCATCTTGGATGCCAGTTTTGTTCTATAAAAGATTGCCAAACGTTCTAAAGTACAAATTACTTAGTGTTGTTCGAAACAAAAAGCACACTCAGTACTGGAGACGGCAACGTCATGACATATTTTAAATTACGTCATAAGTCTATTATGTATAAATGTATATTCCTTTGACGTCATTCATGTCTGGCGTGATCGAGGTCGCAAGATGTCTTCTTGATTTCTTTTACGAAAATAGTGGAGGAATGAAAACACTGAATACGTTATTGGTCGGAGGGAGTCGCTGCACTGACCTTTGTAGGCCTTCGGGGTACAATGATTCCTTTCACCTCCCTCAGACCTACAAAGGTCCATGTAGCAAACCCCTCCGACCAATAACTTATAAAATATGACGTCATTCTCTTTCGCGCGCGCGGCTCTCTCTCTCTCTCCTCTCTCTCTCTCTCTCTCTCTCTCTCTCTCTCTCTCTCTCTCTCTCTCTCTCTCTCTCTCTCTCTCTCTCACACACACACACACACACACACACACACGCACACAAACATGCGCGCATCTCCAGGAGGAATAGATACTCATGCGCCCTCCAGGCGCATGAGAATTTTTGGAGATGTTTGGAGCGCGCGCGCGCGCGCACGCACTAACACGCACGCACACATCGACGCGCTTTTAGAAGAGCATGCATTTGACCCGTGTACATAGTATATCACGTAGCTAGGTAAAGCCGGCCAGTCTGCCTCTTTCACACAAATTATAGCAAGACTGAAATTGTACCGTAAAGTTCTAGTTTTGACACCATTTTCTCAAGCATATGAATCGAAAGTGAAACTCATATCACGTAAAATATAAAATTACGTAAAAACTAAATCTTACGTGATGACAAATGACGTTTGACAAATCAATGACATGTGTCTTGCGCCCCTTATAGAACTCACTGACGCATTGGCAGATCTGCGAGACTTTTTCAATAGGAGATAATTCAACATCAGAATCACGCCAAAGAAAAAAGGTAGAGACCATTGACAGCGAGGACAGCTCTCATTTAAAAGGGACTTTGTGGGTTATGGTTCATCCCATCTTGTTCAAGTAGTTTATACAGTTGTCTGGTCGTGAATAATTACAATAGCTGTCACAAACGTTTCTGCTGTGTATCATTGTGTATGTGGTGTGAGGAGAGAGGAGGCGGGGGGGGGGGGGGGGGGGGGACGTCCAAGAGCCGCTGCTGTCGGTTCAGAATTTTACTGACCAAGCAGTTTACAGAGTTCGCCAGTCTGACTACGTTAGTTCGCCAGTCTGACTACGTTAGTTCGCCAGTCTGACTACGTACAGTTCGCCAGTCTGACTAAGGCTACGTTACACACTGACGAATCCAACGAAGAAAGAAACACGCTGAGAAAAAGACTGTTACAACACAATTTATTAATATATGTTAATGCAACATTTACATGTTGCTAGCTCTTTTCTGATGGTGTTTCTTTCTTCTTTGTGTTCTTGACTGCATTATTTCACGCGCTTGGCCGCAGTCACCTGTTTGGTCTGGATTACGTTACACACTGGTTATCTCCCTCGATTCGCTACTCTGATCAACGCAGCAAATCTCGGGAGGCCGCAACCAGTATGACAACATCACAGTTCCGGAGACACATGGACCAGGAAAGTTCAAGGATGGTTCCAGAACGGCTCGCCACATTGGAGGTTGACTGACAGATCAGCAGGTAGACTGACCATGCTAGCCCAAGGGCGGTGCCAGAATAGCTTGGCGCCTTCAGACGCCAAGCCGGCCTCTGGCACCACCCTTGGACTAAAAGGGGTGATCTGTCTTCTGTTGTGATGTCACGGTTCAAAGGGGTTATGAGCTTGACGTACGGCGGTTTTCAGTCTCCTCATCCGTAGCAGAGTGTCTAGTGTGATCCTTTGGCTGCGAAAATTAACCCCCTTTCACTGGCAAGGAAACGTGAATAACGCCCATCTGCAAGAGACGTAGATCCTCGTGAGCCCCCGCAGCTGCGACCTATGCCTCTTGCTGACATCCTCTTTGAATACATTCACCGGTGTAAAGTAATAACTCATTGTCATGTTACTTGTACGGCTCGTAGGCGTGAACTGAACCCATTGATTAGCCCCGGTAATTCAGCTGGAGACGGAGTGATCATGATAATTCAAGGGTAGTGCCAGATGAGCTTGGCGCCTGAAGGCGCCAAGCTCATCTGGCACTACCCTTGAATTATCATGATCAAGCTATCAGTCCTACAACTGGTACATGGTATGGTTTGGTTAGTTCGGGTTTAACCTTCTACGGCACCGAAGTCAGTGATAATGGACGGCCCTGACGAGCGCCGGGGTCAGTTATGGGTGACAGGGAAATCTATTACCTATAGAGTACGACCTGAACACTGATCAACTCAGGCGCACTCCAACTGTGCCACTTTGATTTACCAGGACCTTTCAACAGACGTGCTATTGAACAAGCCCGTCTTTTCCCCCTGGATTGCGAGTCCACCTACCGGCCACGACCCGACGATTCAGAGTCCTTTCGCTATCCTCCTCAGACGCTTAACCGCGCCTGAGCTATTTCGGACTGGTACATAGTCGTTGGACAACGCCTCCAAAAGTTTGGAAATGCTGCCGTGGGGTTAAGAGGGTTAACAAAGATTTCTGAAACTGCATCCATTGGCAATGAACGGGGTGAAGTCGATAACGCCTTTCGTGTTGTAATGGACACTACAACAACCCCCAGCGGACCAGGCCAGTTATGACGTGACCTTCTACCCGACGACAGGCCCGCTATTGTTATTTCAAACAATGCGCCAACTATTCTTACTTCATCAGTCAATAAAAGAACACGCAACGAGTCCATTAGCACTGTAACCGCACATGAGCAACACAGCACGGAAACGAGTGCTATCGTATGCCCGAATCTGATCACCATCAAACTTTTTTTTTCAGATATGTAGGTCAAAATTCGCTGCTTGTGGCCACAGGCGCTGGGAAGTGAACAGTCCATATGTGCTTCGCCAGTGAAACCTTTTTTTTGGGGAAGAATCACAAAGAATGTTCTTGGATCCGTTAGTCTTAGATGTTTGCTGCATTTTGTTGTTGTTGTTGTTTGGTTTCAATTTATTAGTGCATATTATATCATGATTATAACAATTGTTGGGTGTTAAGGATTCAGTGCTTGTTTAATTTTCTCGATACATTTTAACTCATTGGAGACGTGCCGTATACGGATACACAACGAATTGCCGCATATCCGTATACAGAACATCTCCAATGAGTTAACACCAATTCTCACTCTCTCTCTCACACACACACACACAATCAAATTAATGGCCTTTTTGCTATGCTATGCTATTATTGAAGGGACAATGACTTCCAGCTGGCGCTGATTTCGTCCGGGGGGGGGGGGGGGGGTGGGGGGGATGGGCCAAGGGGTGGGGGGGAGGGGGGGGAGAAGGGATTTTAGTTCTGGCTGTCTGTCGCTGGTGCTCGCGCATCGCTAGTTTTACAATCTTGCATCATGGCTGCCCGCGCCCTATGGGAGTCGAGTCGTGGGGGGGGGGGGGGGGGGGGGGGTTCTCCTTCGTTCTTGTCGTCAGTGACGGGTCGTTTGTTTAGATGTGTTGGATCAGGGGGTGTTTGTTAAGTAGTTGTATTGTCTGGTTTGCGGTGGTGTGCCAAGTGTCTGGGGTGGGGTTTATGAGACCTTCCAGTGTGAGAGGTGGGTTTAGTATGTCTTCTAGTCTAGCTCTGGCGTGGTTTATGGTAGGGCAGTCTAGCAGTATATGTTCTGTTGTGAGTGTGTGGCCGCATGTACATCTGACTGGGTTGGGGTGGACCAGGTATCTCTCGCCCCCTAGTCTGATTCTTGTTAGTCGGGTTTGGTCTTTCCTTTTGCCTGAGAGTAGGATGGGTACGTTGTTTAGGACCCTCGTGAGGCCTTTACGTCTACCTCTTTTTGCGTGATGAAATTCTTTTTCCCATAGATTTTGGAAGGCTGGCCGGAGGGCGTTTGATCTTTCGGCTGCCGACAGGGGTAGGTCGAAGAAGGTCGATTCTTGGTCGGCCTTTCTTCGCTATTTTATCTGCTTTCTCATTACCTGGCCTTTTTGCATCAGCTTTGAGTTTATTTATAGTCCAGGTACACACAAAATATGACTGGTGAAAATGATGTCATGCAGTACAAAGAACAAACGGATAGACAAATGTTTAATATAACAATTAAGATGCACTGAGAAAAACAAAGCAAAGATCGATGCAGAATCCTTGGCAATTGATTCCCATCAAAGAAATACCTGTGTCCGAGACCCGGTCACTTGAAACTATCAGCTTATTCAACTGTTTTATGGCCAACGTCAAACAACATTTACATCAACATCTGCATCTTTCACCATGCATTGCATAACGGCATTTATACCAATATTTCACAAATCATATTCACACTGTATGCATACATATTAACATAATTCATTTCACCCATTTAGCCCCAGGGTCCTACAGCAGGAGATGGATGGACCATGATAATTCAAGGGTAGTGCCAGATTAGCTTGGCGCCTGAAGGCGCCAAGCTAATCTGGCACTACCCTTGAATTATCATGGTCCATTCATCTACTGCAACTGGTATATAGTCAGTAGGTGACACCTCCAAACTTTGTGGGAAAAGTGGCTGTGGGCTTAAATGTGTTAAAACCATAATTCACTCAACAGCAGTTCCTCCATTTCACTCCCTCTCCCTATTACACACACACACACACACACACACACACACACACACACACACACACACACACACACACACATAAAGAAAAACAACTCCAACAGTGTACTGCTGTCACAAGCCTAACATAGCTGTAGCAAAGTCGATCCCATATGCCGCCCACCATATCACTGTCCTCAATAAAGGCACCAAGCTAATCTGACACAACCCTTGAACTAGTATGGGCTATGCATCTCCTGGCACGCAACAATCAGGCGAAGCCCAAACAAATGTCAGGAGATGCAGTATTAACCCATTTAACCTTGACACACCACAAGATAGCGATCGATTATGATAGTTCAAGGACAGTGATCAAACAGCTTGGCGTTTTGCTGTGCCAAGCTGTTCTGGCACCACCCTTGAAGTATCATGGTCGACACATCTCCTTAGCTGTAACACAATCAGTCTTCAGAAGAAAACTCTCAAATATGGAAATTATGTCCTTACTGTTCAAGGAGTTAACTTAAGGCTGCAAAATGAGTTTGATGCATGACACGTGGATAAACATCAAATAGTGTTAGGTACGCTGTGCCACCTAACATTTTTTTTACAAATACGTTAAAATTCATTTTTCTCTAAAAGGCATTTTTTCGAAAAATACTTACCGATGACCTGACTTTGTGGAAATGTCTACTACTAGCTCAATTTTAGCCTACTCACCCGTTGTGTGCCCACACAACCCGGGAGGCACTCGGGGAACCCCCCCCCCCTAGAGGGGCCGAGAGTTGTCTCCCGTTTCCCGCCTTACCGGCTCCGGTCACGAGACCGGCCAGTTTTTCTGATACTTCGCTCGAAAGCGGCAAGCGGGGCAGGAGGGAGGGTCCTCCGAGTCATGTCATCGGTAAGTATTTTTCGAAAAAATACCTTTTAGAGAAAAATGAATTTGTTTCCTCAAAAACATTACCGATGACATGACTTTGTGGTCGGAATTGCGATGAGGAGGAGGGTGCCGCGCAAACTCTTAATGGTAAACAGCGCCGTCCTCCCAGTCGCAACCTCCCGACAATTTTAGCGAAGTGCATACCTACGGCGCCGGTGGCGCCGGGAGGGAGTGTTGCGCCGCGGCGATGTCCCCCACTAGTGCGAGATTCTCTCTTTGGCCTGCCAGGTCCCTGAGGTAGAAGCGGGCGAATACAGATTCAGTCTGCCAGCCCACGGCTGCCACGATGTCCTTGACAGCGCAGTTTCGGTCAAATGCGAGGCTCGTGGCCATGGCTCGTACCTCATGTGCGCGAATGTGCAGCCTCTTCGCTCCCTGCGGGGAGATATCTTGATACGCGGAGCGTATAACCCAGCGGAGCCAGGACGAGATCGTCTGGGCTGTTATGTCATTTCTGCTGGGTCTCAGAGGTAGGAAGAGGCACGAACGCCCTCTGCGGAAGGCTTTAGATCGTCGCAGATAAACTCTAAGGGCGCGCACGGGATCCTGTTGCCTGGTCTCCTGCGACAGAGGGTTGGTTCTTAGCGGCCGTAAGGTGATAACCTGAGGTGCCGTCAGAGGAGACCTGTTCTTGGCCAGGAAGGCAGGGTCAGTGAGGAGTTGAACAGACCCGTCCGCTCGGAACTGTAGGCAGGTAGGCCGCGCCGAGAGTGCGTGTAGCTCACTCACCCGAGAGGCGGTAGCAAGGGCCAGCAGGAAGCACGTCTTTCGTGTCACATCTGCGAAACGGGCCAAAGGTAAGGGTTCAAATCTGTCAGAATTTAACCACGTTAGCACCCAGGGCAGGTCCCAGCGGGGAAGGAGTGAGCGGTGTGTTGGGCGCTGGATGCCGAAGTGCCCCATAAGGTCGGCTAAGTCTTTGCAGGCGCCCGGGTCTGGGTGTCCAAGGTGTCGATAAGTGTCAGCGATCATGGACAGGTAACCCCTCACAGAGATGGGGGCCAGGCCTAAGTCTCGAAAGAGCCAGAGGAAGAAGTCCGCCAGCTGAGGATTAGTCAGTTCCGTGGGTGACAGGCCGTGCTCAGAGCACCAGGAACACAGGACTCGCCACTTTCCCTCGTAGACTCGGATGGTGGAAGGTCTGCGGGCCGAAGCGATCGCCTCCACTGCTGCACCCGAGTAGCCTCTAGCTCCGAGGGCTTGCCGCACAACCTCCAGGCGTGAAGGAGGAGCCGCTCCGGGCAGGGGTGGAACAGCGGCTGACGCGGTTGCTTGAGCATGGTGCGTGGGGCGGGAAGCAGCAGGGGCGGGTCCGTGGCGAGGCTGAGAAGGTCGGTGGTCCAGGAGCGGTTCCAAGCGAACGGTGCAACTAACAGCAGGACCGCCGAGCAGCCCCGAAGCTTGAGAAGGACTTTGGGTACGAGAACCGTCGGGGGAAAGGCGTAAGCCACCAGGCCGTCCCAGGGAATGGAGAGTGCATCGACAGCCCAGGCAAGTGGATCGGGAATCGGGGAGACGAAGAGCGGCAGCTGATGGTTCCACCTCGTGGCGAACAAGTCGACCTGGGGAGTCTCCCACCGGGCACAGATCATCCGAAAGATGTCCTGCCGAAGGGTCCATTCCGTGTGCAGGAGCTGGCCGCGGCGAGACAGCGAGTCGGCTAAGACATTCAGGTGTCCGGGAATGTGTCGGGCTCGAATGGTAATCCCCCGGTCCTCGCACCAACGCATCATCCGGTAGAGGAGCATACAAAGGTCGGGAGAGCGAGTGCCACCTTGTTTCTGGATGTAAGCCACCACAGTCGTGTTGTCCGAGAGGACGAGTAGCTCCTGGTGTCTGAGGAGATCCTCCCAGAACTGCAGGGCTTGCCACACAGCCTGCATCTCCAGCCAGTTGATGTGAGTGTGCGCTAAGTCCGCGGGCCAGGGCCCCGAAGTCGAGAGGAACCGAGGAAGAAGATGAGCACCCCACCCAGTGAGGCTGGCGTCGACACAAAGCGAGGTCTGGGGAGGAGGGGCGGCCAGGGGAACTCCCGACGCTAGCCAAGAGTGGTCGGTCCACCGACGAAGATGAGGCAGCAGCATCTGGGGCACCGGAACCAACGTCGTTAAGTCGCCTGACGACGGGCGCCAATGGAGTAGGAGATGCAGCTGGATCGGCCGGGAGTAGAGACGACCTAGGGGGATAAGGTCCGCTGCGGCGTTCAGCAGGCCCAAAAGCTGGAGCCAGACTCTGGCTGGAGCCACGTCCTGTCGTGCTAACTGACCGGCTAGGTCCGGAATCTTCTGTATCCGAGGGGCTGGGAGGCGCACCGTGTTGAGGTCGGTCGCAAATTCCATGCCCAGGTGCACGAAGCGGCGGGACGGAGAGAGATCCGACTTGCCGTCGTTCACTAGGAAGCCCAAGTGTGCCAGAAGCAGTAGCAGCGCATCCCTGTCCGACGCGAGCGAGGTCTCTGACTGGTTGCGTAGGAGGAGGTCGTCTAGGTAATTCGACGTCGGACTGGAGGAGGACTGTCGGGCCTTGGCGACTACGGCGTCCATCAGCCGGGTGAACACCCAGGGGCTGAGGTTGAGACCGAACGGGAGCGCGCAAAACTGGTATACCACACCGTCGATCGCAAAGCGGAGGAACTTCCTGGAGGCCTGGTGCATCGGGACATGCAGGTACGCATCTGAAAGGTCCAGGCTGACTGCGAAGTCCAGAGGCTGGACCGCGGCTTTCAGGGCTCGTGCAGTCTCCATCCGGAAGGAGGGGGCCGTAATGTACTTGTTCAGGGCCGAGAGATCGATCACCGGTCGCCATCTCCCTCCAGGCTTCGGAACGACGAACAAGCGGCTGTAGAAGGCTGGGGAGTAGGGGACGCGTACCACCTCCGTGGCGGCTTTCCTCAGGAGGGAGGAGACCTCTCCCCGAAGAGCGGAGGCCTTCAACGGGTCGCTGGGGATCTCGGTCCAAAGGGGGGAGCGACGCAAAGGAGGCGGGCTGCGAAAAGCGATCCAGAGGCCGGCCGAGACGGTGTCGCAAATCCAGGGGTCGTCGGGAAAGAGTGTGAGCCAATTTCCGCTGAAAAAGGCTAGCCTCCCACCGACCGGAGACCCCGAAGTGGTCGGTGGGGGCAAGGCTGGGGGGAAGTCAGGCGGCCCGCCCGCGACCCGGTCGCCGGGCGGGACGGGGCCAGGCGGGGGCACGGGCCCTGGAGGGTCTAGGACGGCCAAAGGCGGGGGCCTGCTCAGGAGCCGAAGCAGGGGCTGAAGCAGCAGAGGGTCTAACCGACCGCGAGGCGCGACCCCTAGCCTGGCGGGAGGACAGAAAGCGGCGGGGAGGAGGAGCACTCACAGGCCAGCGGTCGGGGTTGGAGGCTCGAACAGAGGACCAGGTGTCGCCGAAAAGCAGGGGGCCACCGAGCGGAGCATGACGCAGCTGCGCACGCAGGTCAGGAGGTATCCCTCGGCAGGCAAGCAGAAGGGCGTCTCGACGCATCAGGTCACAGTTGGCGGAGGCAGCCATAGCGTTAACGGACGAGTGGTAGGCGGCTCGGTTGGCGACTTCCGCTAAGACGAGTAAATCCCCAAGGAGAGGCGTGATAGAAGGATGCCAAGCGTCTTCCACACGACGAACCAGGGCTTGAGTGAGCAGCTCCAGGAACCCAGCGCAGGCTAAGGTGTTCCGCACCAGAGACGCAGTCAAATCCAGGCCACGAGGGAAGGAACGGCGAAGGAGGGCGGAGCCGCCAGCTTGTGACATGGCCGGGGGGTCGATCGCAGGAAGAGGGATGGAGAAAGCCTGGGAATGACCGGCATACCAATCCCGACGGAAGGCGATGTCCAGGCCAGCCGGCCAGCGACGATCGGAGAAGAACACCGGCTCTCGAGACGCGGGAAGTTGCAGGTGCGCTGAGAAGACATCTCGCAGCTCCTTAAATCCAGGCGGCTGGGGAAGCGACTTGAACCTCTTCACCTGATGCTCGGCATCCACAAAGGCCGAGACCTTCCTCTTCAGGGGGGGAGAGGCTGGGCAGGAGTCCGCTGGCAGAGTGGCCGCGATGATCCTGGCGGCTTCATCCAAGGCTAGGAGGGTCTCCGCTCGGGACGACGACGAGGGTCGAGGGGACATCATCACCGACGTCGGAGGGCGAAAGGGAGCGAGCATCCTCCTCCAACAGGGCTGAGACGGAGTCTTCGGGTAGCAAGCTGAGGGCTTCTTCGTCCAGGGGGTGGCGAGAAGGCGGGTGAGGCACCAAGGAAGGTCGAAGCTTGGGCGGGGGCGCATCTCGAACCTCACGGGAAGCCCGGGGACGAGCCGGCAGCGACGACGGCGGCGAGGATCGCCGAGGCAAACGCGGGAAGGAGCGAGGAGGGGTCCTGTCCGGTGCGCGGGAACGACGTCTGGGTGAAGTACGGCGGACCACCGAAGAGGATTGCCGATCACGGGAAGAAGGCCGATGATGGCGGTGACGCGGCGAACGCATCGAACGGTGCGAAGGCGAGCGCGACCGAGCGCGCGACGAGGAGTGGCGGGGGGAGCGGCGACGCTCCCGGCGGGGGGAATCATCCTTCCGGCGGCGCTCGCGGGAGTGTCTAGCACTGACGGTGGAACGGGAAAGGTCGGGGGCGCGACTGTGTCGCGTATGTTGAGGCTGACGTCTCTCCTGGCCGGACTCAGTGAGAAGGGCTCTATGCCGGTGTACAGATCCTCCGGAAGGATCAGCGGGCTTATCGTGGAGAGAGAGAGGAGCAAGGCCAGTCAACGTGGGACGGCTCGTGGCGAACTGCTGCAGGCCGGGCTCAGTGAGGCGGGCGCTTTGCCGGCAAACAGACCCTCCGGAAGGGTCAGCGGGCGTGGCAGCAGTGGCAGTCCTCTGGTCAGCGAACAACGCAGGGTCCCGACGATCAATCCGTTCCGAGAGGCCGAGGCGAGGAAGAGCGGTCGTTACCACAGGGGCGACGTCCACAGGAGTGGGCCGAGAGATAGCAGACGGAGGTCGCTCTCGCCGGTAAAAACTCCAGAGGTCAGACCAACGGATCTCCGGCCAGGTCGCACAGACATCGCAGAGATGGTCCGAGGCGCAGCCCGAGCAGGGGAGGCAGACTGCATGGTCGTCCGTCGGCCACTTGAAGTCGCCGCATTGAGCGCAGGTAAGCATTTGGTTCCTGCAACATACAAAGAGCACAAGGTCGCAAAGGCAGACAAGGGAGCCTAGCCCCACACCAAGGTACTCCAAGCGCCGTGACCACCGGCGCGTCAATAGTGGCTACAGTCTCCCAGAGCTAAAGGGCCTTTAAGGTAGACGAATGGAGTGTGAGTGCCCGAAGGCCCTACGAGAACAGAAACCCTAGTCTACAAGGCAACGTGTCTTCTCGTAACAGTGAAACCAAGGAGAGAAAGGCGACGTCCCTCGAGGAGACTCGTAAAAAAGGTCGTGTAAGGCGCCGAAGCGTAAGCTCAACAACTGGCGCCCACGTAGTAGCAAAGCCGAAAGGAAAGCCCAACGGAAGCCGGCTCTCGGCCCGAGGGCCGGCTGTGGGAAACTACCACTACCTTACCTCCGAGACGAATCGGGCACAGGGGGAAGGGTAGTCATACACCTCCACAGCCTAGAGGAGAGCAGCAGAACGACGCCAGTGGAGGCAGGGAACAAGAAGGCAGGTCAGCGCTAGGAGGCGCAGAGCACACGAAGAGGCAACGAGCGTAGGCAAGAGAAGGACCGGTCGAAGCGGCGCGAGAGCAAGTCCAGACACGTCTTCTCTGTACGAGCGAAGTAGCAAAACTGGCCGGTCTTGTGACCGGAGCCGGTAAGGCGGGAAACGGGAGACAACTCTCGGCCCCTCTAGGGGGGGTTCCCCGAGTGCCTCCCGGGTTGTGTGGGCACACAACGGGTGAGTAGGCTAAAATTGAGCTAGTAGTAGACATTTCCACAAAGTCATGTCATCGGTAATGTTTTTGAGGAAACAATGCTTATTTCATTTTCACATCTTGAACAAGTTCTTCAAAGAGTTCTGTCAGAAACATCTTACAAGGCACCCAGCTGAAAGTGGCAAAAGCTGAATTACAGCTGAACTGTTCTGGCTGATCTACTTGCAACTGTCGTGCAGTCCTCACAGGAATAAAAATTACCGATTCAGCAAAAGTCAAGCCAGCCGCCACTTCAGCTTAACTCATTCTACCCAGACACACCATAGGAAGATTAAGGATCGACCATGATAGTTCAAGGGTGATGCCAGAATAGCCTGGCGCCTAGCATCACCCTTGAACTATCATGGTCGATCTGTGTCCTGCACTGCAATTCAGTCTTCAGAGGACAACGGCAAAATTTAGAGATTTCGGTGTTGGGGTACAATGAGTTAAGCCCTTCGCCACCAGTGGTTGCAGGTTGTATTTCTTAAATCTGTATTTATTCCAAGCTCAAGAGTACCAGGTGTCCAAGGAACATAGATGCAAAGTGGTGTCAGCAAGAGGCATAGGTGCACGGGCTCATGAGCGTCTATGTCTCTTGCAGCTGGATCATCTTAGTTGTTCGCGGCAGTGATGGGATTAACCCCTTTGCACATGCAGCCTGCAAATGTGCATGACTGTCTCTTCTCTGGCAGGGCTCAGAAGATGCGTTTCCAAGTATTGTAAACTCAACGCTGAAGACCCATCTGTTCAGAGAACACAGAAACAAAATGAGCACAGCAAGAGACATAGATCCACATGAGCCCCCCGCTTCTGCGGGAGGCTCATGTGGATCTATGCCTCTTGCACTTGGGAATCGTTCCCTGTTTCAGCAGTGAAGAGTTTGTTTTTCAGATTTCAGCTGACATTTCAGTGCTTTCACGTGGTCACAACAGCAGCCTGTACATCATCCATGTTGATGTGTGAGATAAAACGCAGCCTCAGTTTGAGGTTGGGTCGCAGATTACAGATGAGTTTCTCCACCTCGTTCTTAACTCCGTCACCCACGAACATGTACTTGATGTGGTAACTGTGAACACTGGGTCAAGGTTCACATGAGGAAATTCAGAAAAAATAACACGATAGTCAACAATGCACATACTGCTGCATAATGGTTATACGTTGATGTGATCAACAAAAACCAAATACACGAATACACATAAATAAGACAGTAAATAAGGTCAACTGTGGTTCATTTTGCTTACAAAAAGACTGACATAACAAAAGTTTTAACACATTCTACTCCAGGACCCATTCCCCAAATTTTGAAGTTGCCCTCTGAAGGACTGTGTTACAATTCTAGAGACAGAACGAGCATGAAAGTTCAAGGGTGGTGACGGAATAGCTTGGCGCCTATGGGCCCCATGTCTTGATGTGGTGTGTTGGGGCTGAATGAGTTCATAAAATATTTGGGGGTCAAAGATCCCCACCACACTATTCCCATGAAAATTGCAAGCTATTTGCTTGTTAAAAAATGTCTTGTTATCACTTGTAAAAAGAAACAAGATGAGGATTTCATCCCAAAGTGTACAATATTGTTTTGAGTTCACATACGTTTTTCTTTCAGAAACGTTCGGAGTTGTTCCTGTTTATCCACCTTAACCCCCCCCCCCCCCCCCCTCTTCCCAAATCCACATGGCAATGGCATGAACAATGACAGATGCACGGCACTTCATACCAATTATACGTTCTGTGGGCTGGCGTAGCCACAGCCATTCTAAAGAAGAACAAGATGGGATGACCCATGCCAACAAAGCCTATTCTTTGTTGGCATGGGTCATGAGGATCTATTCCTCTTGTAGTTGGGTGGCGTTCAAATTTTCACAGCAGTGAATGGGTTAATCAATCAACAACAGGCCACAACCTCCAAGCACCCTGAAGTTTTCTGTGCGTGCTAAAGGATACAGAAAGTCACTGATGGGGTCGATGTAGTGCATGTGTTCACAATGCTGGTCCACCTTCACCAGGATCTCATACAGCTCCACTGTCAGCTGCACAAACACAAAGTAACCAAAATGCAGGGTTTATTTTTCTATAAATAGGCTGTGGACCAATTGGCCCACTCAGTCAAAATTCAATGGGCCAATTCAATGAGTAGTGGGTCAATCATTCATCGCCAAAGTGATCGGTGTAGATCTAACAGGGAGACAATCCTTATTTCAAAGTGAAAAGTTTTCTGATAATTAGGTTGGCTTACAGATCACTGGTTCTCATTGGTCAAAAAGGCAATGAGTAAACCAATTGCAGGCTAGAATTTATGTTGAGCAACGTGATGACTCCCAACACATTCCTACAGCGATCACAGTGAACGGCACCGATCGAATTGTCAGGATACCTTTTTCAGTTTCAGTCTAAGCCAGCTGTGGTTAGCTGATTTGTTTCAAGCATCGATTACAGAGTTGTGCAAGAAATAAATACACGGCTGGCGCGAGTGCATGTAAAAACGATGCGCCTGATGTCACGCACCCTGGAAAAGCATTGGGCCAACATGAGACTCAATGCGTCAATTGGTGCAGGGCGCATTCCAAAAATGAACCCTGAAAATGTTGTTCAACAAAAAACACTCAAAATGAGAATATAGGTCAGTATACTTCAGTACCCGGGAGTTCTGAAATCAGACTGCATTATTTAGGGCTGCATTATTGTTGTGCTGAATTTATACAGATTTGCGAGAAGAAAAAAATCCAGTTGGTAAGCAACAGGTCCTCGGGCGGACGTCAGCTTTCGCAGGCCCGCTCACAGTTCGCCCGAGGACCTTTTGCTCACCAAGCATCCCCTTGGGAGCTAGAGACCTGTGCACGTTATAACTCGGACCGAATTGTACTAGAGCACATAATGGTGAGGCTAAGCTGTAATAATGTACATTACTGACACTTTATCACTACTGTAAATCACATCCAAAAGCCACTGGAAGTTTAACTCATTCTGCCCGTGACACACCACAGCAAGACATGGCTCGACCATGATAGTTCAAGGGTGGTGGCAACTATCATTATTATTATTATTATTACATGGTATTTATATAGCGCATTTCTCATATTTATAATATAACTCAATGTGCAGAATGTAGCCGCGAACTGAACCCAACAAGCACGCTCACGTAAATCACGTGCATTCACTCACACACTGTACGTAAACACAGAACATTCACGTGGTGCTAAGGGCAAGCTGAAGCGAGCTACTGAAGTTGTTTTGGGAAATTTTAATTTTTTTGTATTTAAAATTTGATTAAGTTGGCTGAAACTGATACCAAAGTGGAGGGGAAGAAAGAGCCGGAGTACCGGAAAAAGAACCCCCGACAATCCGCCCGAATTAACGGTGACACTTACTAAAGGAGAAAAGTCCGACGCCACAACCCGTAATCGAACCTCGCACCTTTAGCATTGGTGGCAGGTGCCTTAACCACTGCGCCACGGATTGCCCCATGGTTGATCTGTCTCCTGAATTGTAATGCAGTCCTCAGAGGATGACTCCAAAATGTGGGTATATAGTACCTCGCACACAATGAGTTAACCCTACACACATGCACATTCACTCATACACTGAACGCAAACGCACAACAATTATGTGGTGTGATGGGCAAAATGCATCTGCTCTCTAAGTTTTGAACACACTTATTGACTGTATTTGGAACTTGTTTTAAAATGAGCTGCAAATGATGCCAAACCACAGGGGCAGCAGCAGCTGGAGTACCCAGAGAAAAAAACTCAAGACAATCCAACCGCGTCCAACCCCAAACCTGTATATTTTGATGGAAAAAGCTATTGTTTCATCAAAACATTTTCAGCAATGATCAATACATGGTGTTATCATACCTCCATGAGACAGCGAGTGCGCTCCATGTGAAAGCGTTGCAGGAACGGACCAATCAGATGACACAGAAACAGAAACTGCTCCTCAGTGCGGATCAGAGGACGCAATTGCTCACGGACAAACCTGAAGGGGAAAAATATAAGTAAAAGACAAGTTTTTAACAGGAATTTGGAACATCACCATTTCTGAAAAATACCATCTTATGCAATTTCAGTGTGTAATTTAAAGTCTGTGTTTGTTCTGAGAACACAATTCACAAAGAAAAATGGAATAAATGATCAACAAAAGGAAATTATCACTCACTGTGGAAGGTGACTCAGCTGCCCTATGCCCGCATGGTGCCAGATGGCGTGACAAAGCCCAAGCACCTGTGAGGTGTCAGTCTCGGCCAGCATGTTGTGGCAAGTGGAGAACCCGTACAGGTGATATGGATACGTGGTGGAACTCGTCATCAGGCTGGGGCTCTGGATGGCGCTTATGATGCGGTCATTCAATATAACCCAGTATGACTCCTGTGGGCAAAATATACAAGTGTCAGATATTGTAACCGCTATGTTATACTACTTCATAATTAGAGTGCTTGCTTGCTGTTTTGCACCTTATGGCGTACAGGCCGTAAGGTGCAAAACTGCAAGCAAGCAGACATTACAGTATCAGTTTAGCACAATTTCATGTTCACTCAAATCTCTGTGGTCCTTGCATGACTAGCTTTAGCGTTAACAAACAGCCACCTTACAAAACTAAACCCAAACACTCAAACAGCCATTTTCCACGGTCTTTTCTTCATTTTCACTAAATTTTAACAGCATCACTGGTGAGAAAAAAATTAATAAAACCCAACTGCAAGAGGCAAAGGCTGTTAGAAGAACCTCCAGCTGCAGATAATTAGACAAGAAAAGAGAAAGATAACTCACGGGCAGGGCAGTGAGGATGAGTCCGATAGCGTTCATCCAGTCCATCAATGCTTCGTGTGGCAGCTGCGAGCAACTGAGAAAACAAGAACTACAGTAACAAACGTCAGTTCACTTTGCCATTAACCCATTTAGCCCCAACACCCAACAGCAGATGATGGAGCTACTATGATAATTCAAGGGCAGTGCCAGATTAGCTTGGCGCCTGATTGCGCCAAGCTAATCTGGCACTACCCTTGAATTATAGTCGATCCATCTCCTGCAGCTGGTACATAGTCGTTAGATGACACCTTCAAAATTTTGGAAATGCCGCCGTAGGGTTAAATGGGTTAACTCAGCCAGTAAACGCATAATCATACTAACCCTTCCCTTGCAACAACAAAATAATGCAAAGCAAGAGGCATAGATCCTCATATGTCCCTGCAGGGGTGGTGGCTCCTGAGGATCTATGCTTCTTGTCGACAAATTAAGGTCTGTGTTTCTCACGTAGAATGTTTATCTAGCTTTCACATATTACATGGCTCACACCAGGCTGATTTTTCTTTTTAATTTACAGCAGGACTGGAAGTAAGGGAAAATGTGTACCTCTTGAGCGCCACTTCCAGCAAGGCGGCTCCCACCACACTGCCTGGGACAGGGAGAGCCATGAGTTCCACACAGGAAGCATGCAAAGCGTGGGCAGCAGCATTGGGGAACTCATTGAAACGCCAGTCACGGTGGGGGAAGGGCGGAGGTTGCCTGCCATGGATGGCTGGGATCAGTTATGGAATGGTTGTACATGGCAGCCTAAACATACTGTGATAGCTGAGAATGACAGCCACATACGAAGACTGATTTATGCACATGTGATGATGTGGTGCTGGATTTATATAACCTTAACTCCTTCTAGCCCAACACCGAAATCCCCAAATTTTGCCGTTGTCCTCTGAATACTGCACTCTAGTGCAGGACACAGGTCGACCATAATAGTTCAAGGGTGATGCCAGAATAGCTTGGCGCCCGTAGGCGCCAAGCTATTCTGGCATCACCTTTGAACTAGGTATTTCCCGTCATTTGTTTAGATTTCAATTTCTGTAAAGACACACCAAACTCGTTCATGCCATATAAAAGTGTTTCATTGCTAGTAGTAGTAGTAGCATGCCAAGGATATTGTGGACGAGGCGAGAGACGATGAAGACGTAGTAGTCGTGGTCTGGTTTCCACTTGCATGCCGCATCGTCTGGAGCCTGCTGCAGGTAGTTCTGGTATTCGTCCGAGAGGCACCAGTTGCTGGGTCGAATCTCTTTGAAAGCTCCTGACAACAACATGACAGACATACACAAAAATCTTAATCCCACAAACAACAGCAATATGTGTGCTGGTCTGTGGCTTAGGCTTTGAGATAAAACAAATCACAGACTAGGACACAAAGGATGGATCAATCATTACAGTTCAAGGAAACTGATTCCGCTCGACAAACAATATCAAAGGTGTGCTGCTTTGTGATTCTAGACATTGCAATTTTAACTCATTCAACCCGGACACACCATAGCAAGACATGGATCGAACATGATAGTTCAAAGGTGGTGCCAGAATAGCTTGGCGCCAATAGGCGCCAAGCTATTCTGGCACCACCCTTGAACTATCATGTTCGATCTGTCTCAAAAACTCTAATACAGTCCTTCAGAGAACAACTTTAAAATTTGGGGATTTTGGTTCTCGGGTAGAATGTGTTAATCCCTTGTCTGACAGATAACACTGACCAACACCCAAGTTCTACAAGAGGCATACATCCTCATGGTCCGCTCAGAGATGAGGATGTCTGCCTCTTGCTGGCACCAGAGGATGTCTGCCTCTTGCTGGCACCAGAGGATGTCTGCCTCTTGCTGGCACCAGAGGATCTCTGCCTCTTGCTGGCACCAGAGGATCTCTGCCTCTTGCTGGCACCAGAGGATCTCTGCCTCTTGCTGGCACCAGAGGATGTCTGCCTCTTGCTGGCACCAGAGGATGTCTGCCTCTTGCTGGCACCAGAGGATGTCTGCCTCTTGCTGGCACCAGAGGATCTCTGCCTCTTGCTGGCACCAGAGGATGTCTGCCTCTTGCTGGCACCAGAGGATCTCTGCCTCTTGCTGGCACCAGAGGATCTCTGCCTCTTGCTGGCACCAGAGGATCTCTGCCTCTTGCTGGCACCAGAGGATCTCTGCCTCTTGCTGGCACCACTCTGAATGCACGTTCCTTGGACGGCTGAGGCTCTGTATCGCTAAACTGACGAAGATTGCCGGAGCACGATCTGCGTCCACTGGCGGTGAAGAGGTTAGCTGTATGGTCCAAAACCACAGACCAGCATATAAATGATGGACCTGTTGCGGTCCGTGGCACAGTGGTTAAGGCGCCTGCCACCAATGCCAAAGGTGCGAGGTTCGAAAACGGGTTCCGGCGTCGGACTTTTCTCCTCTGGTAAGTGTCACCGTTAATTCGGGCGGACCGTCAGGGGTTCTTTCTCCGGGTACTCCGGTTCTTCCACCCCCCACACTTTGGTACCGGTTTCAGGCCACTTTACAAATTTCAAATACAAGCGATCAAAAATCTCTGTAACTTCAGTAGCTGAACTGGCCCTTCGTCTGTCTTGTACTGTGTTTGTCTTAATTGGCGTAAATCCGTGTCTGTTACGTGAGTGTGCGTGTTGGGTTTCAGTTCGCGGAGCTTTGAGTCGATTTGCCCAAAAATTGAGAAAAAGTGCCTATATAATAACGGTATTATTATTATTATTATTAGTTCAAGCACAATGATAGTTGAATGGACAAACCTCCTTGCTAGCACCTGACAACAGCACAATGGACAGACTCTAGTCGCACATAAGCCGTAAGGTCCAATTCAGAGGACAAACGCACAAATAACGGTTCAAATTTTTGACAGATTACAGGGAGGGACAGCAACTGCTATGGTAAATCTCTCTAAAAGCAACTGCCAACATGGACGCACACGTACACGCGTTGTTCAGCCTGATAAACAGCAGAAATGTGCACGTCTGTGACCTTGGACCTTAACTCATTGGAGACGTGCCGTATAAGAATATGCGGCGAATAGCCTCATATTCGTATATGGCGCGTCTCCAATGAGTTAACCATTTTGGCCCCAAGGACCCATTTCTCAAATTTTGGAGATGTTGCCTAACGACTATGAACCAGTTGCAGGAGATGGATTGACCATGATAATCCAATGGTAGTGCCAGATTAGCTTGGCGCCTTCAGGCGCCAAGCTAATCTGGCACTACCCTTGAATTAGCATGGTCAATCCATCTCCTGCTGTAGAGATCCGGGGTTAAAAACTTTGGCTGTTAAATCCAAAATCAATAACATGCACACTCATTATGATCTTCCATGTAGCCTGCAGAATCTGATAACCCTACATCTAGCCCCTTGAAGACCATGCTCCGTGGTCAAAGCCATAAGGTCCTTAATAGCAGACCGGGGCTGAGTTGCACAAGGGAGCACAAATCCTGCACAAGCCACCAAGCAAGGTGCTCCGCTACTGCGGAGCCCCTTGTTGAATGGCTTGTGCAGGACTTAAGCTGCGCCACACAACTGATGCAAGCACACAAAAGTGCCAGGATAAATGGGAACCACAGTGTGCGCCTCACTCACCAATGATGGAGTTGACCAGCTTGCGTTTGAGAAGAGGTACCGTGCTCAGTCGCCTCTCATAGTAGAACAGTGTGTTGTAGAGGTACGTGATCGGGTGGTCTGAAACATGGGTGGAGTCAGGATAAATATGCTGCTCTGAGACTTTGGACCTTACAGTCCACAGACATAGGGTCCAAACTCACAGACCAGTACACGTGTGGAAAATTAACCACCTCACTGCCAGTGATGACGAACCATGCGTCAGAAATGACTACACACTAACCGAGACTCGCGTAAAGAACACAGATGTAAGTGTGGCAAAAAGAACATACAACTCTAAAGAGACATAAATTCTCACATGCCCCTGCCACTGTGGGGACTCATGGGGTTTTATGTCTCTTGCAGCTGGGTAACATTTGCATCACCTGGCCCAGCAGTTAAGAGTTAAAAAGTGTTTCCTGCATGCTACAACATTCACCAAGTCCACCACAAACCAAAATTAACAGCCAAATTCTCTTTTCCTTAAAACCTAATACACTAAGTAACGCCATTTAGATAGTAAGCTACAAGTCCAATGGAAGACTGATCAAACACAACATTTCAAGGGTGGTGCCAAAATAGCTTGGCACCTCTAGGTAGCAAGCTATTCTGGCACCACCCTTAACACGTTCAGCCCCAAAGTCCCATTTCTCAAATTTTGGAGGTGTTGCCTAATGACTATGTACCAGTTTTAGGAAATGGATTGATCATGATGATAATTCAGATGATGCCAGATGAGCTTGGCACCTTCAGACACCAAGCCCATCTGGCACTACCCTTGAATTATCATGATCAATCCATCTCCTGCTGCAGGGTCCCAGGGCTAAAAGGGTTAAACTATCTTGTTGGTCTATCTCCCAAACTATTAGGCTGTCTTCAGAAGAAAACTCCCAAATGTGCAATTTCTGACATACGGGTTCAATGTGATAACCCATTTAGCCCCAGCGCCCTACAGCACGAGTTGTAGTGACCATGATAATTCAAGGTTAGTGCCAAATAATCTGAATTATGGTCAGTCCATCTCCCGTAAGTGCTACATAGTCGTTTGGGAAATGCGGCCATGGGGATAAATGGGTTTAGTCGCTGAAACTTGTAACCGCTGCACAAGCTATCAAGCAGTCTATACATAATTACTCTCACTGAGTTGGCATTTAGAGTGAATTAAAACTGAGCAATTTTTTCCCCTCACCATGAAACTTATACAAGCATCCAATCTGATCCAGCACACTGCCAAGCAACTTCTCAACCACGGGCAGTTCCAGGAAACGATGGATCATCACATCAAACACCTGTAATAAGCGTGAAATTAGAGAAAAACAAATACAACTATCATATCTGGCAGGGTGTTAGATTTAAGAGCAAAAGATTTAAGAGCAAAAGAGCAAAGGAAATGTGTTGGGTAGGACAAATTTGTTTTGTTCATTTTCAAGTTTGTCAATTATTCTGCATTCAATGAAGCACAGACTTCCTGACACTGATAGACTTAAGGAAAATAACAAGCAAGAAGTTATCATAGCAAATGTATAGTATTTAACCCATGAAGCCCTGAAAGACTACCACAGGATGTGGATCGACCATGATACTTCAAGGTTGGTGTCAGAATAGCTTGGCGCCTCTACGCGCCAAGCTATTCTGACACCAACCTTGAAATATCATGGTCGATCTGTCTCCAGAACTGTGATATAGACCACGGAGGAAATCTATACAAATTTGATTATTTCGTCCTCGGGGCGTAAGGAGTTAAACAGCCCATGATGCCAGAGTCAGACATTACCATGAAAGGGGTATAACAGCCCAAAAAGGTACTAACCCTTTGTTGGCTGTCGGTAGACAGAAAGCACTACTGACAGCCAAAGGGTCAAAAGTGCCTTGGTTTGTGATTGTCGACCATATGAATGCAAACTTGAAGGTCCAAAATCAAAGACCAGCGCACAAATCCCACAAAAATGAAAATATCTTTTATGCTGCATTAACCTCCTTGAGCATGCAGCCACTGGTTCTGTGCACATTACCGGTGAAATCCTTCTCCGTTGGAAAGGAAAACAGAAAATAGAAGTTTGAACCCTTTAAGGTAGATACATGAAACAGGACGTTTTGGATCAAAGATCATGCTTCTGGTGATATGGAAACAACGTAGAACAGGAAAAAAAAACATGATAGAAAGAAACGTTGTGTTTGATGTATCTACCTTAACCCTTTCATTACTGAATTTTCTGGTTCGTGAATACCACTGAGTACTGCTTTTATAAAGTTCTGTATTACCCCTGCATACTGAGTTTAGAGACTAGAAAAATACCAAAATATAGAAAGGCTGATAGCGGAGTACCCATCCACCGCAGATACCCATAATCCTATATTGCTGTGACGGGCTTTGGAAGGGCTACACATTGACGTCATGTGTAAGTGTCGTGTGGTTGATTTGGTGACACAGGTGCAAATATGTGACAAAATGACAGTACATTAACAACACACACCTATGAAGCAAGCAAACATGCATGAAAACGGGTCCAAAAGTGTTTGCATGCTCTTACCATGATAATGATGTGTTGGAAACTCATAATCCAAACTTGTGACTGTCATTGTCTGTTTATTGCTGTCACACAGCAGTGTCCGCAATGCACACACAGGTGTCAAAAATAAAAAAAGTAACTGTAAAAGATCCTCTATTATTATACACCTTGATTGTCTATGCTTACGCATACACTATGTACACTGGGAGTCTGAAGATGAAATTACTACACTGTTATACACTGTCATACACTGTCACACACTGTCACCCTGTATTTACAGTTGTACCTGTGTGTGGTACCAAAAAAACAGTTGTTGTCATTACAAACAAAGGTACACGTCACATTTCCGGCCCATAATAACAGATTTGCGCCCCTTGTACGGGTTGTTCGCATAGCTAACCCCTGGGTTTGCATCAATAGTAGTGGGTGTGTCGCTTGTAGCATAGATGGTCACGGCCCTCCCCTTTGACAGGTAAGTGGTCAACTCGGTCGAGGCAAGTCTCGTTGTTGGCTGGCGGCAGAGCAGGATCGGCTCTTTGCTGCATTCGCGTTTGTGTACGTTGTGATCATTTCGAACACACTCTCAGAGTAGAAGAGGCCAAAGTACCCGGATGCACTGACAGATGTGTCAATTACACGTGTTGGACTGGCTGGCCTTCGGGTGAATGTCACCCGCTCAGGTGCAACATATGGGGTCCTACTGTCCTCTCAAATTGTGGCATGATTTTGGAACCACAGTGGCACATTGTCATCGTCAAGTTCATCCCCACTTTCATCGGCATCGCGACCATTATCGTTGTTGTCATTAGTATCTTGTCGCACAATATCGGCCCTTTCCTCCTTTGTCAACTGTCCAGTCTCCAAAATCACCTCTATCCACAAACTCATCATCACTAAATTCGTCGCTGTCACGGTCACTTTTTCCTCTTTGCCATTTTTGCAAGCACAACCAAAGTTCTGGAAGGAATTTTTGATATAAACTCCACACCCTGTTTCCCAGGCCCCGAGCCGGCCATAACACAAACACTGCGCGCCTAGCGGTACCATTCCAGCGCTGTCAAGGTCGCCGCTAATCCGGTAGCCACTCACAGCAGGTAGCGCGGATTTCGAACGCGGCTAGCGCAAACCGCTTTAGCGGGCAGCCGTACGCGGGGGAGCAAAAGCTGCAGCCCCGCTATACCAGCAGGCCGTAATCAGAGGGGGCGTTTCCCATCCCCGCTATAGCAGGCGTCAGTAATGAAAGGGTTAAAGGGTTTTCAACCTCTATTTTCTGTTTTCCTTTCACATGAAACCTTTGCGGCAACTGTTTTACTACCTTCTCCATTGGATTCTGCAAAGTACCAGTGGCTGCACATATTACAGTACCAGTGGCTGAATGTACAAGGGTGTTAACCCCTTCCACGCCACAGAAGAGTGAACACAAACCAACGTGAGGATCTATGGCTCTTGCGGACACCACTTTGTATCCCTGTTACCGGGACAGTTGGGCCTCTTTGGTATTAACTCATTCAGACCGACGCACGTATTTCCCAAATTTTGGAGGCGTCATCTAACGACTCTGCACCTGTTGCAGGAGATGGATCGACCATGATAATTCAAGGGTAGTGCCAGATTAGCTTGGCGCCAACAGGCGCCAAGCTAATCTGGCACTACCCTTGAATTATCATGGTCGGCCCATCTCCTACCTTAGTGTGTCAGAGGTGAATGGGTTAAATGCACAAACATTTCACAAACAATCTGCATCCACTGGCATCAATGTACACCCCAGAAGCCTAGAAAACGACAGAATTCAGTCTGAGGCAAAGATAACAGCTCATTGTAGTGAAAGTGAACTTACAGGGATGAATCGGAGACAGACGTTGCCGAAGTAGACAGGGAGGTACTGATGCTGGATGGGGCTGTTCAGGTCTTGAATTCCCTCGTAGTAGAACTTCTCTGGGTAGGCCTGCACACACACACAGATATGTGCTACCACATAAAAATGAAACATATGTGCACTGACAGTAATGATGTGCACCTGCACATAAAACCTGGATACCAATAAGCTGAAAGTTAAAAAGCAATAAAGAAATTGTCATAACCTTAACAACATAATAATGCATAAACAAGCTCACTGTAATCTGTCACATTAACCCTTTGGGTGTCGGCAGCGTTTTGATTCCTCCATCCATGGGGTTAAGAAATACAAAGTATGACAAAGAAACAATGTCTGATTCTGACTGTACCATTTATAAAACAAATAATAGACCCCCATCAAATAGCCAAACATTCGGCCACATCTACTAGTCTACAGCTAATAAACAGCAGCTGTTACTCACCTTGTGGAAAGCCATGTGTTTTTCATGCCAGTTGTTCTGTCGCCAATGCTCTGGGGAGTTCTGCGAGAAAAATTCATTTTTCTTTAAAAGGTATTTTTTCGAAAAATACTTACCGATGACATGACTATAAGGAGTGTCTACTCCTTGCTCAATTCTAGCCTAAGAACCGGTTGTGCCACACAACCCGGGAAGCACTCGGGGATCCCGTAGAGGGACCGAGAGTTGTCTCCCGCTCCTACCCATCAGGCCTGTTCACGTGTGAACTCCAGTCACGAAGTTAGGCTCACCCGCGGCAAGCGGGGCAGGTGGGAGGGTCCTTCGAGTCATGTCATCGGTAAGTATTTTTCGAAAAAATACCTTTTAAAGAAAAATGAATTTGTTTCTTCAAAAACATTACCGATGACATGACTATAAGGAGAATGCCGAACAGGAGGAGGGTGCCGCACGTCTAGAGTGTTTTCTAGGATCATGACCCCCTCCTCCCCTCGGACACTCTATAGTCCCCAAAAGGTGCATACCTACGGCGCCTGCGGCGCCGGGAGGGAGTGTTGTGCCGCCGTGATTCCTCCCAAGAGGGCGAGGTTGTCTCGCTGCCCGGCCAGATCCCGTAGGTAGAAGCGGGCGAAAGTGGATTCCGACCGCTAGCCCACTGCAGCCACGATGTCCTTGACAGCGCAGTTCCTGTCAAAGGCGACGCTTGTGGCCATAGCTCGTACTTCGTGCGCCCGAATTCGTAACCTCTTCGCTCCCTGTGGGGAGAGCTCGGCGTAGGCTGAGCGGATGACCCAGCGTAGCCATGAAGAGATTGTCTGGGCAGTAATGTCATTTCTGCCCGGTCGTAAGGGTAGGAAGAGGCGTGAGCGACCTCTCCTGACTGCTTTGGTGCGGCGCAAGTACACTCTCAGGGCTCGTACGGGATCTTGCTGCCTGGTCTCCTTGGGGAAAAGGATGTTCCACAACGGTCTTAAGGTGATAACCTGTGGTGCCGTCAGCGGAGACCTTGTCTTGGCAATAAATGCAGGGTCCGTCACCAGCTGGACGGAACCATCCGCTCGAAACTGTAGGCAGGACGGGCGGGCTGACAGGGCGTGGAGCTCGCTGACTCGAGCCGCGGTGGCGAGCGCTAGCAGGAAGCATGTCTTCCGTGTCAGGTCTGCGAGGTTGGCTAGTGGTAGGGGTTCGAAGCGTGGCGAGTTAAGCCAGGTAAGGACCCAAGGCAAATCCCATCGGGGCAGTAGCGAACGCGAGGCAGGTCGTTGTAGGCCAAGGTGCGACATAAGGTCCGCTAGGTCCTTGCAAGCGCCGGGATCCGCGCGGCCGAGATGCCGGTAGGTATCGGCGATCATCGAGAGGTATCCCCTGATGGTAATAGGGGCCAGTCCTTGGTCTCCGAAGAGCCAGAGGAAGAAGTCCGCAAGCTGGGGAATTGTCAAATCGGTGGGGGAGAGACCACGTCCACTGCACCAGGCACAGAGAACCCTCCACTTTCCCTCGTATACGTGCCTAGTCGAGGGTTTGCGGGCTGTAGCGATCGCTTCCACTGCAGCACCCAAGAAGCCTCGAGCGGAGAGGGCTTGCCGCACAATCTCCAGGCGTGTAGGAGCAGGCGTTCCGGGCAAGGGTGGAACAACGCCTGACGCGGCTGCTTGAGCATGGTGCGGGGGGTGGGGAGCAGTAGAGGAGGGTGCGTGGCGAGGCTGATCAGGTCGGAGGACCAGGAGCGGGTCCAAGCGAACGGGGCGACCAGGAGTAAGATCGCATTCGTCCCTCGAAGCTTCTGGAGGACTTTGGGGACAAGGACCGTCGGGGGGAATGCGTAGGCGATGAGCCCCTCCCAAGTGATGGACAAGGCGTCGACAGCCCAGGCCAGGGGATCCGGGACTGGAGACACGAAGAGGGGAAGTTGGTGATTCCACCTCGTGGCGAAAAGGTCCACCACGGGGGTCTCCCAGTGCGAGCAAATCAAACGGAAAATGTCCTGGCGAAGGGTCCATTCCGTGTGAATCATCTGTCCCCGCTGGGACAACGAGTCCGCCAACACATTCAGGCGTCCGGGAATGTGGCGTGCACCGAGTGTAAGGTCGTGGTCCTCGCACCAGCGCATCAAGCGATAAAGAAGCATGCACAGCTCGGGTGAGTGGGTTCCTCCCTGTTTCTGTATGTACGCCACCACCGTCGAGTTGTCGGAAAGGACGAGGAGATGCTGGTGCCGCAGTTGGTCCTTCCAAACGATGATGGCCTGCCACACTGCTTGTAACTCCAGCCAGTTGCTGTGCTTGTCCGCAAACTCCGGGGGCCAGAGGCCGGACGTTGTGGAGAACTGTGGGAGCAGGTGGGCGCCCCAACCAGCCCGACTCGCGTCGACACAGAGGGAGAGGGTCGGGGGAGGGGAAGAGAGGGGAACTCCCTGGGCCAACCACGTCCTGTCGGCCCATCGTAAGAGATGGGGGAGGACCAGCGGTGAGACGGGGACCAAGGTGGTCAGGTCGCCCGAGGAGGGACGCCAGAGGAGTAGGAGATGGAGCTGCAGCGGCCGGGAGTACAGGCGACCGAGGGGGATAAGGTCCGCCGCTGCGTTGATCAGGCCAAGGAGCTGTAGCCAGACCCTGGCGGGTGCTGTCGTCTGCTGCCCGACCCACGCGGCGAGGGAGGATAACTTGACAATCCGCGCTTCTGGTAAGAGCACCCTGTTGCTGTCCGTGACAAATTCCATGCCGAGATGGATGAAGTGGCGCGTCGGGGAGAGGTCGGACTTCCCCGTGTTGACCAGGAACCCCAACTGGTGCAGTAACCTCATCAGGGCGTCTCTGTCCGCGGCAAGGGCGGCTTCCACTTGATTCCTCAAGAGCAGGTCGTCGAGGTAATTCGACGTCGGGCTGGAAGACGACTGCCTTGCCTTGGCGACTACTGCGTCCATGATGCGGGTGAAAACCCAGGGGCTGAGGTTGAGGCCAAACGGCAGGGCGCAGAACTGGTAAACCACTCCCTCGAACGCGAAGCGCAGGTACTTCCTGGCGGTCGTGTGCATGGGAACATGCAGGTAGGCGTCGGCCAGGTCCAGACTGACCGCAAAGTCCATGGGTTGGACCGCCACGCGGAGAGCTCTGGTCGTCTCCATCCGAAAGGAGGGGGCCGCGATGAAGGCGTTCAGCGCCGACAGGTCTATGACAGGGCGCCACCTGCCGCCGGGTTTGGGGACCACAAACAGTCGGCTGTAAAAGGCGGGCGAGTCCGGGCGCTGCACCACCTCCGTGGCTTGTTTCTCCAGGAGAGCCGCAACTTCTCCGCGGAGGGCGGCGGCCTTGAGGTCGTCGTATGGTACCTCCGTCCACAGCGGGGCGGAGCGCAAGGGCGGGGGAGATCGGAAAGAGATCCGCAAACCTCTGGTGACGACGTCCAAAACCCAGGGCTCTTCTCGAAACAGCAAGTGCCACTGCTTGCTGAATCTCGCTAGCCTCCCGCCGACCGGAGCCCCGAAGACAGTCGGCGGAGGCGGCACCGGGGATCCGTCAGGCGGCCCTCCCGCGCCCAGGGCGGCGGGAGGGCCGGGGCCAGGAGGGGGTAGGGGCGCTAGACGGACCAGGGCGGCCGAAAAGAGGGCGTCGGCGTCGTGCAGCTCGTGGAGGGGCAGCCGGGTCCGAGGGGACAGGTCTACGGGAGCGTAAGGAGCGGCCCAGGGCCGCACGAGCGGTGGGGAGACGAAGCTTGACGGACTTGCGAGGCCAACGGTCGGGGTTGGAGTCCTTCACCGCCTGCCATGTCTCACCAAACAGCAGCGATCCTCCCAGGGGGGCCCGACGAAGCTGCGTACACAGGTCGGACGGCATACCAGCGCAGGACTGTAAGACAGCGTCTCGTCGCAAAAGGTCGCAGTTGGACGCGGCGGCCATCGTGTTAACCGACGAGTGGTAAGCTGCTCGATTCCCAGCCTCAGCCATGACCAGTAGGTCTCCCAGGAGGGGAGAAAGGTCAGGCTGCCAAGCTTCCTCTAGACGCCGGATGAATGCCTGGGTCAGCAAATCCAGGAACCCCGAGCAGGCGAGCGTGTTCCGCACCAGGGTCGCCGTCCTATCCAAACCACGCGGGAAGGACCGCTTGAGTAGGGAACCACCTCCAGCTTGGAGCAGAGCGGCAGGGTCCACGGGGGGAAGCGGGCAGAGGAACGACTGTGAATGACCGGCGTACCAACTCTGCTGAAAGGCAATGTCGAGAGCGGGGGGCCATCTCCCTTCCGTGAAGAAGTCCGAGTTCCGCGTCTCTGACAGGAGGTGAGACGAGAAGGCGTCCCGCAGGTCCAAAAAACTAGGAGGCTGGGGAAGAGACTTGAATCTCTTGACGGTCCGATCCGCATCCACAAAGGCGGAGATCCTCCTCTTCACCGGAGGCGAAGCTGGGCAGACCTCAACCGGCAGGGCGGCGGCGATGAGTCTGGAAGCCTCGTCCAGTGCCAGCCGGGTGTCCATCCGGGCCGAAGCAGGTCCGGGAGCAGCGGAGACATAGGAAGCCGCGGACGAGGAGGCCGGCGAGCGGCTGCGACGTCCCAGCAGCCAGTCCGCGGGATCATCTGCCACCAAACTCAGCGTATCACCGTCCGCTTGTCTGGCCACCGGTGACCGAGGCGGGTGACGAGGGCTCCTAGAGCGGGAAACCGGTTGACGGCGAACGGTAGAGGACGACGACCCCCTCCGCAGGGGGGAGCGGAGCGAGGAAGGCCGTGGCGAAGGTCTCCTGCGCGACGAAGGAGGGCTCCGGCGAGGTGAACGGCTGCGACGAGACGGAGCGGGACGGCGAGGCAGAGGCCAGGGGGAAGGGGGCGGCCGGTGGGAAGAGGAACGGGACGAGCGGGAATCGGCACGGGAACGGGAACGACGAGAGTGAGAACCGCGTCCACCACGCGGGGAATCCTGACCTGTCGAACGATGAGAGTCGGAGGTCCTCCTACGAACCCGAGAAGGCGAACGACCGCGACGAGTAGAGTCCCGGTGCGTGTGTACTTCTGTAGCAGGCTCCGGACGAGTGCGCGTGGATCTCTGTAAAGGCGAACGAAAACGGCTAGCAGGGACCCGGTGCGTGCGAAGTTCGTCCGCCGGAGGCTCCGGACGACAGTGCGTAGGTCTCTGTGAACCAGGCTCTAAGGAGAGGCGGGTTTCTAGCCGGCAGGGGGACCCCTGCGGCTTCCTCAGAGACACGTGGGGAACGAAGGTAGACGAAGGGCGCCAAGGGCGCTTCTGTAAACCAGGCTCTAGGGAGAGGCGGGTTCTTTGCTTCGTCAACGTATGCGTCCTGGCGTGCTTACTCGCTGTGGCGGACCTGCCGGACGAGTTCCCACCTTGAGCAGCCGTCCGTTGCCAAGTCAGTGGCGTCAGTCGCGTCGGATCGAGAAGGCCTTGTTCGTCCGGTGCCGGTGGCACGTCGGAGGGTGTCTCCGGGATCTTCACCGCACCCGACAGCTTAGGGGGCTCTCTAGTATAGAAGCTCCAGAGAACGGACCAGCGCTGCTCCGGCCAGGTAGCACAGACGTCACATGCGTGGTCAGAAGCACACCCAGCGCAGAGGAGGCAGACTGCATGGGTATCCGACGGCCACTTAAATCCTCCGCATTGTGTGCAGGTCCCCAGCAGGCCACTGCAACACACAAACACAAAGGCACTCGGCGGGTGTCTTCAAGGGCCCACCCTAAGGATGGAGAGGGCCCGCCTGACCCACAAAACATACAGAACGTTGTATCGGGGCCGACCGTAGCGGGAGCGTAGTACCAGCCTGGTAACCGTTCCGCTTAGGCCACCCTGGCGAAAGCACATAATCAACAAAGCATGTAACGATTGCCCAAGTACAACCGGCATGGCCCCGCGACTCACTCACTGCCACTGGTCATGGCGCGACATCCCGCTCAAACCAGGGCGGTAAAATTCTTCAGCCAACCAGGCGAAGCGAAGCAGAGGGCCCACCGCTAGGACGACCCAACCGCCAGCGACGCGGAAGCAAGAAAGGTACGCTGCTCAAGCCTGTGCCCCGCCCGGGCAACAGGCCGAAGCCCTCTAACTACCTTACCTCTCTGGCGGTGCGGAACGAGTTGGAGAAGGTTCCATGGCAAGCACTGCACGAGCGGCGCCGTCAGGAAGCGAAGCCTTCACCAAAAGCGTAGTACCACCGAAGGGTAGAAGAACCAAGGGCCAGAGGCCAGTGAACAACGAAGCACGGTAGAGTAGGACCGGTCGAAAAACTCCAAGTGTAGAGGCTAGAGAAAAACACGTCTGAGCGCGTGAGCCTAAGAAGCGTGACTGGAGTTCACACGTGAACAGGCCTGATGGGTAGGAGCGGGAGACAACTCTCGGTCCCTCTACGGGATCCCCGAGTGCTTCCCGGGTTGTGTGGCACAACCGGTTCTTAGGCTAGAATTGAGCAAGGAGTAGACACTCCTTATAGTCATGTCATCGGTAATGTTTTTGAAGAAACAAAGGAGCACAAACACATGTTGCATTTAAATAAAGTCATCATTGGATAATACAGTTGATTCTGCATGTAACAACCACACCAATGACAAAATCTGGACATGACAACGCATTTTCCAGAGGTCCTGACTTATGTAAATTACTTCACTGATAATAAATCTCAGACATACTAACAAACAAATCTGCAAATTGTTATATCTGCAAATTGTTATATCTGCAAATTGTTATATCTGATGTTCACTGTGATAGTTCCTTACCTCCCTCACGAAGTCAATGACCCTGTTCTTGAACTCTGGCCTCAGGACCAAGAACTGGATGATGAGGAATCGAACCTGAGCCTCCATGTTCTCCAGGTTACGGAGCACCATACACAACACAAAGCGGTCGATGGTGATGATGTTATACTTCCACATCATGTCACTCACTGCCTCAATCAACTACAGAAAAAATAATGGAAAATCAACCAATCAATCAATAAACTGATAAACCACAAATAATCAATATGAATACATCAAAAAAGTATTCCTTGACCCATTTAGCCCCAGGACCCTGCAGCAGGAGATGGATTGATCATGATAATTCAAGGGTAGTGCCAGCTGAGCTTGGCGCCTGAAGGCGCCAAGCTCATCTGGCACTACCCTTAAATTATCATGATCAATCCATCTTCTACAACTGGTACATAGTTGTTAGACAACGCCTCCAAAAGTTTGGAAATGCGGCCATGGGCTTAAGAGGGTTAAATATGGGGGATGGAGTACCAGAATGCTGGCATGAGCCACACCAGAAAACACAGCCTACCCGTGTGAAATGCTGT
Organism: Semisulcospira habei; assembly: GCA_036245525.1. NCBI lineage: Eukaryota > Metazoa > Mollusca > Gastropoda > Semisulcospiridae > Semisulcospira > Semisulcospira habei. The sequence goes on along the minus strand of BTPG01000005.1, from coordinate 173,087,693 downwards.
GAAGTGCTGAGGGAGAACTCGGAGACCAGGTAGTCACAGAACTTGCGCAGATGACTGGATAATGTCCGCGGACCAAGACGATCCAACACCCTGAAGAAAGAAAATTGTAAATCTGACTATTAGACTATTAAACATTAACTACAGGCTGAATGAAGTCAAGAGCTGCCCTCCCTCTGGTCCAGATTGAATTGAACACTGAAGTCAGTAGATACATTCAGCCATTCCAGGCTTCAAATTAGATTGAGCCATTTGGTAAAAATCCTTAAGTTTGGAAGTTCTGTCCCCTAAGATATAGATGTACTACAATTCAGGAGACTATATCGACCATGGCAGTTAACCCTTTTAGCCCCAACAGCTTACAGCAGGAGATTGATTCATCGTGACAATTCAAGGGTAGTGCCAGATTAGCTTGGCACCTTCAGGTACATAGTCGTAAAGTAACACTTCCAAAATTTAGGAAATGCACCTGTGGGGCCAAAAGGGTTAAGCATGGCGCTAGAACAGCTTGGCATCTAGAGGCAACAAGCTATTCTGGCACCACCCTTTAACTGTAATGGTCAATTTACTTTTTGCTGAAGTGTGTCCAGGCTGAAACGGCTAAACTGACTGATGAATTCTAAAAATACAATATTCAAACGCCAGAGACACAGATCCTCATGAGCCCCCACAGTTGCGGGGGCTCATGACAATCTATGCCTCTTGCTGACACCACTATGTATCCAAGTTCCTTTGCTCCAAGTTCCTGATATCAGGCCGTATGCAAGTCAACTAAAGGCTGAAACTAGAAGTCATACAGTGGGAATGTAGCAAACTGACTTGTACGCTGTTGGTGGCACCCTATTTTCATCCAGGATGTTTTTCCAGATGATGCACAGGAACAGTGGTGGGATGCCTTGCATGGAGAAGTGAGCAATGATGTCATTCTCATTGGCCATGCCTACAAAAAAAATTATTAAAAAAAAAAAGGGAATCCAATACATGTGAAATCCCCCACCCCCACCCCCTAACCCCCCTTCAGGGTGAAGTGGGTGGGGTAGGTTTATGGTGAAATACATGTAAGTGAAATACAGATAAACTAACTGAAGTACTGTTTGTTTGTTTTTTCAACAAAAAAATAATCCAACTAAATTTTTTTTGTCCAAAAATGCATCAAAAAGCCAGCTTCTTTCATCTACAGTACACATAAATTCAATTCTTCTTCTCCATATGAATCCATTTTAACCCATTTGACACTAAAGCTGCATTTCACAAATTTTAGAGGCATCACTTAACAATTAAGTACCAGCTGAAGGAGATGAATTGGTCATAATTCAAGGGTAGTGCCAGATAGCTTGGCATCTGATAACGCAAAGCTAATCTGGCACTACCCTAAAATTATCATGATCAGTCTATCTCCTCACTGTAGTGCATCAGGGATTGGCTGGATTAACCCCCTTACACATACAGCCATCAGTTGGTACTGTAAACACTACTGGTGGCTGTATGCACAACAAGATTAACTACATGACTATCAGTCCCTTACTTTTCCACTTGGTGTATTCTGTGTCCACCATTGCCTTGAGCTGTTGTTTGTTTTCAGGCGTGTGCTGGTGTTCACGGTAGAACTCAACAAGGCCTGGAGGGAAATACTGTAGTGTTGTGGAGGCCCAGCCCATCGGAGTCACACTGCTGATCGATGTTAAAATGTCACGACACCATGCTGTGGGGAAACTGTCCGCGCCTGAAAATGTAAGATTTTTTCTAAATTTTGACTTGAAATAGTATGGATGATAGCAGCTGAATATTATTGGCCAGATGTATGCATATGTCACAAGGGTGGAGATGCGAGGGGGGATGGGGAAGTTGGGGAAGGGGTGGGGGGAAGGGTTAGGGGGCTGGATGAGGGGGGTGTTCATCAGCAGAGGTTACAATCACACAAACATCAACATAAACATTGAGTTCTACACTCAGTCGTAATTACCAAATTTGGGAGTTGTCTTCTCCAGATTACGCAACAGTTCAGGTCCTGGCACCAAGCTATTCTGACACTATCCTTGAACTATATATTGGTTGATACATCTCATGTTGTCGTATGCCATGGTTCAAACACCAAGCTATTCTGGCATCACCCTTGGACTATCATGGTCAACCAAACTATTATTGCAGCATGTCAAGGCTAGCCCTTTTCTCCCAGAACTAAATGACTTCCATTCTACAGAATGGAAGTCATTTAGTTCTGGGAGTCAAAGAAATAAATACAGAAGTCATTTCCACCAACCTGTGATATCCATGGCTCGCGCGAGTGTAAGGACAAGGGCTCGGTTCAACTCCTCTGACTCCCCAGCCAAAATGGACTGACTCTTGGACTCACTGGCGATACGAGACAGCTGTGGCTGAACTTCGGCACTACCAAGGCTGGTGATCAGCCGCAGTGCGGTACTTTCAACACTGGAATAGACGAGTCTTGTGAGTTGACAAGGATGAAGAATTTCTGGGTTTCCATTCTTCTTTCTCTCTGCGTTTTTTTGTTGTTGTTGTTTAGGGTTTTTTTTTTTGTTTTTTTTGGGGGGGTTTCTTTTAGTTCTTTTATATATGTTTTGTTTTGTACGTTTTGGGGGTTTTTTTGGGGGGAGAGGGATGTTCGTTTACACGACAAAAGAAATACTGGGATCTGCTTAATACACCAAGTAATTTTTTTTTTTTTTTCCAAATAATTTAAACAACATGAAATAAACGGCAAATACAGTGAAGTGGGTAAGTAATAATACAGGGATATAAAGTCCATTCTAGCTGAAATACAGCAAGTTTTTTTAATATTTTTTATTGTCAAGTACAAACAAAAACATTCAGCTTTAACAGATATACATTATATAGTCCTTGAGTGAAAAGTAGGAGTCTCTGCATGTCACGTCATCGTACAGGCTCAGCAAACAGCCCAATTATAAGCCTCAAGAAACTCCATTACAAGATGTCAGTCACAATACCATATAGTCCAATTATAATTATACAGTTCAGCCTCAGTATTATCAGGCATCAGAACTGTTCACCCCAAAAAAATCTGAAAACGGCGATTTTGAAGAATTGTAGAGTTATTTAAAGCCATTTCCTGGCACATAAGAAGTCAAAAGTGTTATTAACTAAGCACATGAAGAATCTGAAAATCGCCGAAAATCGGACAGTTCTGATGCCTGATTATACACCCCAGCATACCACAGTAATGCAAACAGGTCTCTGGCCCCCACGGGAATGCCTGATGAGCAAAGGTTCTGGGGCCAAAGTCAGGTGGGCCACGCACAGCTAGCTGTGTGCAGGTTAGCGAAGGTTGACTCCGGCCCCAGGACCTTTAGCTCATCAAGTGGTTTTTCTTCAAAAATGTATATAAATTCAGCACTACTGTAAAGTCACCACAAAAAATGCTGTCAGATTTTACAGCTTTATGGGTACTGCAATATTTTGAGGCTGACCTGCGTTAACACATTCCACCCCAGGGCCAAAATCCCCAAATTTGGAAGTCGCCCTCTGAAGGACTGTATTACAATTCTAGAGACAGATCAAGCATGATAGTTCAAGGTGGTGCCAAAATAGCTTGGCGCCTATGGGCGCCAAGCTATTCTGGCACCACCCTTGAACTATCATGCTCAATCCATATCTTGCTGTGGGGCTGAATGAGTTAATCTATTTATACCAGAGAACGAAACTCACCACAGATGCAGCTGGTTCTGATTGGACTGCTGGATGGTGGCTAGAGTGTGGAGGTGTCCCAGCAGCTGTACGCGGTAGTGGATCTGCGTGTGGTGCAGGCGGTAACTGAACATCTCCAGCAGTGTGTGCAGGATCCCCAGCGCCTGGTGCTCCACCACTGTCGGCAGCAGCTGACCTGCAACACAGCAACACAAACTACAGTCAACTTCCCTTCTAACCATATAACAAAAATCAGATATAACCCAACAAATTTAGAGGTCTTGAATATACTTTTACGAAGTAAATTACTCCTCACTTTGTATATGTAACGGCCAACAAAAGTTGAGTTCTCTTGCATTTTGATATATCTTAACCCATGGTGCACTACAACAGGAGATGGATCAATCAAGATAATTCAAGGGTAGGGCCAGATTTGCTTGGCGCCTAGTGGCCCAAAGCTAATCTGGCACTATCTTTAAATCATCTTGGCTGATCTATCAACTCGTACACAGCTGTTAGTTGATACCTCTAATTAATATTTGAAAAATGTGGGATTAGTGTTAAATGGGTTAAGTTCAAGGTATGTGATTGTCGGCCTAAAGCCTGTTAGCAATATGGTCCAAAATCACACACCAGCACATAATTATGTCCATGATACCATTTATCATAAGAGCTACACATACAAAAAGGAGTTTCTGGGTTCAGCACGCCTTTATACACAAATAAATTCTGATCGTCATGATAGACCTATTCATCCCTCAAAACAAGTTAACCCTTATCATTCGTAATACATAAGTGAGTGATTTAAGTTTGACTAAAATAGTTCAAGGGTAGTGCCAGAATTTCCTTGATTATGAGAAGGCCTTCGACAGCGTCAACAGAGCCACCTTGTGGAAGCTGCTGAGACACTATGGAGTACCTGAAAAGCTTACCAACATCATCAGGAACTCCTACGAGGGACTGACCTGCAGAGTGATCTGTGGAAACCAGCTCACCCACGCCTTCCAAGTCCGGACAGGGGTGAGACAGGGGTGTTTGCTGTCACCGTTCCTGTTCCTGCTGGCCATCGACTGGGTCATGACGACATCCACAGCACAGAAGCGAAATGGCATCCAATGGACACTTTGGACCCAACTGGATGACCTGGACTTCGCAGATGACCTAGCCCTGCTCTCGCACACCCAACAGCAGATGCAAGAAAAGACAAACGCAGTGGCAGCGAACTCCGCAAGGCTAGGCCTGAACATCCACCGTGGAAAGAGCAAGGTGCTGAAAGTCAACGCTGCCAGTGGAACGCCCATCACATTGGAAGGCGAGGCGCTAGAAGAGGTGGAGAGCTTCACCTACCTCGGCAGCATAGTCGACAAGAAGGGTGGGACGGATGCTGACGTGAAGATCAGGATAGGCAAGGCCAGGGCAGCATTTCTCCAGCTAAAGAACGTCTGGACTTCAAGAGATCTGTCAGTCAACACCAAGATCCGACTGTTCAATACCAACGTGAAACCAGTACTCCTCTATGGAGCAGAGACCTGGAGGACCACAGTGTCGACCACCAAGAAAATACAGACGTTCATCAACAACAGTCTGAGAAGGCTCCTCAGGATACGCTGGCCGGACAAAATCAGCAACGAGGAATTGTGGCAGCGGACAAAGCAGAAGCCTGCAGAAGTGGAGCTCCAACAACGCCGCTGGAGATGGATAGGTCACACACTACGCAAGCCAGCAACCAACACCACAAAGCAAGCCCTAAGATGGAACCCCCAGGGAAAAAGGAAGAGAGGTCGGCCACGAAACACCTGGCGACGTGACCTGGAGACAGATGCCAAGAAGATGGGCCACACCTGGGGACAGCTGGAGAGACTCGCCCAGGACAGAGACGGCTGGAGGGACCTTGTCGGCGGCCTATGCCCCAGAGGGGGTGATGGGCGTAAGTAAGTAGTGCCAGAATAGCTTGGCGCCTCTAGGCGCTAAGCTATTCTAGCACCACCCTTGAACTAAAGCCATTGGTCTTTATCTTTATCTGTAAGTACTATAATGTATGGCAGTGTACAAATTTGAAGCTTTTAACCTCAGTATGATATGGGTTAATCTGTCAACTCGTCTATAAGTTTGGATCTTATGGTCCTAGGCCATATGGTCTAAAATCACAGACCAGCACTTGTAAAAACAATATCAGTAAATAACAATTCAGATCCAAAGATTACTAACCTAACACAAGGCTAGTGTACAGCCGACATTTTTTTTTTCTTTTAAAATAATGCTACAGAAGATTTCAACACATACTGATGAATCCCTTGATGCCGAGTGATTCGATCTCCATGTACACCAGCAGACGACTGTAGGTCTCCACCAGAGCTGGGGCAAGAGCAGTCGATGTTTTCGTCTTGGCCAGCTTTATTACTCGAGTCACGATGCTGTGGATCAAACTGCAAAAAAACAGAGAAGGAAACTGTATCACTCGTGTAAAAATTCTAAAAGACCAAAGTCAACAATGGTCATAACCTTACACCTGTTTTTTTGTGATGTAACTTTATTCCTGGTATGAGCAATCTCCTGCAAGCTAGAATATTCACCTTATTATGGCATGTTGGACTGTGAGATAACCCGTATCATACCACGGCTAAAAGCTTCAAATTTGTACGCTGTCATATGCCATATGTACTTACAGATAAGGATATAGACCAATGGCTTTAGTTCAAGGGTAGTGCCAGATTAGCTTGGCGCCTAGAGGCGCCAAGCTATTCTGGCACTACCCTTGAACTATTTTAGTCCAACTTATTTCACACACTGGTGTATTCCGAATGATAAGGGGTAAACAGAAAACAACTTTGTGCTACAATATTCACCTCATTTTGGCATGTACTGTGAGCGAGTCCAGGAGGTTCATGGAGAGGGGCTGAGTGGGAGCAGACGCTACAATGTTTCCAGGCAACAGAGTCGTGTTCTTCTGGTTGCCGTAAATTGTCTCCAGCAGGTGACCCATGGGCCGCGCAAAGTACTCTGTGTCCGTGCTGTCTGTCATAAGAGAATGAGAATAAAGTATTAACCCATTCATTGCTAAAATTAATTTTTCTCTAAAATGTATTTTTTTCGAAAAATACTTACCGATGCCATTACTACAATGGAACAACCTATAGCTAGCGTAATTTTAGCCCAAAAACTTACGATGTGTACCATTAGAGCCAGGGGAGGCCACCAAGGGTACCGTGGTCTAGTACCCAGGTAGCCTCCCTTCCCCTGCCGCCAGGTGAGCGCCAGCTCACTACCAATCCAACCAGTTCTTTGATTTGACTGAGGAGCGGCTAGCGGGGCAGGTGGGAGGGTCGTCCCAGTAATGGCATCGGTAAGTATTTTTCGAAAAAATACATTTTAGAGAAAAATTAATTTGTTTCCTCAAAAACATTACCGATGCCATTACTACAATGGAGAATGGCGAAGAGGAGGAGGGTGCCGCGTAACTCAGTGACTGACTGAGCTAACCAGCCCCGTCCTCCCCGGCGCAAGCTCCCGATAATTTTAGCTAAAGGATTACCAACGGCACCGACGGTGCCGGGAGGGAGTGTAGCGCCGCCGCGATGTCCCCCACCAGGGCCAGGTTGTCTCGCTGGCCAACCAGGTGACAGAGGTAGAACCGGATGAAGGTCGACTCGGTCCGCCAGCCTATGGCAGCCAGACTGTCTTGGACAGCGCAGCAGCGGGCAGACGTGACGCTAGCAGCCATGGCTCTGACCTCGTGGGCCCGGAAGAGTAGCCGTTAGACAGCGTCGGGGCAAAGGTCCTGGTAGGCGGAGCACATCACCCATCTAGCCAGGAAGATCGTCTGGGCTGAGATGACTGTCTACCTGGGGACAGAGAAAACAAAGGAGGCGGGTGCGTTCCTGGCGGAGCGGCTTGGAATGGCGTAGGTACACGCGTAAGGCTCTCACCGGGACGTGTTGTCTGACTTCCTCGTAGGGGTCGATCGGCATAAGCGATCGCACAGTGATCACCTGTGGGGCTGTCAGCGGGGACTGGTTCAGGGCCAGGAAGGCCGAGTACGTTAGTAGCTGCACGGGGTCATCCGACCTGCACTGCAGTCAGGCGGGGGCGCGGGAGGCGCGGGCAGCTCACTCAATCTGGAGGGTGTGGCTACGGTGGGCAGAAGCCAGCCTTCGAGTAGCGTCAGCCAGGCTTGCTAGGGGAAGCGGCTCGTACGCTAGCGTTCATCCAGAAGAGTATCCAGGGTAAGTCCCAGCGCGGGATCAGGGAGCGGAGGGCAGGTCGCTGTGTGCCGACGAGGGGCAAGGGGTTCCGCTCGGCCCTGGCGCCGGAAGGCGTCGGCGATCATAGAGGTAGCCCCTGAGGTGATAGGTGCCAAGTGCTGTTGGGCGAAGCCAGGAAGAACTCCACCAGCGGCGGAAAGTCAGATCGGTAGTGGAGAGGTGACGGAGGACGCACCAAGGTCCCAGTACTCTCCACCTTCCCTCTTAGACACGCAGGGTCGAGGATTCACGGCCTGAAGCGATAGCTGTCACTGCCTCACTCGAGAATTCCAGCGGCGAGGGCTTGCCATCCAAACTCCAAGCGTGTAGCAGGAGTCTCCCAGAGCACGGAAGGAGCGCCTGGCGCGGTAGTTAGAGCATCGTGCGAGGAGCAGGAAGCCGGAGTGAGGGGCCCGTGGCCAGGATCAGGAGGTCGGGGGCGCAGGATCTGGTGCAGCAGAACGGCGCTCCCATCAACCGGAACGCGTAGCATCCCTGCGGTAGAGAAGCACCTTGGGGACAAAGACTGAGGGAGGGTAAGCGGAAGCGCAGAGGCCGTCCCAGAAAGGGGTAGCGCAAGGCCGCCCAGGCTAGGGGTTTTGGGACGGTTGAGACGAGGAGGGGGGAGCTGAAGGTATCATCCTGTCGCGAAGAACGCAGAGGGGGGAGGGGGGCTCCCACGTGGCGCAGAACATCCGGGTGACGACCGGGCGAAGCACCTCTTCCTCTTACCCCTCACTTGGCGTGGAGACGGAGACCGTTCCAGGAGGGGAAGCCCGCAAGGACAAGCAGGTGGCCGTGAAGTATCTTGCTCGGGAGAGTCGCGGCGATCCTGCACCCACGGCGGCACCGGTAAGAAGAAGGCAGAGAAAGGGGAGCAGGTCCCGTCCTGCTTCTGAACGTAGGACACGCCAGAGGACTAGTCGGAACGACGAACAGATCCTGATGTCCGAAGTCGGTCTCCAAGGGAGGAGAGCAGCCGAATCGCCTGTAATTCCAACCAGTTGAAGGCTTGGCCGCAAGGACCGGAGGGCAGCTGCCGGAAGCCGTGGCACGTCGGCAGCAGGAGTGCACCCCAGCCGGAACGACTGGCGTCAACGCAAGGGACAACTGGGGGGCGGGGGGGGGGAAGGCGAAGGAGCGGGACTCTAGGCGCGAGCCAGGCAGGGACCGCCGAAAGGGGGCCGCGATGTCTCCGGTCGAGGGCGCCAGCGAAGGAGTAGGTGAAGGGGAAGCGGGCGCAAGCAGAACCGACCAAGGGGAAGGAGATCCGCAGCGGTGCTCACTAGGCCAGAGAGCCGCAACGAGTGACTGGCGGAGACTGTCTCCTGCGGTGCACCAAGACGAGCCAGGTTCGCCAACTTCTGGGTCCTCAGTTCCGGGAGTCACACTCGACGAGATCCGTCAGGGGCTCCAACCACGGCGTGCGAAGCGGCGGGACAGAGCGAGATCCGAGGAGCCTAAGACTACGAAGCCGCAGGTGTCGAGGAGTCCAGGAGGCGTCTCGTTGCTGTTCCCGGGAGGGAGCCGACCAGCGGCGCCGGAGCAGATCGTCGACAAGCTCGAGGAAGGCTCGACGAAGTCCGCGTGGCCGTGGCTTGCAGACGCCGACCAAGAGACGGCCGAAGACCCAGCGGAGGCTGCGGGCGACGGCGGAACGGTAGGGACCCTGTCGAAGTTAAACGCAGAAGCGTCTGGAAGCCGGAAGCACGGGAACGAGGGTGTAGGCGTCCGCTAGATCCTGGCTGACAGGGGAGCCCCAGGGAGGAACCTCGGCGCGAAGGCTCAGCAGTCTCCAAGGGAGGAGGCGCCGCTAGGGACTCGTGCCAAGCTGAAGGCGAGGTCGGGTACCGCCAGTGGCCGTGCCAGGCCAGGCGGGGGGAGAGGCGGGGTCGGGGGGTGGGCGGGCGCGGCGGGCATGCGCGGGGAAGGTCAGCGACGCCGGTAGGTTGGGTGTCCATCGGGTCCGGCGATCCGGGTGGCTGGAAGCGGGAGGAGGAGAAGCGGGCCGACGAAGAACTCAACGCGTCCTACACCAACTGCCAGGACCGAAGGAGGGGATGTTGAGCTGAGCCTGTCGCAGCTGTCTCCGTAGGTCCAGCGGGCGGTAGGGGCGGACGACGAGCACCGGAGGGAGCGGCGTTGGAGCATCGAAGACCCAAGCGTTGACACGCCGCTAGGAGGCAGGACTTCCTCTCCACAGCCAGAGCAAGGAGAGGCCCGAACAGCGGCGAGAAGGAGCAGAGCCAGCTCCAGGGAGACGAGTGCTCGCTTGGCCAAGTCGAGGGATCCAGCACAGGCGAGAGCGTCGCAGAGGGGAACGCCGACCGAATCTGACCGGGAGGAAGCAACGGCGCGAGGCACGAAATCCACCAGCTGCTGCTGATCGGCAGGAACCACTGCAGAGAGGCAGAAGCAAGGCCTGTGTATGTCCGGCGTCCAGCTGCGCGGAAGGCGAAGCCCAATCCACCGACCGGCGAGTGACGGCGACGAAGAACGCGCGTCGCGGCCTGGATCCTGTCGCAGAGGCGGAGAAGGTGACCCGAACCCCTGAACCTCGGGACGTGGCAGGGATGAACCTCTAGGGGGGAGAACAACGTCCAAGCGGGCGACGGGGAAGGCGTCGGCTTGAGAAGACGCGAGACAGTAGAGGAGCGGTGCGTCGAGCGAGGGAAGAGCCTCCGTCCTGGGCGTCCTGGACGCAGGGTCAAGGACGTAGAAGAGAACACGTGGAGGTAGAACGGGGGGAGCCGAGTCCAATCCGCCGGAGCGAGTCGAAGGCAGCGATCCACATCGATGGGCCGAGCAGGAGGCCAACGCACCAGGAGCTGGAGAGGCGGAAGCCGCCGCAGACGAGGCAAGACCCGGGCGAGCGGCCGAGAGGGCGCGGAAGGCAAGACCGACGAGAGGAGCGTCCGTACGAAGAAGGTGGAGCCCGTGGCCGACGGCGCGAAGGGGAGGGGAGCGGGGAGGGTGGGGAAAGGGTGCCGGGGACAGGGGGGGGGGGGGAGACGAGGCCGGAGGCGAGCAGCACGGAAGACCGACGAGGAGGGCGAGACGTCCGCGAAGCTGAAGCGACGACCGAAGAGGAGGCGAGAACCGAAGACGCAGGGCTGCGGGTCCGGGGTAGGACGCCGAATCCAGGGGGCGTCCGCAGGGGAGGGGCGAGGAGCCGAGTCCAGGCGGTCGCGAACCCGGCGTCGCAAGCGGAGAGAAGCGGCGTTCAGTTCTGCCAGAGGTCTTGTGAGGCTTGGGTTCCGCAAGGCGGGGCGAGCTAGCTCGCTGCGGACCTGGCTCGAGCGAGCTGGTGCGCAAGGGGGGATCAAGGCGTCCCCCAACGTAGAAAGTTGGGGTTTGTTCCGCAGAGCGGGGCGAGCGGACTCGCTGCGGACCTGACTCGAGAGAGTGGGTGCGCAAGGGGGGAGCCTTGTCTGCCGTCCCCCGACGGCAGCGAAGTGTGTTCCTGCTGAATCCGGGGCCGAAGCATGCTTGCGGAGCCGGGCGGACTGTCACGCCGTAGGCTCCGCCGCTGGGTGTCCCAAGGTCTTCTACCCAGAGCGCAGACATCACGGGAGGGTCCCGAAGCGTAGCCAGCGCCGGGGAGGTAGGTCGCATGCTAGTAACTCGGCCACAGCAAGTCGCCACATGGTGTGCAGATGCGGGCTTGAGCACTGCAACATAGTAAAAACAACAAAGCGACTGGTCCTAGGAGAAGGCCACGTTCCCCGAAGCTAGTAAGTTATAAGGGTATAACGCCGAGCAGGCGACTAAGGCCATCTCACAGCGGTCCTTGAAAAACCGCGCACACTTCCACCCTTCCCTACTATCCTGTTCGAGCCATATCGCTTTCCCAAAAACAACGAAAAAGCAAGGATGCCGGCGCACGCCGCCAGAGGCGCGGCGCTGGCAAACATCGAGACCTTACCTGGACATCTCGCAAGGGGCAGGGAAGGTAGCACCTGTAGTCGAAGAAGAAGAAGCGCCCACGCGACAGAGGCCCAGAAGCATCCAGAAGAGGAAGGCTGGGTCCGCGACGAAGGTCCCATGCGCACAATTGGCGAACTTGACCGGCGAAGCCGATGTAACTCTCAAGCCGGAACCGGAGCAGGACAGCGCTCCCAGGAGGGACGAAGGCCAGCCCCACGGGCAGGGACCTATCCTCCGGCGGCGACGCAAGAGGCACCCGTGACACCCACTCTAAGCCACAGAGGGCGACGCGCAGGCCGGGAACGAAGCCACACTAAGAAGTCGAAGGTCCTGACGAAGGACTAATCTGACCCAAACAGCCGACAGCACACACAAGGTCAGAAGTTCCAAGGCAAGCGAAGCACCCGCCGAAACAGAGGTCACCGTTGAAGGCCAACGCTTGAGCCAACACAACCGTCGGTACACACAAGGACCAAAAGTTCCAAGCAAGCGAAACACACGCCGGGAACGAAGCTCACTGTCGAAGGTCCAAGTACACTTGAACCATACACAGCCGCCGGTACACACAAGGTCAGAGGTCCAAGGCAAGGCGAACACCGGCCGTGAACGAAGCTCACTGTCAAGTCCAAGTACTCTTGAACCACACACAGCCGACGGTACACACAAGGCCAGAAAGTTCCAAGGCAAGGCGAAGCACAGGCCGGGAACGAAGTGCACTGTCAAAGTCTAAGTACTCTTGAACCAACACAGCCGCCGGTACACACACGGCCAGAAAGTTCCAAGGCATGGTAAGCACCGGCCGGGAACGAAGCGCACTGAACCGGTTCTCTCTCTCACACCAAGTCTATCCCGTCTCTGAAAGTCACAGCGCCGAGACTACGAACGATCCTTTCTCTCTTCTATTTCTCGTCTTCGAAGGGCACACAAAGCAGAAGCTCCAAGGCACAGGCTAGGTAGCAAGACAGAAGGCTAACCAAGCCGACCACTACATAGCCAAGTTAGAAGCAGAGGGCTAAGCAGACACGTCTGCACGCTGTAAGCTAAAGGAAAGAACTGGTTGGATTGGTAGTGAGCTGGCGCTCACCTGGCGGCAGGGGAAGGGAGGCTACCCGGGTACTAGACCACGGTACCCTTGGTGGCCTCCCCTGGCTCTAATGGTACACATCGTAAGTTTTTGGGCTAAAATTACGCTAGCTATAGGTTGTTCCATTGTAGTAATGGCATCGGTAATGTTTTTGAGGAAACAAATTAACCAGCCTGTCACTGCCATGAAACAGGGAGCATCGTCAAATGGCAGGAGACATAGAACCTCATGAGCTCCTGTTCTATATGGCGGTTCATGCGAATTTATGCCACTTGCTGGTCATTGTGTTACCTGGTTGGATTGGGGTGGTCGGCATTAAATTTACAATTTAAGAAACACAACTTGTGGCAACTAGTGAAAGGGTGAAGGAGTCTCCCTTATCCCAGACCCCTTACACCTGAAGCATGCCTGGCCAATTAATTGTTAACATGTCTGATAGCATTTCAAGTCATGACAAGACAACCGGGTCTCTTGCCATCATGCAAAGTTACACAATATGTTTCCAAAACATGTGAAAAGATGAAACTTACATGCATTGCACAGAAGTGCGATTTTGTAGTCATGAGAGTTGATGAACTTCATTGTGAGTGTCTGCTTGAGAAACCTGCCCAAAAATGACACAAATGTGTAAGTACAAACAATTGTCCAAAATAAAACAGCCAGAAGAAGAAGAAAGGAAAGCCAAAGAAGTTACACACTGCAGTGCAGTAACGTGCATCACGTGTTCTGCCACAATTATTGCATTGTCAAGCCTTTCAAGATCAAGCCAGAAGAAAGTTTCAAAATCAAAGATACCATAGCAATCACACACACTGCAAGTTACTTAGTTAGTCCATATAACCACATGGCCGCTTATCCCAAATTTTGTAGGTGTCACCTAACGACTATGTGCCAGTTGCAGGAGATGGATCGACCATGATAATTCAAGAGTAGTGTCAGATTAGCTTGGCACCATCAGGCACCAAGCTAATCTGGCACATCCCTTGATTATCATATCTCCTGCTGCAGTGTGTCAGGGCAAAATGGGTTAAAAGACATATTTACAGTGTCAGTAGACAGCAACAAGAAATAAAATAACACTGTGCAGCATTTTCATATAGATTCCTACCCCATACCAAAACTGGCTCAGATATCTTTTTCACCACCAACAAAAGAAAAAATGTATTTTTCCTTAAAATGTATTTTTTTGAAAAATACTTACCGATGGTATTACTGTAAGGAATGGTTTCTTAGCTAGTCTAATTTTAGCCCAAAATTGTTGTGTACGAGTATGGTCATGATGGCAGGTGAGGGGCGCCATAGCCTAGGCGGAAACCCGGGTAGCCTCGCCTCCGGTTCAACCACGCATGCGCTACAGCGCTTATACGCCAGTCAGTTTTCTTTAGCAGACCAGCGGCAAGCGGGACAGGTGGGAGGGACCTTCGAGTAATACCATCGGTAAGTATTTTTCAAAAAAATACATTTTAAGGAAAAATACATTTGTTTTCTCAAAACACATTACCGATGGTATTACTGTAAGGAAGAATCCCAAAGAGGAGGCGGGTGCCGCTGTAACGCCCCTACCCCCTGCCATCGATGCTACTAGCCGCCATCACCCAGCAACCTCCCTCTAATTTTAGCAAAGACACCTGCGGCGCCTAGGGCGCCGGGAGGGAGTGCTGCGCCACAAGCCACCCCCCACCAGCGAGATCTGGCTCTGGCTGGATAGGTACCGCATGTAGGAGCGGGCAAGGTGTCTCCGCTCGACACTCCACTGTCGTGACAAAGTCCTGAGAGCCGCGTTGCCATCAACAGCGAGGCTAGCGGCCATGGCTCAGACCTTGCATGCCCTGAAGAACATTCATTGGGCTTATCCGGGGCGAGGTCGCGGTGGGTGGAGCGTATCCCCCAACGGAGCCAGGAGGATAGGATTAGGGCTGAGTCGTCCTCCCTACCTGGGGGCCGAGGGAGGGGTGGCGAGCGTCGCCTGCGTAGCGGCAAGGACCCGCGCAGGTAACCGTGTCCGGCCCTCACCGGTTCCTGATGCCTAGTCTGCCAGGGGGCCTGGGTCTCACTACGTGGCGAGAACGCCGGTTCAGGTAGCAGTAGTGCCAAGCCATCCGTCCGGGCCCGCAACCAGTGGGGCGTGTTGACTGGAGTGCAGCTTGTTGGCTTAGGACGTCGAGGCGGGGGCCAGAAGGAAGCCGGTCCTCAGCAGCACGTCTGGTAGACTTGCCCACCCGAACGGTTGAGTAGAGGCGCGACAGGTCCCATCGAGGAAGGGGGTGGGGGGGGTGAAGGGAGGGAGGCCGGCGCCCGAAGAGCTATCAGGTCGGCAAGGCCGTGCAGATATCCGGGTCGTGACGTCCCAGGGACAGCACGTGTCCGCTCCCAGGACATGTAGAAGCGAAGGGTGATCGGAGCTAATGATGGCAGGAGAACCGCTAGGAAGGTGTCCGCCAGTAGGGGCCTGTCCACGCGAGGGAGATGCGCAAGTCGGCAACAGGTGTAGGGGCCGCACCTCTTTCCTCAGTAGAAGCGTCCGGTCGAGATTCCGCGGGCTGTAGTGCTGCTGCCACAGTCGCCCCCGCGAAGCTCTGGAGGCGATGGTGTGCCGCACAACTCCGGGTGTGAAGGAGGAGCCATTCGGATCCCGGGCGGGACACACAGAGGAGAAGTCATGGCGCAGTGCAGGAGGCCGGTGGTCCACGCCTTGGTCCAGCCGACCAGGTCACCCGGAACGGAACGCGTTGTACCCGCTAAGCTGGACTAGAACCTAGGGAAGCGCGCTGTCCGCGTAGGTGCCTCCGCCATGGCACGGGATGGAGGAAGCGTTGACGCTCCAGGCAAGCGGGTCTGGAATCGGCGAGGAGAAGCGGGTAAGCTGTCCATCTCAACCTGTCGCGATCAGGGGAGGTGTCTGCTGCGCAGCACACCCGAGCGAAGTTAGGAGGCCTATCTGCTCTGCGCGTCGAAGCCGGCCGCTACACGCAGGGAGTCAGCCGGTCATGAGGCAGTCCCAGGAGGTCTCTGTGCAGAAGTGAAGCGACGAGTTCGCGCCAACCGCGATGCGGAGGAGGAAGTACCGGAAGAGGAGGCGTGCCCCATCTGCTTCTGAGGTAGCCGGCCACTGGCGTCGTCGGCGGGGACGAGGAGCCCCCGGCCTCGTGGACGTGGCATCCGAAGCTGGACAGGCAAGACTGGAGGAGAGGTCGCCGCAGCGGTCGCACTGGAACCTGACGCTGGAGGTCGCCTGCCAGGGGCCGTCTGGGGGGAAACAGGAGGTGCAAGGTGGGAGAAGCAGAGACATCAAGGGAACAAGGTCCGCCGGGGAACTGGCCGGTCCCGACGTCGAAGTCCCTGAAGGAGGAGCACCTCTGGTCTGTGTACAGCCGCTGCGCTGGTGCGGGAAGAGCCGCAATCGCTGCTTCAGAGCTGCTCTACGAGGTCGGTGCGAGGTCCCATCCTCTGTATACGTAGCACGAAGCAAACGGATGCACTTACCCATGGGACCCGAACCACGTCAGCCAGGAGGAACCATAATTTGTCCCGATCCGTGTCAAGGAGGGCTCCACCCGAACCGCGAGGGATCACCTAGGGCCATCGATGGGGCGCAAGAAGACGTCCGATTGGTCCTGTCCGACATCCGCTGCTCCTTCCTGGGGAAGACTAGAACGCGACGCCGTCCGAGGAGGACTCCGGCAGGCCTGTAACCTTGAGGAAGTCTCCGAGACCGGGCTGAAGGCCCAGTCCAAGCCTGCACTGAGGCGAAGTCTCGGGAGGGCTCCCCGCCAAGGAAGGCGGTGACGAACTGGTGCCCGAGGTGGAAGCGGACAAGGTGGCAGGTCAGGAGCGGTAGGCAGCAGAGTAGGCAACGAGCGGGAGTCCCGTAAGCTCGTGACCGCGGCCAGAGGAGGAAGCATCTCTGCTGTGGGAAGCTCGGTCCTTACTTCTTCTTGAACCCGTCATGGAGCAGGGTCTCGAGAACTGCGATCTTCTGTATCGCTTCCGCAGGCCAGTACCGTTGCTCAGTCATGCGTAGTCAAGCGTAGTCTTCGCAGGCAGACCTGCCGAAGCCGGTGTCGGAGAAATGTGCCAACGGCCTGAGGTGCGGCCAGGCACCCTGTCATTCGCCGAAGCTACTAAGGTAAAAAGGCTCGGTAGCTGAACGCGTCTGACTTACCTTCCAGCTGTAAGAGTAGCTAAGCGTACACGTCACCAACAGGAAGTGGCTGGAAGCCGACCCGGAGAGTGGAGTCGAGCCGAGGATATCCCTGCAGCCTCGCTCGGGGCGACGGTACTTGAGACGGACATGCGGCGGAACGCTGCCGTTGGACATGTAAGGATCGGCCAACCTAAGGGTAGTCCCGACAGATGTTCGCTAGGTTCTTCCCACCCCGTGGTCCCGCTGACCGCCTGAAGGTAGAAGGGCGAAGACACGCAAGAGCCGCATGGCCCAGCCTTCTCGTCCCGCCGCCGGGGTAGGCACCTACCGCGGCTGGGGCATCCTGTCTCGTCTAAGCTGGTGCAACCCCCCAGTAGCAGCGGCCGTGTTACCGACGTGACGTCTCGTCGCAATGCTGCGCCGAGTCCACTGCTTCCATCCCGGGAACGGAAGCGCATCCTGCCGAGTCCCCGAACGCCACTCTGGCGATCCGACTCTGCGCTGGTCTCCAGTCCAGGGTGAGGCGGTGGCCGTGACTGGACCCTCCAGTGAGGACTACCGGCGCTGAAGCCCGTTCTCGCGCCTGATCTCTAACAGAGCGTGGTGGCTGCTGATGCTTCGCCGCGAGGCCAAGCTCCCGGCGCCCCAGGACCTGACCGCACGACAGGACTGCGAAGGTTGCCGGTACTAACGCCGGCTCACGTCCTGAGTCGGCGGTGGCGACATCTCACTCCCACGGAAAGGGCCACTCGCCTGGGCTGTGGCGCGTCCGGTGTTGTTTCTTCCCCTGAGTTGGAGTCGGCCAGACGCCGCGGTCGACTCTCCATAGCTGGATGCGCCGCCCTCCCATCAGGGGCATCTCCGCCGGGTAGAGACCACTCGCCTGGACTGTGGTGGCTACCATCCTTGTCTAGGGTGTCTTGTCTCGAGGCCTAATCCGTAGCGCTCGAGGATCCTCGACCGGACAGAGACCACTCGACTGGACTGTGGTGTCTGCCGGCACTCACTCACGAGGTAAGGGCCACTCGACTGGTCTGTGGCGCCTACCGGTGATGGATCTTCCTCCGTGCTGGTGTGGGCCATCGTGGTGGCAGACGCTCCCTAGCTGGTCCGCCGCCCCACCAGCCAGGTGTAACCAGGGGTAGGGACCACTCGACTGGACTGTGGTGGCAACCCTTTGCTATCTTAAAGGTGTCTAATCTCGATGCCTAGTCCATGGCGCTCGAGAATCCTTGACCGCACAGAGACCACTCGACTGGACTGTGGTGGCTGTCGGCTGTAATTCCTTGACCGCACAGAGACCACTCGACTGGACTGTGGTGGCTGTCGGCTGTATTTCCTTGACCGCACAGCGACCACTCGACTGGACTGTGGTGGCTGCCGGCACTCACTCACGCGGTAAGGGCCACTCGACTGGACTGTGGCGCCTACCGGTGATGGATCTTCCTCCGTGCTGGTGTGGGCCATCATGGAGGCAGAAGCTCCCTAGCTGGTTCCGCCGCCCCACCAGCCCGGGATAATCAAGGGGTAGAGACCACTCGACTGGACTGTGGTGGCTACCCTTTCCTTATCTTTATGTTGTCTAACCTCGAGGCCTAGCCCAAGGTGCTCGAGCATCCTTGACTGCACAGAGACCACTCGACTGGACTGTGGTGGCTGTCGGAACTGGACTATGGCGTACTGGATTGGAACTTTCCCCCGTGCTGGCGACGGTCGGTCGTGGCAGTAGATACTCCATAGCTGGGTCTACTGTTCTCCAGCCATGGGGCGCAGTCCAGGCATGGGTGTTTGATCTCCGAAACAACCTGCACCCTTTTCAGTGAATAAACATATCAAAACATTTTGCCAGAATAGTCGAGTAGTACAGAATGTATTCCATAGAACATCAAAATACCACAATCTTTTTTTTTTTTTTTTTTAACACACAAATTGCTATATAATGGGTAAACAGATTAACCCTTTTGCACATGCAGTTACTATTTCTACTAACCCCTTGGGTGTCGGCAACAAAGACCGCAGCCGACAGCCAAGGGCAAGCCAGCTGCAAACAGTACCAGAGGCTGCATCCACACGGGGCTTAACACTTTGACTGAACATGTAGAGGGACATCCGTAACCGAGCAGGCAACTGGCATGCTCGTCACTCGGCCAGTGGCACTGCCCACAACGCGAGCAGGTGCGGGCTCGCCTGAACTGCAAAACAAATATCACAAAGCCTACGAGGGAGCATGCCCCCAAGGGCCCGCAATACGAATCCACGTGTAAGAACGAAGATAAGAGTACGGCGCAAGCCAACGCCTGGCGCTGTAACCTCCCCTGAGCGCCCGACGTAGGCAATAGCCGAGGTTTTACCTTGCCATCCGAAGAAGCCGGGTACCAACACCAGTCGAAGACCAACCAGAACACCGCGGCGTCCAAGACCCCCGGCTGAAGGCAGGCTCGACGCAATCTCGGTCCGTGAAAGGAGTCCACGCCGGCGCCGCTGGCACACCCGGTCCCCGAAGCTAGAACCACCGCCGACGAATTCAGGAAGCGTCCACCTACACCAGACACCCTGAAATAGTCTCGGCGCCGAGCAGAGGAGAGGCCACACGACGAGCGAAGAGCCACGAACAGTCCGGCACCGAGCCGTGCCGAACACACGAGCCAAGGTCACGTCAGGTGTAAGGCACAAACCGACGAGGAAAATCTCCCAGGAAGCGTCCAAGCCTACCACCGGGCACTCCAAGGCTAGCAGAAGAGCGAAGGAGGGTACAGAACACACGTAGTGGGAAAACACACAACAGCCCGACCGGCCACGCGGTGCGTGAGCACAGTTCACAATGGCGCCGTCTCGACAGGTTACGTCCTAAGAAGACCGACGCAGAATTCCACCCGAACGCGCCCAAGCGTAACGCCGGGTACTCCGAAGCTATCAGAAGAGCGAAGGAGGGGTCAGAACACACGCAAAGTGAAACAGTCTACGGCCCGACCGGCCACGAGGCACGTGAGCACAGTTCACAATGGCGCCACCTCTACCGGTCTAAGCTCGGGGCCGACGCAGACCTAGTCCACACGAAAGCGTCCAAGCCTAACACAAGGTAGGCGAAGGGAAGGCCCTCCTAAAACCACACGACAGGTTACTCCTCTCTTCATTAATTCCACCACCAAACACAGGTCGAAGCTTTTTCTTAGAGTCGTAGACGTAGACAACCTTCCGCGACTAGCAAAGAAAACTGACTGGCGTATAAGCGCTGTAGCGCATGCGTGGTTGAACCGGAGGCGAGGCTACCCGGGTTTCCGCCTAGGCTATGGCGCCCCTCACCTGCCATCATGACCATACTCGTACACAACAATTTTGGGCTAAAATTAGACTAGCTAAGAAACCATTCCTTACAGTAATACCATCGGTAATGTGTTTTGAGAAAACAACTTGCAATGTTGCAGTCACATGAAAATATGCAACAAGTCACAATGTGGTGATCTTGCCCTTGCCCTTGCGGCACCTTCAATTACAGCAATCTACTTACTTCTAGTGATCCCCAACTATAAAAGTGCCGAGCCATAAGAGTTTGACCTTCTCTGCCTTCCTGCTGCCCAATACAGGTGACGTAATTGCACTTATTTAACGTATCCAACCCTTTGCGTGTCGGTAGTGGTTTTAGCCACGATTCCTACAGGAATCATCGTGACTAAAACCGCTACCGACACGCAAAGGACTTACAAATGTCTTCAATCTACTTACTCCTGGTGGTCTCTGAGCGCAAAAGGGATTGGTCGTGAGAGTCTGTCATTCTCAGCCTTCTTGTTGAGGTGAATCCAGATGCAGGTGGACGCGAGTGCGTGTGTGGCAGAGGCACGGGTAATGTCCGGCATGGAGATCAGCTCCTTGTCATCGTATAGCAGGTCGTACAGCTTCAGCACCGGCAGGAAATCAGAGATCTGAAGACAGACAAACAAATCTAACTCCTCAGAAGAATGGTAACAAGGACTAGTTAAGGGAAAGAACTTCTGCAGTTCTTTCCCATATGAGCACCTATTCTGCGTCTTTCTTGCATTACCTATGATCCAAGTGATAGCGCCAGTACCAGTCATCCCTTTCCCTTTCACCATTCAGCCACCACACACTACAGCAGGAGATGGATCGAACATGACAATTCAAGGGTAGTGCCAGGTTAGCTTGGCGCCTGATAGCGCCTAGCTAATCAGGCACTAACCTTTAATTATCATGGCCGATAAATTTCCTGCAACTGGTACAGTCAACAGGTGACACCCCCAAAATGTGAAAAATAGATAAATTTCCTGCAACTGGTACATAATCGGTAGGTGACACCCCCAAAATGTGGGAAATAGATAAATTTCCTGCAACTGGTACATAGTTGGTAGGAGACACCCCCAAAATTTGGGAAAATGCGGACTTCCGGTTAAATGGGTTATAGTCTAAAGTATACAGTTGTTTTTTTCCGCTGTGGTTAATCTTCATTTTAAGCGCATAATTTCTTTAACTACCATTCCTTAAGAACAAGCATTCTTGGGATATACAATACTGTACAATACAATTCACTTTAAATGGGATAACACAGCCTGACATTTCAGACAAATGATGTGGTTACCCGTGAGGTGGTGGTAATGAAGGCGTGATAACTTTAGGTAACACTACAGCCAGCCTCAGATATAAAGTCCTACACAGTTAACTCATATCATGCTGAGGCTAAAAGCTTTAAATTTGTACACTGCCATATGCACGCTACATTATAGTACTTACAGATAAGGATATAGACCAATGGCTTTAGTTCAAGGGTGGTGCCAGAATAGCTTGGCGCCTAGAGGCGCCAAGCTATTCTGGCACTACCCTTTAACTATTTTAGTCACACTTATTTCACACACTGGTGTATTCCGAATGATAAGGGTTAAGGTTGTAACCAACAGATCTTGAACATGTGAACTCTTCTCTGACCCTCCAGTCAATACTGGCACGCAGGGCGGGAGCGCAGGCTAGGAGATGACGGGAGAAGGTGTATACAGTAAACTCCGGATCAAAAGAACCGCCAGAGGACCCAATTTTTCTCTTTGTTCCATCCAAAATTTGTTATAAGCGAAGTAATTTACATACAAAGAGTGCTGTCGGGACCTCTGAAAATGTGTTGTTATAGCTGACTTTTGTTATATCTGATCTTGTTATAAGAAGAGTAGACTGTTTATCTCACTCAGGAAGTAAAGAAATTTGAACTCACAGGATTTTTCTGGATGCTGCCCGAGATGAACTGCAGCAGAACCCACATCAGGTGGTCGCGACCTTTTCGCAGATTCTTCCCCTTCAGCTGCCGACAAAAACTAATTTATTCAGACATAATATTACAGACTTCTGCTACTTTGGGATGTGCCTAAAAAAGCTGTATACCAGCAATCACAGTTCAAGGGTAGTGACAGTTTGTCCTGTCAGAAAGACACCAAACTAATTTGTCTCTACTACTCTTGAACTATCACGGCTGACTTATCTCCCAATACGTAGTATTAACCCTATGGCTGTTTGTAGCATGTTTGGTCAAGGTGATACCTGCTGGAATCACCTCAAGCAAACACGCTACTGACAGCCAAAGAGTTAAAGGTGAATGTGTTATACAGTGAACTTTAGGTACATAACAAAGTGCCAAGGGTCCCAAAGTTTTTCATCGTCGTTTTATCTAAAATTTATTCAAGAAGTGAAGAAAAAAGTATGGCTGAGACATGTGATGAAGCATATTTAAATGCAACAGTTATTACATCCAATTTTGTTACAGGCAAAGGTGAATGTAAATGTATAAAGAAAAACATGGACTCAAAGACACAAAAAGTTTGTCTTCAGACTACTAACACCATCCGGTTTAGCGTAGTACCCAGTACTGTGATGAAACTCTATGCTCACGCATAGGGTTCACACAGTAGGTTTAATATGGGACAGTAGTTGTCCGCAGTTTGTTTGTGACGATAGTCCGTGGTGGCACGTGGACCACTTGGAACCTTTAAGACACGGTAAACATGGGGAGTTTTAGTGAGTTGTAGGTGAGAGCTCAGTCTGGTCTAAATACGTTAGTGCGGGCTATATTGTCAGTGGGTACCGACGTGTGTGAGATACCTTAGCCCGTATTCCAAGACTCTGAAACCTAGAATTCAGGTATGTTTTTGATATGTATTATTGATGGTTACTGTGTTAAAGATAGTATGTGTTGATAGGAGTTAATTTAGTTGTGTAGTGTTGACTGGTTTGGTTCAGTTATGTATGTTTGGAATTCAGTGAGGTAACCGGTGTTTTTTGTATACAGTTATTTACCGAGATGGATAACTAAAGGAATGTGAGGGGTGTATGTCGTTATGAAGATAGTACGTGGTTAAGTACAGTCTTTTCCAGCGTTTGGGATAACGTATAGCGAGAGTGTTAGGTTATAGTCTGTTTCAAGGTAGTGGCAGAGATATGGGGGCAAATCTGCGTGCGTTACAGTGGTGACCCTGAGTTAGCGGTAGGTTGGCGTAGCTGCGGGCGCTAGAGGAGTAGCGGATTTAGAGTTAGGTTTTATTGTTATGTGCGTGTTTGATTGTTTCTGTTAGATTCCCCTCACCGATTCTAAGGGGTAAGACCCATTATTTTCTGGGTCTTACGAGGAGTTTAGTACTTGTTTCTTCCTTTTGTATAGGTAGTATTCTTTTTCCTTGCTCTGCTGTCTATCGTTTTTTCGTTCCATCTGGACGTCAAAGTAGGTCACTGTGTCTGCGTAGATTTTTGCTATTTTTGCCGTTGATTTGTATTTTTACGTTTTCAAATTTTTGGAAGGCTGTTCTTGTAAATATGGAGGTGGACCAGGTAGAGGTGTACATTAAGCAAGGTGAGTGGCTAGGGTTGAAGGCGGAGAAACTTTTTGACTTGTGGAAAAATGTAAGGATAGGGGGGAGAGGGAGAGAGTACTTAAGAAAGAGCAGTTAGAAGCTCAGAGAGAGAGAAGAGAGAGTCCTTAGAAAGAAGGAACTAGCGTTTCAGAGAGAGAAAGACGAGAAGGAGTGAGCCTTGAGAGAGAGAGAGAACTAGAGTATCAGAGAGAGGAAAAAGAGAGAGATAGGGAGTTGCAGCTACAGTTAGCTCGAGACGCAGGGTCTAGAACAGCTCCAGATAGTGATTCAGTAGGCCGGGGCATACGGAATTTCCCTAGATTGCCGATGTTTAAGGAGTCTGTTGACTCCATTGAAGCTTTTCTGTGTTGTTTCAAGGCTCACGCGCAAGCGTTGAGTTGGCCTTCTGCCAACTGGCCCGTATTGCTGTCGTCAGTGCTAGAAGGTCAGGCCTTGAGTCTTTTCCATAGTTTGAACGTTTCGAGGAACGTAGATTACGATACTTTGAAGGAGTGTCTGTTACAGAAGTTCCAGTGTAGTGCGGAAGGTTTCAGAGAACGCTTGAGAGCTTGTCGGCCAGAGACAGTGGAATCGTTTCTGTCATTTGGCAAGCGATTGTCCCATTTGCTCGTACGTTGGGTCGAACTGTCCAAGATCGACCACACGTACGAGGCATTATTTGATCTCGTGTTGGCGGAACAGTTCTTTGGAAGCGTTTCTAAGGATCTAGCGGTATTCTTGAGAGAGCGTAACCTCAAGAGTACAGATGAGTTAGTGCAGAATGCGGAGGCTTTTCGGATGGCGCATCCGACGAAAGACCTAGCGCATAGGACCGAGTCACCGCCAGTCGGGTTGGTCGCCGCTAACACGACTGGGGGATCTCGGGGCGTCAATACCTTGCGTGGGGCCCAACTATTTAACGGGAGAGGTTCTTTCCGGTTTTGGCGTGGGGATAGAGGTGCTAACAGTGGCGTTCGCGATCCTTATGCACGAGCAGAGAAATCTGGGCGTAGGTACGGTCGTGGTCGTATGGCTAATTCGGACACTCGGTGTTTTGCGTGTCACGCGTACGGTCATTTCGCTCGTAACTGTCCTAGCAGTAGTTCAGGCGCTCAGTGTTTCACGTGTCAGGGGTACGGCCAGCTGGCTCATCAATGTCCTAGCAATACTGGTATGGTGGAGGGGGTGGAGCAGCCCACTCGCATAGCCAGCTTTGCAGTCCCAGTCGGGGAGGAACCACAGCTGGGCGGAGTGTGTTCAGCTGACGGAGGTCGTTGCGTGCCTTTGAGGTACGGTGTTGTAAACGGATGGCTCGCCTCTATTCTCCGTGACTCAGGTACAACGACCACAGGGGTCAAACGTAGCCTCGTTAGGCAGGATCAGTACACGGGGGAGATGCAGGAAGTGATTTCGTACGGAGGGAAGGTAGAAGTTTTTCCGTTGGCTAAGATAGTGGTTGACACGGAGTTTTTCTCAGGGGATCTGATTTCTTGTGTCATCGACGAGCCTGTGGTTGATTTAGTTCTCGGTAATATGAAATTTGTGCAGCCAGTCGTCGGTAGGGTCGGAGCGCTTATGCGAGCTCACGTTCCTCGCGGTGCAGTCGCATCAGTCGCGACGGGTGCTCAGAGCAAGTGTTTTTCGTGAGCAGACGGACCGTGTTGCCGTCCAGAGTCAGGGGATCGGTCAGCGGGTTTGGCCCACCAGTCGGGTTGGTCTGAGACGGCATAGTTCTGTTGCGGACAGAAATGCCGCTCACCACCCAATATGTAGGTAGGTCGGAGACTGGGGTCTCACGATTGTGTGGGCAGTTGTTGGATCATTTTCATTTCTGGTGGTATTGGTGCGTGCGTTCTGTTTTCGCGTTCGCTGTGCGATCCGAGGGTGTCCGTTGAGGTTTAAGGCTGTGGTTAGTTTTTTTTTGGTTGTGATAGTTTAGTCCCTTCTTGTTTTGTGATAATATTGCGTCGAGTAGTCTTAAAAAGAAACTCAGTCGTTTCTTTTTTTTCCCGAGGAAGGGGGAATTAATTGTGATGAAACTCTATGCTCACACATAGGGTTCACACAGTAGGTTTAATACGGTACAGTAGTTGTCAGCGGTTTGTTTGTGACGATAGTCCGTGGTGGCACGTGGGCCACTTGAAACCTTTAAGACACGGTAAACACGGGGAGTTTTAGTCTTCTTCTTCTTCTTGTCATTCGCAGTGGGCTTTACGGTCAGTCCAGCACCGGCGATGAATGACGTCGTTTTCTCCAGGTCTTCACGACTGCCGTAGAGTTTGGTCTGCAGTGGAGTTGGCGACGGCCACACTTCTTTTCTTTCATCGTCCAGTCCCCCTACTGGAGAATATGTTCCGCTGTTTGGTCTTCCTGACCACAGGTGCAGGTTGGTGATGGCGCCAGCTTGAGCTTTCTGTTTATGTGAGCGTTCAGTCTGTTGTGGCCGGTACGCAGTCTGATCAGGACGACTTGCTGCTCTCTGGTCATTGTGTGGTAGTCATCTCTGTTTGACCTCGGCCTCATCAATGCCTTGATGATTGTCTTTTGCTCACTATAGCTGACGCTGTTTTCTTGTTGATCTTTTGTGGCTCCTTCTTTCGCCAGCTCGTCTGCCCTTTCATTTCCTGGTACCCCACAGTGGGCTGGTATCCACTGGAGAACAACTCTTCTGGTTTGTCTGACCTTCTGCAAAGCTCTGGTCAGCTGGGGGAGTTTGTCGTTCTCAAGGGCCTGAAGGACTGAAAGGGCATCGGAGAAGAAGACAACTTGATAGCATGGGTCTGTAGAATTCTGAACCATGGAGGCGGCCTGCATAAGTGCTTCGGTTTCTACTTTGTAGTTTGTGCAGTGTTTGCTGGTGGCTACACTGGATGTGGCTGTATGTCCCCCTGGGAACTGGATCAGGATGCCAGCACCTCCATTGGAAACGGCATTTGTTGCTGATCCATCAGTGTAGATGTGGATCCATGCCTCCTTTGGGTACTGTTCGTCGATCAGGGCTAGGGTGAGTGCCGTCGAACGGTGTCATCCTGACTGTCTCCTGAGGCAGCATGTGGGACACTGGTGCAGATCTGGATGTCTGGTTTGTCCACTGCCCAAGGGTTTTCCACTTCTGTGATCAGAGGTAGCGTGCTCTGTGGAAGGACTTCCCTGTACTGTCGAGAAAGTCGCATGCTCTCATGGACAAAGCTGCTTCTTTTGAGCCGGTTCTTGGTGAGGTTGCTCAGTCTGTGCTTCATGGGGTGGTCAGGCAAGCACCTGAGCTTCTCCGCCGGTACCATGGTTTTGGCTTCTCTCCTCTGGCTGAGAGGTTGGATTGTGGTCAGCTTCTCCATTTCCTTGATTGGTGTGGATTTCATTGCACGTCGAAGAGCCTGGTTTTGCACTCGGTCGAGGGTCTGCAGTTCGTCTTGGCTGAGGTTGACCATGCTGTGGAGCCGTACTCGAGGTGGGGCCTGACTGTTCCCTGGTATACTGTCTCCAGTATCTTCTCGTTCGCTCCCCAGGTGGTGCCTGCCAGTTTCCTGAGTATGGCCAGCTTGCGCTGGGCCTTCCCCTCTGCCTGTGCAATGTGTGGTTTCCAGGTCTGACGTCTGTCGAAGGTGACACCAAGGTAGGTAGCTTCTTCATCCTCTCTCAGAGGGGTTCCACCAAGCTTGATGGGTTCAGGGCTTTCTGCTTTGGGGACAGTGTGAAGAGGGTGGTGGAGGATTTCTCCTTGTTGACAGAGATGCACCAGTCTTTTGCCCATGCGTTCAGCTTATCTGCCGCTAGCTGCATTCTGTAGGTGGCAGTACTTGCATGCTCCTCCTTGCACCAGATCACAAGGTCGTCTGCGTATAGGGCAGCTTTGATTCCCTTGGGCATCTCAGACACCAGATCGTCGATGAAGAGAAGGAAGAGGGTAGGTGAGAGGACTCCTCCTTGCGGGACACCATGACGGAGGAATTTCTTGCTTTTGGTCTGGTCGACGCTGACTCTTGCCCTGCGGTTGAAGAGGTAGGAGCGTATCCACTGGAACACGTTACTGGACACGCCTTTTCTCTGCAGTTTGACAAGCAGCCCATCTTTCCAGACCTTGTCAAAAGCCTTCTGAAGATCAATCCAGGTTACAAAGACCAGCTTCTGCTCCTGGAAGGCATCTTCAACTTCCTACGCCAAGTAAGTGACCTGGTCTTCGGTGCTAATAATAATAATAATAATAATAATAATAATAATAATAATAATAATAATAAGCGCATTAAATAGGCGCTTTATCCCAATTGAAAATCGGCTCAAAGCGCCGCCGCGAACTGAACCCAACAAGCACGCTCACGTGAAACACGCGCATTCACTCACTCTCTCTCTCTTGGCTTGACTTCGCGAACGAAGATTTTATAGCAGTTGCCCACGACGTCTGCAGGCTTGTTCGTGGCTGCGGAGGCCAATCCGAGACAGGCAGGTTCGACCGCAGTGGCTGCAGGGGAAGGTATGGCCAGGGTTCTGAGCTGCGGCATCTCTGTTTTTTCTCCTGAGCCGCTTGTCCTTAAGGCTAGCTCTGTGAGAGTCCTCAAAGGAGACAGCTGCCTTGTAAATGGTGGAGCGCCAGGTGTCACGGTCCGCAGCAAGCGAAGACCACTGGTGGTGGTCGATTTGGCAGGCACTAAGTGACTTCTTGAGACAGTCTTTGTATCTCTTCTTTGGTGCCCCTCTGTCACGGTGTCCAGTAGCAAGCTCGCCGAACAGGGTGATCTTTGGTAGGCGATGATCCTCCATCCTGGAGACATGCCCCGCCCAGCGGAGCTGTGTCCGCAGCAGCAAAGCCTCGATGCTCACAGTTTCAGCCTGTTCAAGGACCTCGACGTTGGTGACATAGTCACTCCAGTGAATGCCCAGGATGGTACGCAGGCAGCGCTGGTGGAAGCGTTCGAGGAGTCGTAGTTGGCTGCGGTAGAGGGCCCAGGACTCGGAACCATACAGCAGGGTGGTGAGGACCACAGCTCTGTACACGCTGATCTTGGTGCCTGTTTTCAGCTGTTGATTGTGCCACACCCGCTTGAAAAGTCGCCCGAAAGCGCTGTTTGCTTTTGCCAGCCTGCTGTCAAGCTCCTTGTCCAGCTTGGCGTCCGACGTGATAATGCAGCCAAGGTAAGTAAACTGGTGCACTGACTTTAGTTCAGACTCGCCAATGGTGATGTGAGGAGGGCGATACACTGTCTTGGGTGCCGGCTGATGGAGGACCTCTGTCTTTTTCAGACTGACCTCGAGTCCAAAGAGCTGGGCAGCATCTGCGAAGCAAGACGTGATGCGCTGCAGGGCTCTCTCTGTGTGTGCAACGAGGGCAGCATCATCAGCAAAAAGCAGCTCACGAATCAGTTGGTCTAGGGTTTTCGTGTGGGCCTGCAGTCGTCTGAGGTTGAACAGGCTGCCATCGAGACGATACCTGATGTACACTGCATCGTCATCATCGAGGTCCACTGTGGCCTGCTTCAACATCATGCTAAAAAAGATGGTGAAGAGGGTCGGTGCCAGCACGCAGCCCTGCTTTACGCCGTTGAGAATAGGGAATGGTTCCGAGAGGTCATTGTTGAGTCTGACCTGGCCTTGCTGGTCCTCGTGTAGCTGGACAATCATGTTGAGGAACTTTGGGGGACAGCCAAGTCGCTCCAGGATCTGCCACATGCCTTGCCTGCTCACAGTGTCGAACGCTTTTGTTAGGTCGACAAATGTTACGTACAGACCTTTGTTCTGCTCGCGGCACTTCTCCTGTAGCTGTCTCAGCACAAAGACCATATCGGTGGTGCTCCTGTTTGCTCTGAAGCCACACTGGCCCTCTGGGAGTTGGTCTTCAGCGATGGCAGGTACCAGCCGATTCAGGAGCAGCCTTGCAAGGATTTTCCCAGCAATGGACAGCAGGGTAATTCCCCGATAGTTGGAACAGTCAGACTTCTCGCCTTTGTTCTTGTACAGGGTGATAACGACTGCATCACGGAGATCTTTTGGTAGTGTTCCTTCCTCCCAGCAGCAGAGAAAGAGGTCATGGAGCTTGTTGTGCAGTGCTGTGCCTCCATGTTTCCAGATCTCTGGTGGTATTCCATCGATGCCTGCTGCTTTGCCACTCTTGAGCTGGTGGATGGCTGTGAGGGCCTCTTCAGCGGTGGGCGGTTCGTCCAACTCAACCTTTACTGGGAGGTGTGGGATTTGTAGGACGACTGCTTCTTGAACAGTGCGCTCAGCGCTGAAGAGGCTCTGAAAGTATTCCGACCAGCGGTTCAAGATGGAGGTATTATCTGTGAGGAGTGCCTGGCCATTCGCGCTTCGCAGGGGACTTTGTACCAGGTGCCTGGGGCCATACACTGCTTTCAGTGCTTCGTAGAAGCCCCTGTAGTCACCATTGTCAGCACAAAGCTGGGTCCTCTGTGCAAGTCTGGTCCACCACTCATTCTGGAGATCTCTGAGCTTGCGCTGGAGACTGCTGCAGACGAGGCGGAAGGCAGACTTCTTCACAGGGCAGGAAGGCTGGGCTAGGTGGGCCTGATGGGCGGCTCTTTTTTTTGCTAGGTGTTCCTGGATCTCTACATCGTTCTCGTCAAACCAGTCTTTGTTCTTCTTTCTGGCGAAACCCAAGACTTCTGCAGAGGATTTTGCAATAGCAGTTTTCAGTTGTTCCCAAAGTGTTTCAGGGGAGGAGTCTACTGGGTCCGCTGTGTCTTTGAGCCTGCGCTGTAAATCTGTCTGAAAGGCAGCTTTCACATCGTCACGCTGAAGGCTGGCAACATCAAGCTTTTTCTTGGGGGGCCCCCATTTCTTGGGTTTTGGCTTGAAGTGGAGCCTGAGTTTGCAGCGGACAAGGCGGTGGTCAGTGTGGCACTCTGCGCTGGGCATCACTCTGGTGAGGAGGACGTCACTGCGGTCCCTCTGACGCACTAGGACATAGTCGATAAGGTGCCAGTGTTTGGAGCGAGGATGCATCCAGGTGGTCTTTCGACTGTCCTTTTGCTGAAAAGTAGTGTTGGTGATGACCAGTTGCTGCTCCGCACAGAACTCCAACAGTAGGCGGCCATTGTCATTGCAGTTCCCCACGCCATGCTTGCCGAGGACTCCTTTCCAGGCTTCAGAGTCGTGGCCCACTCTGGCGTTGAAGTCGCCAAGGATGATGACTTTGTCGTCTGCAGGGGTACTCTGTAGGAGGCTGCGCAGGTCAGTGTAAAACTTGTCCTTTTCAGCAGGCTCTGCCAGGAGGGTTGGGGAGTACACACTGAGAAGGGTGACGTGCTGCTGGTGTCTCAGTGGGAGGCGCATGGACATGATGCGGTCTGAGTGGCCCGTTGGTAGGTTTTCCAGCTTAGTCGCAATGGATGTCTTGACCATGAAACCCACGCCTGAAAGCCGTCTTTCTGATGCAGGCCTGCCTGACCAGTAGAGGGTGTACCCAGCACCAAGTTCTTGGAGGCTGCCTTCGTCCGGAAGGCGTACTTCGCTGAGCGCGGCGATGTCGATGTTTAACCTCCGCAATTCATGGGCAATGAGGGCAGAGCGACGTTCAGGGCGTCCGCTGTCTGCTTTGTCGAGCATGGTTCGGACGTTCCAACATGCTACGTTGAGTCCGGTCGTGGTCGTCATGAGAGTGGATCCGTTATTCTTTCTTGTTTTTAGACCGCAGGAGAAGATGCCCGTTGACCGCACACACTGTACATAAACACAGAACATTCACGTGGTGCTAAGGGCAAGCTCAAGTGAGCTACTGTAGTTTTTGGAAATTCAAAGTCGTTTGTATTTGAAATTTGATTAAGTGGGCTGAAACTGATACCAAAGTGGTGCTGCGGAACTGTCGGAAGCCAGCTTGTTCAGGGGCGACAAGACGGGCGGGAGGGACCTCCAGTAGCTGAGGCTGGGTCCCTTAGAGGCATGGGACCCGCCGCTGCTCCACCCTGGAGGGTCCTCAGTGGGCAAGCGCCATTATCGTCAATGGTAGTTGGCCGTATAGTCATGATTGCGGGTTTGCCTGGATCCATGGTTTATCAGAATGCGCCGTGTGGCCTGGGTCCTCCGTCTTCAGCATTCGAGGTTTCTGTCGGGGTTACCTCACCCTTAGCTCCTGGTATGCGACCTTCCCTGGGAACACAGGGTGGCTCGAGCTTTATGCGACTCTTGATCGCATGATAAACCCGTCGTTGGACACATGGGGAATTTCAGTGGAGGTACAGTGCCACCTGCTACCCCGCCCCGTCCTGGTAAGCTCATCGCCATTTGGTCCGCGACTGCTTGCGCAGCTAACCTCCATATCTGAAGGCCATTCCCCTATCCGCCACCCGGGGACGCGCTAGATTGGGGATGGTCGCTCCACTGAAAATCCCACACTGGGTTAAGGAAGTTCGGCATGTCCTAGGAGAGTTTTAGTGAGTTGTAGGCGAGAGCTCAGTCTGTCAGAGGTCTAAATACGTTAGTGCAGGCTATATTGTCAGTGGGTACCGACGTGTGTGAGATACCTTAGCCCGTATTCCAAGACTCTGAAAAATTCAGGTATGTTTTTGATATGTATTATTGATGGTTACTGTGTTAAAGATAGTATGCATTGATAGGAGTTTGTTACGTGGTGGAGTTGTAGTCGAAGTATGATAAACACACCAGACACACACGCACGTAGAGTTCTTTTAAATAGACCTCAATCAGCTGCAATCCGTCAACCGTGGCTTAAGGATGTAGGCAAAACTGGAGTAACAGTTCCAACAATATTTAATTCAGCGATGCGATATCCACACAATAATGCACTTTCAAATGCACAAACTACTGAATACAAAGTCTCTTCTGTGATGTCCTCACTACGACTCAAAGTTTCTCATACACAGCATCTCTCGCAATAAACTGCATATCTCCCAACTGACAAAGCAAGACAATGTACTCACGGGCCCTCCCAGCGCCCTCCTTATATACACTATCAAAATCTAGAATCTTCCACGAAAATCATGAACTCAAACAACCAGAACGAAACGTGCAGCCGAAACTCATTAACATGAACTTTCCAAAAACAATATATCAGGCTACAAAAACACGGCTGCTCACTTCAGCTCTAAATTCTAACGTATAATTAAGACACATAAAAGTATGGTATCCCTATCTATGATAGCTCAAAAAGGTACGAGAACATAAAATAAAAGCTGCTCACTACACGCGCACAGGAAAAGTAGTGAAAATGTAGCGATGTCAGATGTCAACTAACCGACGTGACACTTACGAGGCCACCAGACAGTGCGACCTGTCTACAATGTCCCGGACTAAACTTAACAATACGAAATCGGCTCTACTCATGAACAAAAGAAAATCTTACTAAAAAGGCACGAAATCATAACCGTGATAGCTCAAATAAACAACATATCATTACCTACGAATAACACATGTACGCTCTCACAGGACAACACAACCACAATCGTAACAGAGTTAATTTAGTTGTGTAGTGTTGACTGGTTTGGTTCAGTTATGTATGTTTGGAATTCAGTGAGGTAACCGGTGTTTTTCGTATACAGCTATTTACCGAGATGGATAACTAAAGGAATGTGAGGGATGTATGTCTAAGTCGTTATGAAGATAGTACGTGGTTAAGTATAGTCTTTTCCAGCGTATGGGATAACGTATAGTGAGAGTGTTAGGTTATAGTCTGTTTCAAGGTAGTGGCAGAGATATGGGGGCAAGTCTGCGTGCGTTACAAGTACCCGCCCACCTTTTCATAAAGGGCGAGGACCATGTGAGAGAACGATGCAAACTGGAAGAGGACAAAGAAGATGAGCTGGCTGGAAAGGTGCTGCCAATGGAGCTGACTGGGATCCGCCTCGTCTCCTCCCCCAGTCGATCCACTCACACCAGAGTCCATTTCTTCCTCACATCGCTCCAGTGCCGAAACCACAAGATCTACCAGCTGAGCCTCCAGGGCCTCACAGCGCACCTTTGCCTGGTGAACAGTAGCGGATATGATGAATCAAATGACGTGCACGCAGTCACCAGTGTTGTTTACATTACCTGTGGCTGCTTGCTCATGGGGGGTAATTTAAGACATAGAGTATTGGGGGGTTGAAAAAACAACTCTAATTTAGAAGTAATCCACTGAAGACTACAGTTCAGGAGAGAGACTGACCATGAAAATTTAAGGTTGATGCCAGTATAGCTTGGTGCCTAGAGGCGCCAAACTATTCTGGCACCACCCTTAAACTATCGTGATTGATCCATACCCTGTTGAGGAGTGTCAAGGCTTAACTCTTTGGCTGCTGGTAACATTTTTTTGTCAGAATGCTTCCCGCTACCAACAGCCAAAGAGTTAACCCATTCAGCCCTGACGCACTACAGCAGGAGATGGGTCAACCATGATAATTCAAGGGTAGTGCCAGATTTGCTTAGGCCTGTCAGCACCAAGCTAATCTGTCACTGCCCTTGAATTATCATGGTCGATCCATCTCCTGCAACTAGTGCATAGTCATTAGATGACGTCTCCAAAATTTGGGAAATACTGCAGTGGGGCTGAATGAGATAATGAGATGTAGTCCACTGTTGGATCATCACATCTGCACAAGACTTACAGATATGAATAAAGTAAACCAGCAAAAGCCGCAGATCCTCATGAGCCCCCGCATGTGCAGAGTCTCATGAGGATTTAAAACTCTCGCATTTGGAAGTTGTTTTTCAGTGCATCTTGTCAGGTACAATGTATTTGGAACTCTGCTTAAAACAAGAAAGGAAAAGCCATTATGGCTCACGTGTATGACCGATTTACATATGTGTGACATTTGTGAAAAAGGGCTGGCTTCTGCAGCAGCAAAATACATGATTTCTGAAAATGTAAGCATTTTTAACACATCTGTCAACCCCCCGTGACCCTTGACCTTTGTGATGAGTCAACTAAATTAGTCTGCATAGGAAGGTCTTATCATCACCTATCTTTGTACCGAATTTGGCTGAAAAATTTGCAAAAATGTTGGAAATACTACAATTTTACACATTTGCCAGCCTCTTGTGACCTTTGACCTTTCTAAGGGGTCATCCAAATTAGTATGCACATGTCTTACCATCAGGTATCTCTGTACCAAATGTGGGTTTGAAGTTATGAATAGTATTTGAGAAAAAAACATCTTTTGTCAAAATGTGGCTATTTTTCCCATATTTCCTGAGCTCTCGTGACCCTTGACCCTTCTGAGGGATCAACCAATTTAGTGTGCATAGAAAGGTCTTCCCAAAAGGTATCTCTGTAGCAAGTTTGGGTTTAAAGTTGTGAATAGTATTTGAGAAAAAACATCTTTTGTCAAAATATGGCTATTTCAGACCTATTTCCTGAGCCCTTGTGGCCCTTGACCTTTTCGAATGGTAATCCAAATTAGTATGCATAGATAGGTCTTACCATCAGGTATCTCTGTACCAAATGTGGGTTTGAACTTGTGAATAGTATTTGAGAAAAAAAACATCTTTTGTCAAAATATGGCTATTTTTCACCTATTTCCTGAGCTCTTGTGACCCTTGACCTTTCCGATGGATCAACCAAATTAGTATGCATAGAAAGGTCTTACCATGAGGTATCTTTGTACCACGTTTGGGTTTGAAGCTGTGAATAGTATTTGAGAAAAAATAAATTATGTCAAAATATAGCTATTTTGGACATATTTCCTGATCCCATGTGACCTTAACCTTTGTGAGAGGTCACTCAAAATAGTATGTTTAGAGAGGTCTTGCCACAACGTATCCTTGGGCCAAGTTTGAAGAATCTGGCTTGAATAGTGTCTGAGAAAATGCCAACGTTAAAGTTTACCATGGACAACGGACAACGGCGGATGGACGGACGACCTCTGGCCCAAAACATAGACTCACTTTTGCTTCACAGGTTAGCCAAAAATAAGTACCATGGATAATGTATAGACAGACCTTAATCATTTAAAACCATCACAAGAAAAGTAAAATAAAAATCAATTATACAAACACTGCTAGATTTCTCATCCATTGGAAAAAGGGGAAATAAGATCTATGGTAAATAAACCAAAAAGCATAAGCAAATCAATTAAATAAAAGGTGTTCAGCTTGAAAACAGTTTAAAAATAAACATGCGCAACAAAATCATGCAGTGTATGTTAGACAGGACCACACTGGACATTTTTTTTAATTGCCACCACATACTGATGGTGAAAACCAACAAAGAATTTTATCAATGAAAAAAAATATAGTAAATGTCTTTATCTTTTTCCCTGGAGAGGAAAGGGGCAAGGACATAAGGATAATTAACTGTTCGGCTCAATCTTTTTTTTTTTTACTTCATCGACCAAACACAACACCTGCAAACCTGCACACAGCATATCCATGCAGACTGAAGATGGAACAGCATTAACCCTTTTCATCCTGATACACCGATAGTTCAAGGGTAGTGCCAGAATAGCTTGGCACCTGAGGCACCAAGCTATTCTGGCACCACCCTTGAACTAAAACAATTGGTCTATCTCCTAATCTGTAATGTGCCCTTCATAGGACAATAAGCAAATTGTACAAAATCGGCCTCAGGTTGTTATGTCATCTGGGTGTCACACTTGATAGTAACCTGTCCATGCGCCTTCATGTGAACAACGTTTGCAGATCCGCCTATACTGAACTGCGACGTATTGCTTCAGTCCGCCACTATCTGACACCTGAAGCAACTAAAGTACTTGTCTGCGCTTTTGTTTTGTCTAAATTAAACTATTGCGTGAATGCTCTTTTGGCTGGCTGTTCCCAGTGTCTGATTGGCAAACTCCAGAAAATTCAAAACTCAGCTGCTAGGTTGATTCTTAGAGTCCCTAGATCAGATTATATCACACCCCATCTGTCTGCTCTTCACTGGTTACCTGTAACAGCTAGGATTCAGTACAAAATTTTATGCATGACTCACAGTTGTATTACGTGTTCCTGCCCACACTACCTTGCCACTCTTCTCCAGCTGTATACGCCCTCAAGACAGAATTTGCGCTCTGCTGCCGACTCTCGAGTTTTGCGTATCCCTCTTGTCAAAACAAAGTCATTTGGTGAGAGGTCATTCAGATACCAGAGCCCAGTTGTTTGGAATGACCTCCCACGTGAACTGAGATACGTGGATTCGAGAGAGGCATTCAAGCGAGCCCTAAAGACCCATATTTTTTCTGTCAGCTATAAATGACTTTGTCACACACCTGTCATGTTAATGTCATCTCTCTCTATGTTAGAAGTAGTGTGTGTGTGAGTGTGTGTGTGAATGCCAGTATGAGTCCATAAGCGTAGCACTTTTGAATGGTGACTTTATAGCTTGTTTACAGAGTGCGTTGTATTTTTTTTTTTGTACTTTTTGTAAATTGCATTTTTGTAATTAGTTATTTTTGTACATTAGTTTTTGTTAAGCGCCTAGAGCTCTAATCTGAGGTTAGGCACTATACAAGTACTCATTATTATTATTATTATTATTATTATTATGGGTTAACAAACTGAGTACTAATTAGGGAGCACTCTGAATATGAAAAATATATACCGTACCAGCTTAGAAGGTACATCAGACATGATAGTTTGAGGGTGGCGCCAGAATAATACTATAAACAGTGCAACAACAACAAATTACCAACAAAGTCTGAAACATGCTTAGAAAAGACATGTACAGCACAAGTATCAAACTGTGTTGCACTTGTCCTTCAAACTATGTTTCTTTCTTTTGGGGCGAATTGTTATTATATGCTTGGCAGTAACCTTTTTTTGGGTCTGGAATTATAATTAGAGGTGGCTGGACAGGTCAAGTTATTCTGGCCCAACCCTTGAACTACCATGGTCCATACATCTTCTATTGTTTATCAGAGCTGAATGATTTAACCTAGTACATCTGTAGGCTGAAATATTTTAATCTGCTTATTGTCCTATGAAGTCTACATTAGTTCAAGGGGGGGGGGGGGGCAGATTAGCTTGGCACCTCAGGTGCCAAGCTATTCTGGCACCACCCTTGAACTAACATCGTCACATTTATTTCTTGCACGTGTACCAGAATGAACAGGGCTAAGGGTGATGAATTTCACAAATCAAACCAACAAATCCCAACCCAAACTGTCCATTTAGGCAGATATCTCAAGTTACTTCAGTGAAGCAAACAATTCACCGCTGGAGTAAAAAGTGTGTTTAGGCATGCTAACACAAGGAAACTGCATTACCGAAATGCCACTTGATGTCTGAAACTGGATGCAGTCAATTTCTTAACCCATATCATTCGGAATACACCAGTGTGTGAAATAAGTTTGACTAAAATAGTTCAAGGGTAGTGCCAGAATAGCTTGGCGCCTCTAGGCGCCAAGCTATTCTGGCACCACCCTTGAACTAAAGCCATTGGTCTATCCTTATCTGTAAGTACTATAATGTAGCTTGCATATGGCAGTGTACACATTTGAAGCCTTTAGCCTCACTATGATATGGGTTAAATTACCTTTCAGATTGCATTTGTTCACTGCCAGTAGATGCAGATTGTCAATGCCTAAGTCCTCAGACATCAAAGGAAAATGGAAGCAAAGCAATAGGTATAGATCCTCATGAGCCCCAGCAACTGCTGAGGCTAAGAGGATCTATACCCCTTGCAGTTGGGTGGTGTTTAATTTTTCTCTGCGGTAAAGGGGTTAGTTTTTAAAGTTCCTTTCTGTGTCCAGTCTGTAGCACTTGTGCAGTGTTACTGACAACAGTGACAGTACTGAGCTTAACTGTCACGAAACTACTGACTGAAAACAAAATCAATATCAGTGCTAAACATATACTGTACTTGAACAGCCACAACAAAGATACAGAGTGTGTTTAGACTAAAAATTTTAAAAAATAATTTTTCTTTAAAATGTATTTTTTCGAAAAATCATTACCGATGACATTACTAATTGGAACCTTCACTTAACTCATCAATTTTAGCCCCAAAACTTACTGTGTCCCTCATACTAGGGGAGGCAATCACTGGGGTGCCGTTACCAGGACACCCCGAGTGGCCTACCCTACTACCCTATCAGGTGGCGCACTCACCCTTTCCTGCCAGTGACTGAGCCTTAGCACCACTGCAGCAAGCAGGGTAGGAGGGAGGGACCTCTGAGTAATGTCATCAGTAAGTATTTTTCGAAAAAATACATTTTAAAGAAAAATTTATTTATTTTCTGAAAATCATTACTGACGACATTACTAATTGGAAGAATTGCGAATAGGAGGCGGGTGCCGCAAGATTGAAACCCCTCCCATTGCCTGCGCAGAGCACGTACTATCGAGGCCCCTCCCTATGCTCCCACTCCCGACAATTTTAGCTAGGCGAACCTACAGGAGGGAGTGCTGCACCGCCGAGATGTCCCCCACAAGCCAAGATAGGTGCGCTGGCCGGATAGGTCTCTTAGGTAGAAGCGGGCGAAGGTAGACTCGGCCCGCCAAAACCACAGCTGCCACCATGTCCCTCACTGCACAGTTACAGTCAAAAGCAGTACTCGCTGCCACTGCTCTGACTCCATGAGCCGGGTGTGCATCGTTTTCGCTTGTTCTGGGGCGAGCTCTTATACG
Organism: Semisulcospira habei; assembly: GCA_036245525.1. Taxonomy (NCBI): domain Eukaryota; kingdom Metazoa; phylum Mollusca; class Gastropoda; family Semisulcospiridae; genus Semisulcospira; species Semisulcospira habei. The sequence goes on along the minus strand of BTPG01000005.1, from coordinate 173,048,291 downwards.
CCCAACGGATCACCCAAAGTATTCAGGCCGAGATGGTTTGTGCCGAAATGTCTCGTCTGCCCGGAGCCAAGGGCAGGAAAGGTGTGATATCCCTCTCTGCACAGTTCAGCCATCTTTTCTTTTGCGACGCTCGCTACCTCTCCTCGGACTTCATGAGCCCGGGTGCGCATCATATGCCTTGCTCTGGGGCGAGCTCTTGTACGCCGGCCGAATCACCCAGCGTAACCCATACAAGATTGTTTGTGCCAAAATGTGTCATCTGCCCGGAGACAAGGGCAGAAAAAGGCGTGAACGCCCTTGTCTTTGTGGCTTAGTTCTGCGCAGATACACTTTAAGAGCCTTGACAGGGTCCTGTAGGCGTGAGTCCTGTGGCTGATCCATCACCCCGAGATGTCGGACTGTTACGACTTGTGAGGCTGACGTAGAAACTCGGTTATTAGCCAAGAAGGCAGGGTCCTTCAGCAGCTGTACCGATCCATCGGTCCAGCGTAGGAGACAGTGGGACATACCGAAAAGGCATAGATCTCGCTAACCGCGAGGCTGTGGCATGTGCAAGTAGAGAACAGGTCTTCCTGGTAAGATCTCCCAACCGCGATAAAGAAGGTAGAGGCTCGAAATATTGAAGATGAGCCAGATGAGCACCCAACACAGGTCCCCGCATGGAACCAACGTGCGTGAGGTCGGGCGTTGTAGATCAGACTGGAGCATCAGATCTGCCAAGTCTTTGCATGCACCCAGGTCTGGCCGTCCCAGGTGTCTGTGCGTGTTTGCCCCCATAGCCAGATTACCCTGGATGGTGATGGGAGCCAATTCTGTCTGAAGAAAAGCCACAGGAAAAACTCGACCAACTGTTTTCCCTGGTTAAGGTTAGGTCCGTGGGGGAAGTCGCTACACGGCACACCAGGAATGGAGAATGTGCCACTTTCTGGCTACAGAGGTTGATTCCACTGCAGCACCTGAAAAGCCTCTAGCGGAGACAATCTCCAACCGTGTAACAGTCGCTCCGGGCACATGTGAAACAGCTGCTGCCTTAGCTGCTTGAGTATCGGACTCGGCGTGGAAGGAATCAGAGGTAGCAGTCCCTGAGTTTCTAAGTGCTCTTAGGTACTAGCACTGCGCGTATGCCAGGAGTCCCGCCCACAGGATGGAGAGTGCTTCTACAGCCCAGGCAAGTGGATCCGAAACGGGGGAGACAAAAGAGGAAGCTTGTTTCCTCTCGTGGCGAAAAGATCGATCATCAGCTTCTCCCAATGCACGTAGAGTAGCTGGAAGATATCTGGCCTTGGCGAACACTCCGTGTGTAACATCTAGCCTCAACGAGAGAAGGAGTCCGCGAGAACAAGAGGTGTCCCGGAAGGCGTCGCGCCCCTTGGTGCTGAAAGTAGGCTACGACTGTCGAGTAGTCAGCGAGTAACCGCACCTCCCTTTGCGCGTGTCTCTCTTCCCAACGATGAGAGCTAGCCACACCTTCATCTACAGCCAGTAGATGAGTCTGTCTGTCTGTTCTCCTGTCCAGCTGCCCAAGATCGCGGCAAAATGCGGTAGCAGGTGGGCCCCCCAGTCTGAGCGGCTCGCGTCCGTGCAGATAGCTACTTGAAGAGGAGGGGAGAAGAGTGAAATCCCCGACGCCAGCCAGGTAATGTCCGACCAAGTCGCCGAAGAGACTGTACTAACTCCGTCACAGGTACCAAGGCCACTACATCGCCCGAGGAGGGGCGCCAGTGTAGAAGCAGATGAAGCTGAATCGTCCTAGCATAGTGTGTGCCTAGGGATGAAGATCCGTTGCCGCGCTAAGCATGCCTAACAGATAAAGCCAGGCCCTGGCAGGGGAGAGCTTCCGCATGAAAAGCTCCGAGTGACGCTTCCATAAAAGTCTGAATCCGTCCGCCTGGCAGTCCTCCTCAATGGAGGTCAGTCAAGCATCTCATATCCAAGTGGACAAATTGGTGCAACGGAACCAAGTCGGACTTGCCTCCGTTGACTAGGAAGCTTGGTGATGGAGTAGAACCACAAGGGCATCTCTATCAGTTTCCAAAACGCTCGTCATGTGGTTCCGTAACCGCCGGTCGTCCAGCTAGTTGGACGTCGGACTGGAAGCAGCTTGTCGGAATCCTGCCAACACACCGTTCACAACCTGGTGAAGACCCACGGACAGAGGTCCCGTCCAAAAGGTAGAGCTCGAAACTGGTAACTATCCCACGCCGGTAAAGCCGTGAAGCTGGCATGCAGAAACGCGTCCGTTAGGCTCCTTTTCCTACTGCGCCGTCCTGAGGACGCACCGCTGCCCTCAGCGCTCAGGCTGTCTCCATCCTGCAAAGCGGTCCAAAGAACTTGTTTAGCGCCGACACATCGAAGATCCGCCACCAAAACCCTCTGGCTCGGGAACGAGAAGAGTCAACCGTAGCATGCCATGAAGTCGGGATGCAAACCACCTCTGTGTCCATCTTCTGTAAAAGGCCATAACCTTGCCCTGCAACACTGTTGCCATGTCCCGTCCTACCGACGCTCGCGTCCACACCAACGCTTGACTAACGGCTGTGTCGCCATCTCCAGTAATCTTTCTCTGTCTCTCTTTCCTCTTCTTCCTCTTTATACTTATCTTCTCTTTCTTTCTTCGCATTCACTCAGAGAGAGGCAGGCCAAGGAAGTCGTCTTGTCTAATCCTCTTGTCAGAGCACGCTGGCCGAGTCCTGCCCGTAGCAAAGAGAGAGGCAGGCCAAGGAAGTCGTCTTGTCTAATCCTCGTGTCAGAGCACGCTGGCCGAGTCCTGCCCATAGCAAAGCATCCTAGTCCACCGCCAAGAGGTTACAGATACAACTAGGAGAGAGTCGCATACCACCGCTGGTGCGTTCTTTCCTTCTTTATCACCGCTGCCCTCAGCGGAATGAAGACCATCGCTGACACAAGAGAAGTCGGATGCTCAACCTCCTCTCCCAGCGCTGATACTGAGTCCTCCGCAGGTAGACTGCGCGCCTCCTCGTCATCCGTGGCGCGCTGATGTGGCTGTCACTCCCGGTCCTAGTACCGAGCGAAGAAGAAGAAGAAAAACATGGCCCGCAATCCCCCGGTGTGGGCTGCATCAGTGTCCATCGGCTATCATCCTAGTGGTCCCGGCGCTGACATCGAAGCTGCGTCTCCGCGTAAGAGCGGTCACTGCCAGTCTATCCGACGATCTGCTGCAGTTACCTGTGCGGCTGCGTCGGTGTCCCCGTCAGACTGCACGCCTCCTCGTCATCCGCCATTCGCTTGAGACAAAGGTTGTCTCGGTGTCTCCGTACATCGGTCGTCATCCGAGTGGTCCCGCCGCTGACGTCGAAGCTGCATCTCCGCATAAGAGCGGTCCCCGTCAGTCCGTCCGGCGATCTGCTGCGGTTCACCCGTGTGGTTGCGTCAGTGTCCTCGTCAGACTGCGCGCCTCCTCATCATCCACCGTGCGCTCAGATGTGGTTGCCTCGGTGTCAACGAGATGCCACCTCCATCCATCGGTCATCATTCGAGTGGTCCCGCCGCTGACGTCAAAGCTGCGTCTCCACATAAGCGCCATCCCTGCCAACTGGCTCAACGATCTGGTGTGGTTCGCTGTAGGCTGAGTCGGTGTCCCCATAAAGGCGCCTCCGTCCAAGGATGTCTGAGAACCCGGTGCTGACGTCGCACTGCGCCGGTGCTGCCGCGCGACTCCTGCCAGACTGGTCCCAAGGACTGATGCTCCTAGCTGGAGTCTCTGAAGCCCGATGTCTAGACAAGGTCCGTGCCACGCATGCTTAAACTTGTCTGCCGGTCCGGCGAAGAGGATAGAGAAGATGAGACATCATCACGAGCAAGGAACTGTCATGCGCCATCCCGCTGTCGTCGAACCTGCGTCTCCAGAGTAGAGCGACGGCTGCCCAACCGGTCCAAGGATCTGCTGCACCTACCTGGAAACTCTCAAGCCCGTTGACGTGGCGAAGTCCGTTGGTGCGAGACGCTTGAACTAGTCCTCCGATCCGACGATGAAGAGCGAGAAGCCGAGACGTCAACACAATTACGGTCTCTGCCACGTGTAGACTCCACACGCTGTGACTGTTCCTTCGATCGCGAAGATCGAACCCTTTGGTATATCTGTGCTTTGGGGGACCGCCGTCTATTAGCACTATCCATATGACAGCTCATTTAACTGACCACACTGGTCCTCTCCCGAAGGAGGCTATCATCGCCAGTGGATCGCCAGTGGCGCCACTCTCTATCTCTGGACCCAGAAATCTTACTATGTGGCTTATCAAGTCGGCGTCTTGAAATCCTTTCCCCCTCCGAGAGAGGTCCCGAAGGTGTGACCCTGTCCAGGCGCTGGTCCAGCCTACAGCAGTAGGGCGCTCTCAACTCCGAGGGGGGGTCCCCCGCTTCTGCTGCCTGGGTCCTCTTATTCCAGGAGGGCTTCCGTGCGACCCAAAGTAATCTCTGCGGGGGGACCGAGATCTCAAAGGCTTTATTAATCATAGGGTGGCGAACCCCTGCCTGGCCTATTTCCCTTTCTGGCAATCGAAGGGTATAAATGAGCTCTTGGTGCTGTGCGGGATGACGAATCCCTTCGTCTGCTATTAGGCTCAATCGTGGGGGCAGCAGGGCCCTTTTTGCGCCAACAACACACGATGTCTGAAAGTGCATTTCTCTGTTTCACATTCAAAGGTACGGATGCGCCCTTGCGCGCTGGCCTTTCTCCCTGTAAAAGGTCCATAGTTGTGACTAACGGTCTTCCTTCCTCGTAGCGCATAGCGCGCACGGTCGACTGGAGGAACAGCCTGAGCAGGGAAGACAGACATCATGCACATCACTAGGTCACTGAAATTCGCCACACAGGGTGCAGGTCCTCACCTGAGCACTGTAACATAATAATAATAATACATAGTTCTTGTATAGCGCTATTCTCCCGGAAAACACTGGACTCACTGCGCATGCACAACAGCACACCCTCTCTCTCAGACACACGCACGATTATACACTACTTTAAACCACCCCATCTCTTCCCAACACTATACATTCCCCTCCGACAGACAGACATAGGCCTTGCGAGTGCCCGGAGCCTCAAAGAGGGTCCGAGTTCCTGACCAGTCACGTACAAACAAATTCAAAAAATTCAGAAAATTCGGGAAATGCCGTCGCCCAGTCAAACGCCAGCTGAGGCAGTAACCGAAGCTTTACCTGTCCATGTCTTGAATACATAATCACACAACCCACACAAGCACAGAATACTCCTCTCCTTTCCAGGAAAACACTGGACTCGCTGCGCATGCACAACAGCACACCCTCTCTCTCAGACACACGCACGATTATACACTACTTTAAACCACCCCATCTCTTCCCAACACTATACATTCACCTCCGACAGACAGACATAGGCCTTGCGAGTGCCCGGAGCCTCAAAGAGGGTCCGAGTTCCTGACCGGTCGCGTACAAATTCGAAAAATTGAGAAAATTCGGGAAATGCTGTCGCCCAGTCAAACGCCAGCTGAGGCAGTAACCGAAGCTTTACCTGTCCATGTCTTGAATACATAATCACACAGAGCTGCCAACCCACCATCATGCCAAAGAGTAGCATCCAGAGCTTTTTGGAGTAGCATTTAAGAAAAAGGAGTAGCACACACGTAGACGCTCCAAAGAATGAAAATGTCAAATATTATTTTTTTCATACAGCACTGCATAGGCATAATTATAAGCAAGAGTCTGATATTATAATCGTTTTCCGAAAAAGTGGCCCCGCGTGCTCTGCTGCACTTATGGGTATATTGTGTTCCACAAGGAACGATGTGAATAAACATTCTGCTCAAATAACTGCAGTCGCTGGCTTGAAATAGGTAGTGAGGGGTTTTTGCTCGGCTTTTCCGCTGCGTTCCTCTTGTGTGTGGCAGTACCCACATGTTTCTCGATGTCAAACCGACCCCCGTGAGCAATCGAAAAATCGGAAGCACAGTACATGCATCTTGCTGAGCAGTTATTTGCAGATCTGACGATGCAAGGAAAGTCCTTGATGTAGTGTGCTTTGAATTGCTGACAACTGGGTCGAGACTTTGGTGCCTTCTTTGGGGGAGTAGCAGCAGGATCGCTAGTTTCTGCGGGTGCCTTTCGCTTCGTCGCCATTTTCACGGTAAAACAACAACGCTTCGGGTGCTTCCGGCACTTCCGCCCCGGGGTTGAAACGCAACGCGATTGGTCGGCTACAGTACACGATTCTACGTGAAGTTCAAAGGTTTATTTTCAGTTCAGTTCGTGGCTGGCCCGCGAGTCGCTTGCTTTTTTATGAATGGACTTTTTTTTTTAAGGTCTAAAAAAAAAAATCACGTCAATGTTTTCAAAAATCGTAGTTTTTCCGGCCGATCGTAGCATCGTAGCAAGCATGTCGAAATCGTAGCATACTACGCCTAAATCGTAGTACTTGGCAGCTCTAATCACACAACCCACACAAGCACAAAATACTCCTCTCCTTTCCTTCCTTTTTTTTTCTTTTTTTTTTTCCTTATTTTTTTTTTCCTTCCTTAACAGGCAAGTTGCAAGTTGCAATTTTTAAAGGATAGGGACTTCCAGCTCTCGCTGATTTCGTCCGGGGGGGGGGGGGGGGGGGGGGGGGCCAGGGGGTGTGTGTGTGTGTGTGTGGGGGGGGGGGTCTATCTGGCTGTTTGTCGCTCTGTCGCGCAGTGGCTGGTGGTGTTGCCGGGGCCGGGTGGGTGGTGGAGGAGGCGGGTGGTGTGGCCGGGGGACCGTCGCTTTACTGCATCCAGGCTGTGGGTGCTTGTGCTAGCCAGTGGTGCAGTCCGTGGAGTAGATGCGGTGAGATGGGTGGTGGTTGTCGTGGCTGCGTTCGGACGGGCGGTGGTGCCCGGTAGAACCATGGCTGGGGGATGCGAGGCCGTGGTGTACTACGCTGGCGGTATCCTGGTGGTGGGGGAAGTGGCATCCAGAGGTGCGGTGGTGGTGTCGGAAGGAGGGGATCTTCTTGCTTGTCGGCTTCCGTTGCCGGGCGGTTTTGGTGGTCGTCGCCTGCGGCTGGTGGTGTGTGCGGCTGTGCTGGCTGTGGCCGGCGCGCCTGGGTGTTGGTCTTGCGCTGTGCTGCTGGCATCTTGTGTCGTTGGAACTATGGTGGTGCTGGCATCTTGTGTTGTTGGTGCGTTGGTGGCGCTTTCCGCGTCTTTGGTGGTAGTCGGGTTGGTGCAGACTTTTTTGTGCTTCGTCTTGGTTGCTGGGGTGGCCGATGTCCCCTTGTTGCATTTTTCAGTTGTCGCTTGGCTGTCCGTCTCCTTTGTCTGGGGGACTGCCTGGCATTCTTGCTCTGCTGTGTTCGCTGGCCGGAGGTCGTCGAGTGCTCCTGTGTGGAGCAACCACCGAGTGGTGACTAGTGCACGGTGGTAGTCGTCTCCACGCGCTGCCATGATGACTGGGGCCGCTGTCTGTAGCAGGAGGACTAGGTCGTTAAGATCCAGTCCACGAAGCTGGGCCTCCCTCTCTTCAGTTGTCCAGGGCCCCTCTCGAGTTAGATGTTCGGGGATGAGGATGCCTGGGGGGGAGGGGGGGAAGTCCGACTCCAAAGATGGTTCCGAGCTGTCCTCTTGTTCTTCTTCATTTGGTTCTTCTTCTTCCGTTTCTTCCTCCACCACTGGTGAGGGTGGGGGCTGGGCAGTGGCTTGATTGCTCGCTGCTGGGTAGCATGGAGGTAGGGTGTTTCCGAGGAGAGCGTCCAATTTGGGAAACATTCCTGTTCGTGGCATTGGCAGTGGAAACCACCGCAGCATTTCTTCTATGCTGAGACTTGGTGGCGCATGAGGAGTCTCTGCCTGCGCTGTTAACTTTGGTATCGGTGGTGACATTGGTTGCTGCCGTCTTGTTTCTTTTCTTGAGCTGGGCGTAGGCTGTGGTCGTAGTTGAGGGTGGTGGGCCAGATATTCGTCGGCTTGCTGTTGGTTTGTCTGGCGTCTGTTCAACCTTAGAAGGGCGGCTTTCTGTTTCCGCGAAGACATAGCGTGGTGCACTGTGCGGTGAACCGTCCACTTGTGCGCTGCGGCGTGTAGCTGGCTTGCTTGTTGGCTTGCTGTTGGAGAGGCGCGGAGGACCGTCCGCTCAGTCCGGCTGCTGTGAGTCGAATGGTGAACATCCTTAACAGGACCAAGAATCACACAAGTAGAGTTCACACAAAGAAGTATCCAACGGAGAAAAAAACACGCTTAGAAAAGACGGGTACAGCACAATTTATTAATATTTCAGGTAAATACCCTTTGTCAAAATAGACAAACAAACAAACAGAGAGATTAGGCGCTACTTATCTTCATTCGCAGAAGGAATCTTCGGCGAATGAAGTTCACACAGTCCAAGGTCGGAGCACGAGGTGCACACGACCAGCCTAACTGAGCTAAGCGAAGTCACCGGCAGGAAAGGGTGAGTGCACCACCGGATACGGTAGTAGGGGAGGCCACTTGGGGTGTCCTGGTAACGGCACCCAGTGATTGCCTCCCCTGTGAGGAGGGACACAGTAAGTTTTTGGACTAAAATTGATGAGTTAAGCGAAGGTTCCAATTAGTAATGTCATCGGTAATGATTTTGAGAAAATAAACAAATAAAATGCAAGATAATATCTGCTAAACATGAAGACAACACATACATGTAGCTAAGTGACTGGTAAAAGCAGATAAAGTAAAGTATAAAAACAAACAAATATACATTTTCTACCAAAAAGAACTTCTTTAAAAAGAAAGTTGTGTTCAGTTATTTACAACAACAAAAAATATTGAATACAACTAACCAAAAGAAGCACTACACAAATACACAAATTCAGCAAGTCAACAAGTGCCCCCAAAACACCTCTGTACCTGTTTGTTTAGACCAAGCATTGTGCAGACGAGCTCCCGAGAGTATGTCTGTTCTAGCACATAGCGCAGCAGCTCTTTTTGAGGACGACTAAGCTCCTGATCATAAGGCAGTGGTCCATTCAGCATGAAACTAAGCGTCTGTGAGTTGAGGCGCCACACATTACTGACAGCCATCGAGTGTCCAACAACAGGGAGCAATCGACTTCGACCTAGGACAAGAAAGAATACCTACAATAAGTGACACTGTTTATGTTTTCAACAAGTTTAGACAAGTTCATCAATCCAACTGCGAGGGACATAGATCTTCACGAGCTCCCTCAGTTTACAAATGTTCATCAATCCACCTGCAAGACACACAGATCCTCATGAGCCTCCACAGTTGCGGGGGCTCATGAGAATCTATGCCTCATGCTGACACCACTTTGTATCTATGTTTCTTGAACAGCAGGGACTCTTTGTCACTAAATTAGTTAACAAAGACTTTAGAAACTGCATCTGCATCCGCTGGTTTGGGAATATAGATCTTGCAGCCTGAAGCTATAACAAGAAAGGCAAAGCAATTATGGCTCACGTGTATGACCGATTTACATGTGTGACCTTTGTGACAAGGGCTGGCTTCTGCAGCAGCAAAATCCATGTTTTCTGAAAATGTAAGCATTTTTTATACATCTGTCAACCCCCCCACGACCCTTGACCTTTGTGATGAGTCGACTAAATTAGTATGCATAGGCAAGTCTTATCGTCAGTTATCTTTGTACCAAATTTGGTTGAAAAATTTGCAAAACTTTGGGAATACCTACAATTTTATCAAAAATCAGCATTTTACACACATTTGGCAGCCTCTTGTGACCCTTGACCTTTCCAAGAGGTCATCCAAATTAGTATGCATAGATAGGTCTTACCATCAGGTATCTATCTCTGTACCAAATTTGGGTTTTAAGTTGTGAATAGTATTTGAGAAAAAACATCTTTTGTCAAAATATGGCTATTTTAGACTGTGATGAAGCTCTATGCTCATGCATAGTGCTCACACATTAGGTTAAATACGGTACGGTTTTTGTTAACGGTTTGTTTTGTGCCGATAGTACGTGAGGCCGTGGCCCACGTGAAATCTTTAAGGAACAGTTAACACGGGGAGTTAGTGAGTTCTGTTATAGTGAGTTCTAAGCAAAAGTTTAGTCTGTCAGAGCAGAAATACGTTAATACGGGCTTTCTTGTCAGAGGGATCAGATGTATGTGAGATACCTAGCCCGTATTCCAAGACTCTGAAGCCTAGAATTCAGGTATGTTTCTATATTTGTAGTATTACTGATGCTTAGTTGAAGAATAGTATGCATTGCTAAGAGTAATTTGTTTGTATATTGTTGGCCGGTTTGGTTCAGTTATGTTGGTTTAGAATTCAGTGAAGTAACCGGTGTTTTTGGTATACAGTTATTTACCGAGATGGATGACGAAAGGAATGTAAGGTGTGTATGCTTGAGTCGCTATGAAGGTAGTACGTGGATGGTTAAGCATAATCTTTTCCAGTGTATAGAGTAGTGGATAGCAAGAGTGTTAGGCTATAGTCTGTTTCAAGATAGTGACAGAGATATGGGGGTGTTACGGAAGTAGACAGTTTATGAAGTACGTGTGTGTGTGTGAATGAACGTGTGAGTTATTTGTATCAGCCAGGTTACGTGACGTTTCTCATTGATCCAATATGTTGTGTGTTTAGCAAGTGTTATGTTGGGACTTTTGTTGTCGTATTCAGAGTGCTTGTAAAGAGTGGAACGACGGACGCCGAGATGTCAGTCACAGGTGGGTTGATTGATTGTACATTGCTTAACGTCCCGACAGCAACAAGGCTTTCTCAGGACGTGCCTGCACTGCTTGTGAAAAAAATAAATAAACAGAACATTGAATGTATGTCGCCAGCCGGTCAAACACGTTAAATAAACCTAACACATGGGGCCTAAATAAAGCTAAGACCATTTAGCAACACACATCCAATGTCAAGAGCTACAGGCAGTGCAGACAGTAGGGAGAGTTTTAAAAAGGCAAATACAGGTGAATGGACAAAGGGTAGACAGAAACACATGCCCCAGAATAGAGAGAAAAACCCACCCTGTGGGGCTGACCAGGGTGACCCTGGGAACTAAAAAATACCTAACCCCACCCAAGTCCCCCAGGGCAGACCCGGGTGGGGGCAGTCACAGGTGGGACCTAACGTGAGGTCATCCCTCCAGCTCTTCACTCAGAGTGAGTCTGATCGGGACCAAGATACCCGGATCACAGCGAGAACTGCGCTACGGTGCGAGTACAAGGACGTCCGTGTTACAGACAGGACGACAGGAAAGAGCATACAACGGACTTGCACGCCTAGACGTGGGAAGGACCAACGTAACCAGGCAATAACATCAAACAGGTTGGAGACTCTGAGAACTAACACCTAGCCTGGCGAGATATTGTGAATTTTGTGTGTGTGTGATGTTCGGATATTAGTAGAGAAGTACATATAGTTTGATAATCTTTTGAACCTTTTAGTGTATAAAAGTTACTTTAGAAAGGGATCCCGTGTGTTGAGTTTTACCGCATGAATGCGCCTGTCTGAGTCAGTGGCGGTGTATGCGTCTGTTGTGCGAGAGTCTGTGCGTACGGCTGTGGGCAAGTCTGCGTGCGTTACATAGACCTATTTCCTGAGCCCTTGTGACCCTTGACCTTTCTGAGGGGTCATCCAAATTAGTATGCATAGATAGGTCTTACTATCAGGTATCTCGGTACCAAGTTTGGGTTTGAAGTTGTGAATAGTATTTGAGAAAAAAAACATCTTTTGTCAAAATATGGATATTTTTCACCCATTTCCTGAGCTCTTGTGACCCTTGACCTTTGTGAGGAATTAACCAAATTAGTACGTATAGAAAGGTCTTATAGAAAGGTATCTTTGTACCAAGTTTGGGTTTGACCTTGTGAATATTATTTGAGAAAAAATAAATTATGTCAAAATATAGCTGTTTTTTACCTATTTCCTAATCTCCTGTGACCTTGACCTTTGTGAGAGGTCACTCAAATTGGTATGTTTAGAAAGGTCTTACCACAAAGTATCCTTGGGTCAAGTTTGAAGAATGTGGCTTGAATAGTCTCCTAGAAAATGCCAACGTTAAAGTTTACCACGGACGACGGCTGACGGACAGACTACCACTGGCCCAAAACATAGACTCACTTTTGCTTCGCACATGAGCCAAATAGGCATACGGTCTGAAATTGCAGACAGGCACACATATTGTTTGCTCTGCATGGCTTATGCCTCTTCCTTTATAGAAGAGATTCGGAACCTTCACTATCACAGTCCAGCATTCAAAGTACGAGTGTGGCCAAAATGTGTTAATTCTGGCAAAGGTAGCACCATATGTTTGTTCTCAAGTTATGTTGATCCTCTGGCTGTCAGTAGCAACTCTGGTCACGATGATTCCTGCAGGAATCACTGTGACAAAAAGCACAAGCGACAACCAAAGGGCTGAATTTTATGTTATGATGCACAGTGTGACTACACAAATCAACAAAGGGCCCAACACAACTTGTATAGATTACTACAAGCTGTAAATGCTTTGTCCTGTCACAGTGGCTGCAGAAAAATTTCAAAAAGGGCCATTACTCAACATAGCACAACTCTACAAATTATGCTGCTATTAGTATTACATTGTGGTTTTAAACTGTACATAATTATATACTGTGTATAACAAAATTCTTTGTTTACCTGCTATGGACACCATCTGTGCTGCAGGACGGAAGCTGTACACAAGCTTTGACAGCATTTTCCCAAGCTGAAAAACATGCAAATTTACAACATTACAATATGCATAAAAAATGAATTTTTCTCTAAAATGTTTTTTTTTTTTAGTACTTACCAATGACATTACTATCTGGAAGTATACCTAGCTTACGTAATTTCAGCCTGAGAACCTGTTGTGCTCCCACACAACCAGGGAGGCAAGTCAAGGGGGCCGTAACCAGGGACCCTGAGTAGCCTCCCGTCCCTGCCCATCCGGTCACGTGGTGTCACGCCAGTCGGAAACGCTTACCTTACTGGCGGCAAGCGGGGCAGGTGGGAGGTCCTCCGAGTAATGTGATCTGTAAGTATTTTTCGAAAAAATACATTTTAGAGAAAAATTCATTCGTTTTCTCAAAATACATTCCCCATGACATTACTATCTGGAAGAATATCTGGAGGAGGAGGCTGCTGCCCACAAGATTACCCCCAGTGTAAGGGCTTAGCCAGACCCGCCCTTCCCAAAGCACACTCCCGACAATTTCAGCTAAGTATTACCTACGGCGCCTGTGGCGCCGGGAGGGAGTGTTGCGCCGCGGTGATGTCCCCCACCAGGGCCAGATTGTCTCGCTGGCCCGCCAGATCCCGGAGGTAGAAGCGGGTGAAGGTTGACTCGGCTCGCCAGCTGACAGCTGCCACGATGTCTCTGACGACACAGTTGCGGTCGAAGGTGACACTCTAACCTCGTGTGCGCGGATCCTTAGCCTCTTAGCTCCTGGTAGGTGGACCGGATGACCCAGCGTAGCCAGGAAGATATCGTCTTGGCCGATATATCAGTTCTGCCTGGGAATAATGGCAGAAAGAGGTGGGACCGTCCCCTTCGGACGGGCTTGGATCTGCGTAGATAGACGCGCAGGATCTTGCTGCCTGGTCTCCCGGGGAAAAGTCTGCCCTTTCAGCGGTCGAATGGTGATCACCTGGGGTGTGGTCAAGGGAGACCTAGTCTTGGCGAGGAAGGAAGGGTCAGTGAGGAGCTGCACGGAGCCGTCCATCCTGAACTGCAGGCAGGAAGGGCGCGCGGAGAGCACGTGCAGCTCACTTACTCGGACAGCAGTGGCGAGGGCCAGCAGGAAGCAGGTCTTCCGAGTCACGTCTGCAAACCGGGCCAGGGGGAGCAGTTCAAAACGGTCCAAATTCAGCCATGTAAGCACCCAGGAGAGGTCCCTGCGTGGGAATAGCGAGTGGGAGACTGGCCGCTGGAGGCCAAAGTGGGCCGTAAGGTCGGCGAGGTCTTTGTAGGCGCCGGGGTCCAAGCGGCCAAGGTGGTGATAAGTGTCAGCTATCATGACCAGGTAACCCCTGATGGTGATGGGTGCCAAGGCCTGCTCGCCGAAGAGCCAGAGGAAAAACTCGGCGAGCTGAGGAGTAGTCAGATCGGTGGGGAGAGGTGCTGGTCAGTGCACCAGGACCGCAGGACTCGCCACTTTCCTCCGTAGATGCATCAGGTCGAGGGTCTGCAGGCTGTTGCGATAGCCTCCATCGCCGCACTCGAGAAGCCTCTAGCGGCGAGGGCTTGCCGCACAATCACCAGGCGTGAAGGAGAAGCTGCTCTGGGCATGGGTGTAACAGCGGCTGGTGGGGTTGCTTGAGCATCGTGCGCGAGGTGGGCAGCAGTAAGGGGGTCGTGTGGCGAGACAGCAGGTCGGTGGTCCACGACCTGGTCCAGGAGAACGGGGCCACCAGTAACACAACCGCGTTGCATCCCCTGAGCTTGAGCAGGACTTTGGGGACTAGCACCGTCGGGGGATACATGTAAGCGTTGATGCCGTCCCAAGAGATGGAGATCGCGTCGAATGCCTAGGCGAGGGGGTCCGGGATAGCGGAGACGAAGAGGAGAAGTTGATGATTCCACCTCGTCGCGAAGAGGTCGATCATGGGAGTCTCCCACTGAGCGCAGATCATCCAAAGATATCCGGTCGCAGGGTCCACTCTGTGTGGAGGAGCTGGCCGCGCCGCGAGAGGGAGTTGGCTAGGATGTACAGGTGTTCCAGAATGTGACGCGCTCGGAGGGAGATGCTGCGGTCTTCGCACCACCGGAGGACCTGGTACAGGAGGATGCAGAGGGAGGGGGAGCGCGTCCCGCCCTGCTTCTGTATGTGGGAGATCACCGTGGAGTTGTCCCGAGAGGACGAGGAGCTCCTGGTGTCGGAGGCGAGTCTCCCACGTGGTGAGGGCTTGCCAAACTGCGTTCAGCTCTAACCAGTTGATGTGTCTTTCTGTGAGGCACGGAGGCCGGCGGCCGGACGCCGTGAGAAACATCGGTATCAGGTGTGCTCCCCACCCGGCGAGACTTGCATCTGGGGAGCGACAGCTGGGGAGGGGGTGAGGCGAGGGGTGCCCCTGACGTAAGCCACGAGTGGTCCACCCAGCATAGCAGATGAGGTCGGAGCATTGGGATAACAGGCACCGGGGTAGAGAGATCGCCAGAGGACGGCCGCCAGGGGAGAAGCAGATGGAACTGGAGTGGACGGGAGTACAGCCGGCCGAGAGGAAGGAGATCCGCTGCAGCACTCATCAGGCCGAGGAGCTGGAGCCATACTCTGGTGGGTACCGCATCTTCTTGGGTCACCTGGTGGGCCAAGGAAGCCAGTTTCTGGATCCGGGGCTCTGGCAGTCTCACCCGGTTGAGGTCGGTCGCAAACTCCATGCCTAGTTGCGCAAACCAGCGGGAGGGCATGAGATCTGACTTGCCCACGTTGACCAGGAAGCCAAGCCGAGTCAATAAGAGGAGCAGTGCATCTCTGTCCATCGCTAGGGTGGCCTCCAACTGATTGTGCAGGTGGAGGTCGTCCAAATAGTTCGAGGTCAGACTGGAGGACGACTGTCTGGCCTTGGCGACGACAGCGTCCATGATGCGCGTGAAGACCCACAGGCTGAATTTGAGACCAAACGGCAGGGCCCAAAACTGATAGACCACCCCGTCGAAGGCGAAGCATAGGTAATGCCAAGAGGCGGGGTGCATGAGTACGTGTAGATACGTATCGGACAGATCCAGACTAACGGCGAAGTCCATGGGCTGCACGGCGGCCCTGAGGGCCCTGGCTGTCTCCAAGCAGAAGGCTGGGGCTGCAATGTACCTGTTCAGTGCCGAGAGATTGATGACGGGACGCCACTTGCCACCCGGCTTGGGTACCACAAAGAGGCGGCTGTAGAAGACTGGGGAGTCGTGCCATGTGACTACTTCCGTGGCGGCCTTCTGCAGGAGAGCGGTGACCTCGCCTCTGAGGGCATCAGCTTTGATCTGATCGAGAGGAATCCCGGTCCACAGAGGAGAGCGATGTCACAGCGGCAGGGAGTGAAAGGTAATGAGGAGGCCCTTGGAAATGGTGGTGAGGACCCAGGGTTCATCCGGTAGCAGCAATCGCCACAATTCACTGCGGAGGGCGAGCCTCCCGCCAACTGGGGACCCCGAGGCGGTCAGCAGGGGCTGGAGCGGGGGGAAGTCAGGGGCCCTTCCACGCCCCGGGCGGCGGGCAGGCTTGGGCCAGGCGTGGGCCGGGGTTCAAAAAGGGTGGTATCGGCCAAAGGCAGGGGTCCGCAAGGGGCCCCGGGCGCAAGCGGGAGGGGGGAGAGCGGAGGGTCTGGCGATCCGCAGGGCGCGACCCACGGCCTTGCGGGCTGCCAGAAAGTGGGGGGCGGAGGAGGTGCGGGGCCAGTGGTCCCTGTTCGCGTCCTTCACCGTCTGCCAGGAGGGGCCGAAGAGGAGAGAGCCACCAAGGGGAGCGCGACGGAGCTGCGTCTACCCGTCGGGGGACAGGCCGCGGCAGGCTTAGAGCATGGCATCCTGGTGCATAAGGTCACAGTTGGAGGCGGCGGAGGCGTGACACACTGCCCGGTTAGCCGCCACTGCCAGTGCCAAGAGAGGCGAGATGGATGGGTGCCAGGCATCCTCGACGCGACAGACGAAAGCTTGAGGCAGAAGCTCCAGTAAACCTGAGCAAGCCAAGGTGTTGCGGACCAGGGACGCCGTCTTGTCCAAACCGCGACGAATGCCACGCTTCAGCTGTCCGGAGCCACCTGCCTGCACTAGCGCCGGTGGATCCACCAAGGGTAGGGGACAAGAGAAAGCCTGGGAATGCCCTGCGTACCAGTCCTGGCGGAAGGCAATGTCAAGGCCGGCAGGCCACCTATGGTCGGAGAAGAAGTCGGACTCGCGGGAAGAGCCCTGCTGGAGCTGAGAGGAGAAGGCATCCACGAGGTCCCGGAAGCCTGGGGGCTGTGGGTGTGACTTGAACCGCTTTACCTGACGGCTGCCGTCAACGAAGGTGGAGGCTTTCCTCAGCGGGCATGCCTCAGCGGGCAGGCCTCCAAGGGAAGACAGGCCACAATCAGACGAGCCGCTTCATCCAGGGAACAGAGAGTCTCCGCCCGCGGGGCCGAGGTGGTCGTGGAAGACATGGGGTCGTCTGGAGAACGCGAGCGGGGCGAGGGAGAGTGGCTGTCCGCACCGAGGAGTGCCGAGACGGAGTCCTCTGGCAGCAGGCTCAGGGCCTCATCGTCATCAGGAGGGCGAGTCGCCCGGCGGGGGCAAGAGGAGGCATGGGAGGCAGGGGTCTCGCTAGTGTCGTCCCCACGTCCTGGGCAGGGGGAAGGTAGGGGCCGACTCACTGGAGAGATCCTCTGCCGAAGGCGGGGCAAAGGCAGGGGCGAGGAGCGCCGGGGGCGCCAGGGCCCTAAGACGCCCGGAGGTGCAACGGGTGCCGGGGCCGGCGAGGACAGGCATGCCGGGACGTGCGGGAGGGTGGGCGTGGCCTCAAGGCACGGGACGTGGTCGAGCACAAAGATGACGAGGAGGGCCGAGGGCTGCATCTGCTGTCGTGCTGCGCATCACTGTCCCTCATGGGAGAGCCGTCCGAAGCGCGGGAGCGCACGGGGCTCCTAGCTGCAAGTGATGTGTCAGGTCTGCAAATAGTTCTAGGATGAGGCGACGAAGGTCGCTGCGGGTGAGCCTTGATGAGGCGGGCGCTCTGCTGGCTAGACTCCCCATAGGAGTGAGCAGGCCAATCCGTATGGGAAATGTCAAGACTGCTAGAGGTCAACGGACGAGGCGACGACGGTCACTGCGGGCGAGCCTCGACGAGCCAGGCACTCTGCCGGCTAGACTCCCCGTAGGAGTGAGCGGGCCTGTCCATGTGGGAAACATCAGGGCTGCCAGTGGTCAAAAGACAAGGCGATGACGGTCACTGCTGGCCGGCCTCGATGAGGCGGGCACTCTGCCTGCTAGACTCCCCGTAGGAGTGAGCAGGCAAGTTCCGAGTCACAGTAGAAGACGCAGTCCTGGGATGCGAGACGTAATCACAGGCCTGACATGTCGTCCTTTCCCCAAGGCCACTGCCAGTGCGTGACCGGATGGGCATGGACGGGAGGCTACTCAGGGTCCCTGGTTTCGGCCCCCTTGAGTTGCCTCCCTGATTGTGTGGGAGCACAACAGGTTCTTAGGCTGAAATTACGTAAGCTAGGTATACTTCCAGATAGTAATGTCATCGGGAATGTATTTTGAGAAAACAAACCATGTCCAAGTTACGTTTTTATTCATAAATCATCAGGTGCAAAATAAACCAGTTGTGTCATTACCCAATGAGGCCAGTGTCGAGTAGTGGGGCAGACTTTCTGCAGTTCATAAACGGCAAAGTATGCAGGCATGAGGCAGGCATTGCGGTCAAGCACTCTGGTGATTGTCTGCAAAAATAAAACACATCTAGACATCCAATAACAGTTATAACAAGAAAGTGACAAATACTATTGCATGCCCAATATCAAAACCCACATTTTGATATCAGGTTGAAGTCTCCTCTCTGAAGACCAACCAGGTCTGATTCAAAAAAGCATTAAACCCTTCAATACTAGGAAAATGCCAACACCATGCAACTGCAATAGGAAAACAAGACAGGCAAAGCCCTTATGGCTCACGTGTATGACCAAGCTACATGTGTGACCTTTGTGACAATAAGGGATGGCTACTGCACCAGCAAAATCTGTTTTCTCACAATTTAATCAGTTTTCACACATCTGTCAAACCCTGTGATCCTTGACCTTCACGATGAGTCAACTAAATTTGTATACACAGGAAGTTCTTATCATCATCAGCTACCTTTGTGCTAAATTTGAACAGTTTGCAAAACTGTTGATAATAACCACAATTCTATCAAAATTTGGCATTTTACACACATTTGTTGACCTCTTGTGACCCTTGATCTTTCTGAGGGGTCATCCAAATTAGTATGCATAGGTCTTACCATCAAGTATGGTATCAGTTTCAGTCCACTTAATCAAATTTCAAATACAAACGATTTTGAATTTCCAAAAACTACAGTAGCTCGCTTGAGCTTGCCCTTAGCACCACGTGAAAGTTCTGTGTTTACGTTCAGTGTGTGAGTAAATGCGCGTGATTCACGTGAGCGTGCTTGTTGGGTTCAGTTCGCGGCGGCACTTTGAGCCGATTTTCAATTGGGATAAAGCACCTATTTAATGCGCTTATTATTATTATTATTATTATTATTATTATTATTATTATTATTTAAGTATTTCTGTACCAAGTTTGTAAAAAAATGTAAAACGTTCAGGGCTTAACATCTTGGTGATTTCAAAGACGGGGCACCGAAAAGAGGTCTGTACAAATTTTGACCCCAGCTGGGTTCAAACCCACAGCCTTACGGACAAGAGTCAAACGCTCTACCACTGAGCCACCCAGCTCCCCCCAAGTTTGGGTTTGAAGTTATGAATAGTACTTGAGAAAAAAACATCTTTTGTCAAAATACGGCTATTCTTGATCTATTTCCTGAGCTCTTTTGACCCTTGTTCTTTCCAAGGGGTCATCCAAATTAGTATGCATAGATAGGTCTTACCATCAGGTATCTCTGTAGCAAGTTTGGGTATGAAGTTGTGAATAGTATTTGAGAAAAAATATCTTTTGTCAAAATATGGCTATTTTTTACCTATTTCCTAAGCTTTCTGGACCCTTGACCTTTCCGAGGGATCAACCAAATTAGTATGCATAAAAAGGTCTTATCATCAGGTATCTTTGTACCAAGTTTGGGTTTAAAGTTGTGAATAGTATTTGAGAAAAAATAAATTATGTCAAAATATAGCTATCTTTTACCTATTTCCTGAGCCCTTGTGACCTTGACCTTTATGAAAGGTCACTCAAATTGGTATGTTTAGATAGGTCTTGCCACAAAGTATCATTGGGCCAAGTTTGAAGACTGTGGCTTGAATAGTCTCCGAGAAAATGCAAACGTTAAAGTTTAACACAGACAACAGCAGACGAACGACGGATGCACGATCACTGGCCCAGAACACACTCACTTTTGCTTCACACGTGAGCCAAACACTCATGAGCCCTTTGCCATGCATTTGCAGGGGCTCATGTTTGAACTTCTTTTCCTCTTGCCAGCCCAAATTACATCTGGGTTACATGCATGGATGTTGTTACTAGGCACTGAATTCACCATGTTTCTATGACATAATAATCAACTGGCTTGGCAGTGTAGCGTTTTGAATAGCGGCACACAACTGGAGCAGAGCAAAGCCATCCCCACATAACCCTTTGGCTGTCGGTAGCGCTTTTTGTCAAGATGATTCCTACAAGAATCATCGCGACAAAAAGCACTACCGACAACCAAAGGGGTAAGCAGACTGTTGTAAAAAGGTGACTGACCTGTGATATAGATTCCAGCTGAGGCAAGACACTGACACTCTGCACACGGTTCACCTCCAAACTCTTCTCTAGAAATATCTTCAGCATGTCTCGCACACCCTGGGGATGTAAAACAAAACAGGATGCATAAAAAAATCACACTCTGGCAGTGATAGGTTAACCCTTTACTGCTGAGAGAAAAGTGAACAAGATCGACCAGAAAGAGACATAGACCCTCAGGAGCCCCTTGTAACTGTGGGGGCTAATGAGGATCTATGTCTGTTGTTGACACCACTCTGCTGCCACATTTTCTTGGTGGCTGGGGTGCTGGTATTGAAATAACAAAGGTTTCAGAACAATCTGGGACCTCCGGCACTAAAGGGTTAAGGGTTAAAAGTATGCTAACACTGACATAAACACTGATGCTGCCTCAAACAGTACTATCCTTGAGATATCATGATCAATGCATTGGACATCATGACCTATGACCTAACATAATCCATCTTCAACAGCATGTGCTCAGAGTGAACAATCAAAAACTTCCAATTATGTCACACTAAGTGTGTGTTACGATTGTGGTTGTGTTTGTTCTGTGAGAGCATGCATGTGTCAATCGTAGGAAACGATCCGATATTTATTTGTTATCATGGTTACGAATCACGTACCTTTTCAGTAAGATTCTCTATCGTTTGCGCAGATAGCGGAATTGGTTTTGTTATGATACGCTAAGTTTAGTCCGGAAGCTTCTAGCAAAGTCGCACGGAGAATAGCGGTAGTAAAGCTGCTCTATTTTTAGTCATAGTTGTTTTCCGTGAGCGTGAAATTAGCGGCCGTTCTTTGCTGTTATGAAAGGTCGTGAATGGTCTGCCATACTTTTATGTGACGTCATTATACATTGGGATTTGGGGTTGAAATGAGCAGTCAAATTTTTGTAGACTATTGTAGCTATTCTAGAAAGTTCTTCTTTTATTAATATTTATGAGTTTCAGTTATGTGTTCCGTTCTGATTGGTTGCGATGTGTGATTTCGTTAGATTATTCTGGAAAGTTGTTCGACTATAAAAGTTGGTACTAGGAAGCACGTGTGTACATTGTCATGCATTCAGTTGTAGGGACACACAGTTTATCGTAGGTACGTGGCCCGTATAGGGTGCACATTGTGAGAGACACAGCGTAACGGTGGTGTACGTTGAATGAGAAACGCATTGTGTCGCCAGTGTTGACATTTGCAGAAGAGACATTGTATCAGTGTTGGTGCATTTGGGAATGCATTGTGTGGAGATCGCATCGCTGAAATAAAGTATTGTTGGAACTGTTACTCCAGTATTGTCTACACGTGTGACGGGTTGCAGCTGAATGAAGTTTTTTTAAAAGAACCTTACGTGCGTGCCGTCTGGTGTGATAGCATACCACGACTCAACCACGTAACAGCGTGCAATTAACCCATTTAGCCCCAACTCCCAACAGCAGGAGATGGACCGACCATGATAATTCAAGGGTAGTGCCAGATGAGCTTAGCACCTGCAGGCGCCAAGCTCATCCGGCACTTCCCTTGAATTATCATGGTCGATCCATCTCCTGCAGCTGGTACATAGTCGTTAGGTGACACCTCCACAATTTGGGAAATGTGCCCATGGGGTTAAATGGGTTAAATTACTCACATGAAAATGTTACCTTATAATCAACACCCCCAATGATACGACGGATAAGGTTGAAAGTTGCGTCCCAGTGAAGAGGGTGATTTAGGTTCAAGTCCTCATGAGACAACAAGGCATCGCATATGCTCCTGTAAACAAACAGACTGCAGTACAGGACATGTACAAAACATGTACACTGTGTCACACAAAGTACATGTACTGGTAAAGGAAGTACTGCATGAAAGCACAGGGGGGCGGGGTGAAGGCTTAGCAATTTGTTATGGCAGTGGTCTGTTTACTGTCCACTGTCAGATGTCATAGACCATAGGGTCCGGTAGTTTTAATCAAGATAGAAAGGAAGGGTGTAGAGTGTGAGAAAGTGGAAGAATGAGTTAGTTGAGAGCTGGCGGCCGGCAGAGAAGGGCTGTAAAACCAGAATAAAGAAAGCTGAAAAGAAGTTCTGTACTTTTAGTATTATTTTGAAAGGACGGAGAGAAGAGAAACCGTTCACATCAAAGTACACTGAAAGCACACTAAAATCCTATTTAACCCATTCAGCCCTGATGCACTACAGCAGGAGATGGTTAGACCATAAATTCAAGGGTAGTGCCAGATTAGCTTGGCACCTGTCGGCGCCAAGCTAATCTGTCACTGCCCTTGAATTATCATGGTCGATTCATCTCCTGCAACAGGTGCATAGTCGTTAGATGATGACTCTAAAATTTGGAAACTACATGCGCCGGGCTGAATGAGTTAAAAGAATCCCAGGATGTATTGCTTTCAATCATCATCAGCCGTTTTCTTAGACGTCAAATAAAACAAAAATGTATTCTTCTCTAAAATGTTTTTTTTTTTAATACTTACCGATGTCATTACTAATAGGAAGGTACACTTAGCTTACTGATTTCAGCCTAAACATCCGTTATGTACACAACCAGGGAGGCGACTCCAGGGAGTTGTTTCCAAGAAACCCTGAGTGGCCTCCCCTGCCTCCCTATCCGGTCACGTGCCTGGCAGTATCCCACCAGTCGTTGCCTTAGCTCACGAGCGGCAACCGGGGCAGGAGGGATGGTCCTCCGAGTAATGCCATCGGTAAGTATTTTTTCGAAAAAATACATTTTAGAGAAAAATACATTTGTTTTCACAAACTCTTAACGATGGCATTACTAATAGGAAAAATAGCGAATAGGAGAAGAGTGCCGCCCGTCATGCAATCTCCAAGCGCTAATTTTGCAAGGAAAAACCACACCTCCTGTGCGTTAAGTTATCGCGGCCTCCTCATACGCCCACTCCCGACGATTTTAGCTAGGCGTTACTTATGGCACCAGTGGCGCCGGGAGGGAGTGCTGCACCACCGAGATGTCCCGCACTAGAGCCAGGTTGCCACGCTGGCCAGACAGGTCCCGTAGGTAGAAACGGGCGAAGGATTCAGCCCACCAGCCCACGTCCGCCACCATGTCGCTCACCGCACAATTGCGGTCCAAGGTGATGCTCGCTGCCACTGTTCTGACCCTGTGTGCCCGGATGCACACCTTTTTTGCTCCCTCTGGGGAGAGTTCTTGTATGCATACCGGATGATCCAGTGTAGCCAGGACAAGCTCGCCTGAGCGGAGCTGTCACGTTTGCCCGGAGCCAAGGGCAGGAATAGGTGGGAGCGCCGTTGACAGTGTCTTCTGATGGGACTCCCGGGACTGGTCCATCCCCTTGAGCGGGCAGCAGAAGGTTAACACCTGGGGTGCGGCAGCAGGTGGCTGATCTTGGTCAGGAATGTCTGATTGGTGAGGAGCTGCACCGATCCATTGATCCTGAACTGGAGGAGACAGGCGGGTCACACCGAGAAAGCCCACCCTAGACGCTGTGGCAAGAGCTAGCAGGAAGCAGGCCTTCCTGGTCAGGTCTCCGAACCGTGCCAACGGAAGAGGTACGAATGGTCCGAGTTGCACCCTGTCAGCCCCCATGACAAGTCCCAGCGTGGGATCAGCGAGCGGGATATCGGCCGCTGAAGATCCAGGAGTGCCATCCTATCAGAGAGGTCCTTGCAGGCACCTGGGACTGGCCAACCCAAGTGGCGATAAGTGTCTGCGAACATGGCCAGGTAACCTCTGATGGCGATGGGGACCAGGCTCTGCTGTAAGAAGAGCCGCTGACTGGGGGACCCGCCCCTTTCCCTGGTAGACATTTCGGGTAGAAGCTCTGCGTGCCGGTGCGATAGATTCCACCGCTGCACTCAAGAAGCTGCTTGCGGCGAGGGCCAGCCGCACCATCTCCCAGCATGCAGTAGCTGCCGCTCCGGGAACGGGTGAGAAGGATTCTGCCTGGACTGCCTGAGCATCAAGTGAAGGGTGGGAAGCCTCAGGGAGGGTCTGAGGCGAGGCTCAGGAGGTCGACGGACCAGCTATTCCAACTGCACAACGCCACTATGAGCAGAATCGTGTTGCAGCCCGCGAGCTTCTGGAGACCCTTGGGTACCACGACGGCAGGCAGATAGGCGTATGCTAGCAGGCCGTCCCGAAGAGGATTGGGCGTAGCGCCCACCCTGAGTGGAGAAGTAGGCCGCGATGCGAGAGGGAATCCGCGAGGACATACAGGTGTCCCGGGATGAGCCGTGCTTGAAGATTGACGCCGCAATCTCTGCCCCACAGGACTTGGAACAAGGGGATGCAGAGGGAGGGTGAGCGCATCCCGTCCTGGCTCTGTAAGCAGGCCACTACCATCGCGTTGGATCTCCTGATGACAGTGGCGATGCTCCCATGCAGCAAGGGCAAGCCAAAGGCCTTCCACTCTAACTAGCTGATGTCTGTCTGCGTGGTCCCTTGGCCGGCCGCCTGAGGCTGTGATGAACTCAGGAAGCAGAAGTGCACCCAAGCAGGAGTGCACCTCAGCCAGCAAGGCTCGCGTCCGTGCAGGTGGACAGCTGGGGCGGAGGGGAGGGGAACCCCCGACACAAGCCAGAACAGGTCTGACTACCGCTTAAGGAGAGGCCTGACAAAAGGAGACACTGAGATCAGGGCCGCCAGATCGCCGGAGGACAGGGCCAGTGGAGCAGCAGAAGCAACAGGATCGGTCGAGCGTAGAGCCTACCGAGGGGCTGGAGGCCCACCGCTGCGCGCAAGAGTCCCATAAGTTGTAGCCAGACTTTGGCCAGTAATGTTGACGTGCGTGACATCGGAAGCGCCTGTCCTGCCAACTTCTGAATCCGAGCCTCCGGTTCAGGTCAGTCAGGAACTCCATGCCTAGGAGGAGAAACCTGCAGGACAGCGTGAGGTCTGATTTGCCTCCGTTGACACGGAATCTGAGCTGGCGGAGAAGGGTAAGCAGAGCGTCCCTGTCTTCCTCCAGGGCTTCCGCAACCTGGTTCCTGAGGAGCAGATCGTCCAAGTAGCGGGAAGTTGTGCTCGATGCCATCCGTCTGAACCTGGCAACAATGCCGTCGCATAACCTGGCAAAAACCCAAGGGCTGAGGTTGAATCCGAAGGGAAGTGCACAGACCTGGAACACAACTCCACGGAAGGCGAAGCGAAGATACCGTCCAGAGGCCAGGTGCACGGGAACGTGTAAAAGCGTGTCCGCTAGGTCAAGGCTTACTGCGAAGTCCAGAGTTGTACCGATGCGCTCAAGGCTCTGGGTGTTTCCATCCGGAAGCGTGGAGCCAAAATTCACCTGATTAGCGCCAAGAGGTCTACACCAGGCCGCCATTTGCCTCCGGGCTTGGGGGATGATGAAGAGGAGGCTGTAGAAGACCTGGGAGTCGTGTCGAGAGACCACCCTGTCAACCGCAAGCGCCACGCGCCGCCGAGTCAAGCTAGCCTTCCGTTGACTGGAGAAACTGCAGGCATCGGCGATGGCACGGAAGTCACGTCAGCGGCCTGACCATGCCCAGCCCTCCCGGCGCTTCTGGCTAAGCAGGGGCAGGGGTGGGCAGCCTGCAAGCGTGAGGATGAGGGGACGGTGGTTTTGAGCCAGAGATCCTCGACGACTCCTTGACTGACTGCCAGCTGTCCAACAGCAGAGGACCCCCGAATGGCACCTGGCGGAGCTGTGCCTCTACTGAAGCCGGGAGGGAGGAGCAGAGCCCGAGCAGGGTGTCCCGACGCATCAGGGTGCAGTAGGAGGCCGCCGCCAAGGCGTTGGCCGAGGTGTGACACGCTGCCCGATTCGCTGCCACTAGCACAGAGTGTATGCCCTGTAGAGGAGCCAAGGAGGAAAGATCCCAGGTGTCTTCTAAACATCTCACCGCGGACTGTCGCTAGCTCAAGGAAGCCTGCACCTGCCAAGGAGTTGCGTACCAGGGTCGCCGTATATTGTCCAGTCCGTGAGGCCACCGCGCGCGCAGGCCCCCGGGGCTCCTGCCTGCAACAACACCGCCTTGTCCAGTGTAAGCAGGGGACAGGAGAAAGCTTGGGAGTGACCAGCGTACCACTGTTGGCGGAAACTGATGTCCATTCCGGCTGACCATTTGGAGTCTGAAGGAAGACCCTATCTCCAAAGTTGTCCTGCAGGAGGTGTGCTGAAAAAGCCTCCGAGAGGTCTTGAAAGCCGGGCGGCTGAGGGAGAGACTTGTGTCGCTTGGAATGCTGAGGCGCATCTAGCACCGCTGTGGCTTACCCGAGTGCCTGCTCCCACAATGAGTAGAGGACCGGGGATGAGGTCAAGGGGACAACTCCGCTGCACCGCAGAATGGGTACTTCCCAGGGGGCTCCGATGCTGAGGGCGAGGGAGACTCGCCCAAGAGGAAGAAAGATCCTTGGAGACCCGACGTGACGCATGGCCGATTTGAGAAGTCGAAGCGGAGAGCTGGTGCCGGGAAGGGGAAGAACGCTGTGACGGACGAGGGTCCCTCCTGTGCCTCAGGGAGGCGGGGTGGGAACGGGAGAGGAGAGGTCCCAACAAGACCGGTGTCTGTACCCTTCTCTGCGACGTACCTCCTGGTCATGTGGTTCCCGCGAGCTGGGTTGGAGATCCCTTCCGGCGCATCCACTGGTGGCCGAACAAGGCGACCTCAGCTGCCATCTAGCCGGTTCACTGAGCGATGGTCACCAGAGCGTCCGGCGATTCCTCAAAACCTCGTCAAGAGGTGAACACCGCCGCCGACTGCGTCTTGTCATACATGAGGTCCCAGTAAATGCATTGGGCCCAGGGCTGAAACCTCCGCAAAACAGGACGCCCTAGGACTCTTTCGGCCCCTGCCAGGTCCTATGGAGCTGTGTGGCCGGGCTCCTGCGTCCTGCTCCCGACGGGGAAAGACATCCCGTTGATGCCTGACTGGCTCCTCTCTCACGGAGTGGTGGGGCACATCCGGTAGAGGAGCTTCCTTCACTGCTGCTGTCTCCTTTGAGGACTCTCGCAGAGCTAGCCTTAAGGACAAGCGGCTCAGGAGAAAAAACAGAGATGCCGCAACTCAGAACCCTGGCCATACCTCCCCCTGCAGCCACTGCGGTCGAACCTGCCTGTCCCGGATTGGCCTCCGCAGCCACGAACAAGCCTGCAGACGTCGTGGGCAACTCCTATAAAATCTTCGTTCGTGAAGTCAAGCCAAGAGACATACACTGTAAATTCAACGACCAAAAGCCAACATCATCCAAGAAACATGGAAAAAATTGGTCTCAGCAAGAGGCATAGATCCTCACCGAGCCCCCCCCCCCCCCCCCCCCCCCCCCCCAGTTGTGTGGGTCTCATGAGGATCTATGTCTCTTGCTGTTGGATCATGTTCACTTTTATCCTTGGCAGTGAAGGGGTTAAGCTGCTATGTTTCATCTATCACTCACAGCTGGAACTGGGGCTAAGTTTGTGACATTATCACTTACTTTGGTGGAACAGCATTGTTCTCAACCAGATTTTCTAGAAGATCACAAAGAATGCTGATGCGAGCTGCATTTTTCTGCTTGTAGATATACTGAACATATGCACGCAGAAGCACATCCACATTTTCTTTGGCCTCCTGCAACATGTCCATCAAACATTATGTTATTATTTAATTACAAGTGTGTATGACTATGCACATTTTGTAGGGATAGATCTATATAAGTACTCAATCTAAATATCGTCTTACATCTTGTAGTTATATACCACCTTAAAACTGACCATACACTTCAATAAAATACACAATCACACATGTATTCAGTCACACCAGCAGTGATAAGAAATGCAGGCTGTCAATGTCATTCGCTGTCACATCTCAATGATAAAATTGAAACATTGTGAAATTTGCTGCAAAGAAGGCTCACCACTGCAAATCAGAAAGCAGTTGACACATGTATATACAGTCTACCAAGATAGGTGCTGGTTTGTGACTTGGGACACCACAGCTTTAGAGCCGTAACGTTCAAAATCACAATAGTTAAAAGCAAAAGAAATGCCACATAATTCAAATCAAGTGTTTCCGATGATTTGGATAATGTCGCATTTCTTTTGCTCATCAGTATGGTGTGGCAAATACCCACCTCTGAAATACTCCATATAAGCCAGTCCTGGCTACAATGCACCGCACTCCCCCCCCCCCCTCCCCCCAGTACTCAATAAAAAGATGAGTTTCAAAGTGTACCTTAGTATGTCCTGAGATGTTTAAGCCATGTTCCCCTAAAATCCTTAGGAACACAACAGAGATATAGCCGATGGCGCAAAGGTACCCCCATTCACGCTCTTCGCGGATGCTAAAACGAGGTTGAGAAACATTTTTCTCTAAATAAATCAGAATTCATTCCAGAAGCCCAAATCAGGCAATATTATGTTAAGGCACGCCTTCTGCGTCCTCCTCTGCAAAAAACAGAATAAAAAAAATATTAAATCTCTGGCTCACAGTGAAGATATTTGTGCACCCAGTAAATGGCCATTTCCGCGAAATCGCAATAAAGACAAAAATAATGTGTCAGATGCCTTCAGACATTTTCTATAGCACTGGCAGTCCATTTTCAGGTTTACATCATTAAAACAAGATGTCACAATTATTATAAACTTAACTAGGTGATACTGTGATCACTGTTAGTGCCACAGTGGTTGATTTTGTATCCCTACCCCAAGTTGTAAAAATACACAAACTTAATTAGAAAAAATTACTAAAGTTATTCCATTTAATTTTGACCTCTCTTTACCTATTAAGTTTCAATAATGTGATCATAAAATGCAAGAAAATAATTAAAATCAACATCTTTTACGGAACGTTCATGGTGAATGATAGCTTTTTTCCATTTAAAATGGCCGAATTGGGAAACATACATGTATAGTTTCCGATGCAATCAGAAATTTTTTATACAACTGATAGGTCTTTTTTTAGGTTTTATTGGTTAGGATAGAGTACCACAGTTACTCCCAACCTGATTTTATGATGCTGTGATGCATTTAGGGGCCACATTGGCTAAATCTGCTGCCCTACCCACATTTTACCAGTATGCAAAGGAACGCAAAATGATCATAACAATTGCTTACATCATACTCCTCTGTTTAAATATTTTTGTTGCCAGTTTCCCTAACAAAGTATGCATATTGAGCATACAAATTTGAGATCATTTCATTAATTTCAATGTGACCCATCAATTTAATTGTAATTCTTTTTAGTTAAGGCATGTTTAACAGGGGCTGCCGCTGAAGCTTCTACCGTCTGCACATTCAGCAGTCTTGTCAAACTCGAGGAAGGTGTACCTCAGGGAGATGTTGTGTCTGATGCTGTTCTTAGTCTACATTAATGACATCAGTACTGCAGTACCAAGGTTCGTCTCGAACATCTTCCATGCGGATGACTTTGCAGTGTGGAGCGCAGCAGAACATAAAGAAATAGCATCCTGCAGAATCCAGAATGCTGCCAATAGAGTCAGCAGCTGGACTGAAAGATGGGCACTCAAACTGAGCTAGACCATCTCTTTCAATCAGATTGAAGAGGTCACCTTGAAACTGGAGACCTTCCAGTACCAAAGACAGAGAGGCCAACTTTACTGGCAACAAATAAATTACTGGATTCACGTGGAGACCTCACATCGAAGCCATGGAAGCTAGAGCTGCAAAAATAAAAAGTCTGATGAAGAAACTGGTGGAGACCACATTGGCGCAAATTACAGCATCTTAGCACAAGTAAAAACCAGCTCGGTTACACCAGTAGTGCGGTACCAAGATACATCGACAACATGAAACACTGCCTGCAAAACCAAAAAAGCCAGGCTTCACAAGATGCAGAACATGGGTCATTCTCATGATGCAGTGACATTTTTAGAGCCATCTGGAGCACCCCAATTTAGGAAATGGAGGACATTGGAGCCACTGGAACGCAGAATAGCACACACGATGAAGAGACTTACTAAACACCAATAGCACTGGAGACTACAGGAGGAGACCAAGAACCGTCAGAAACGCCCAAGTCTGAACCGCCAACTGAAGGTCCTGCAAACGGCTAAAAGTAAAAACTCATGTCCCGGAACCAAGCCCAAAGATGTGTGAAGAGCTCCCTTCAGATACCTGGACATATCGAAAGAGCATTCTAGACCCCATAAACGATGTTCCAGGACTCTTTGCCAAAGGTTGCGGCACTGCACAAAGCCATCTCGCTGAAGATTATGCACAAGAGCTACCCTCACAGCAGCTGTGCTCACATCTATACAGGCGGGTCTGCACAAGACGCTGTGCCGAACAAAGGAAGTGGTGTGTACATCTGTTGTGCAGACCTCACTACTACCTCCCTCGCCTTACCAGCTGGCGGGAGCAGCCCCAACTATCGTACAGATCTGCAGGTGCTCAACACAGCAGCAGAGCACTAGCTAGGGTAAGACAGCAGCTTGATCCACTGATCTCCTCACCAGGAAGCTTCAAGATAGACTGGATGCCCTGTCCACAAAATAGTGCTGCAGTGGATTCCAGTGCATTCTGGAGTAGCTGGGAATGGAGAGGCTGATAGCCTGGCCAAGGCAGGCGCCAGACTACCTGAAGATTACAACCTCCTGTAAAGAAACCAGGACACTACAGCAACAAAGTGATTGGCAACAGCAGAATGGCGGCTGCAGCCTGTGGGCTGACATCAACAAGCTGAACAGGGAGAGCCAGGCCACCATCTTCCATCTACGCACTAATCACTCTGGACTCACCTTGTGAGACTGGGTCATGCGGAAACAGCCCCATGCGAATGTGGCATAGAAAATCAGTCTCCTTAGCACATTCTCCAGACCTGCCCATACAGAGAAGCGGTCCGCTGGCAGTTCTGACCAGAAGACACACCCCTGTACACCGAACTCGCAAAACATGCTGCCGAGCTCTTGACAGCTCACTTATTGGCAGCCAGAACAATACACGAGTTAAAGACAGCCATCAAGGAATTGAACATTGCAGAAGAAGAAGGCAAAAGATGGGGGTGGAAGTGGTGATCTTGTGGTTCTCTCTACCGGGACGGCCTTCCAAAACTTTTGCCCTTTATTACCGACATCATCAACACATCTCTAGAGAATGGCTCTGTCCCCGATATCTTCAAGTCCGCCATCGTCCGTCCTCTCCTCAAAAAACACAACCTCGCCCCAAACAAACTCAAGAACTATCGCTCAGTCTCCAATCTCTCTTTCCTGTCCAAGCTTCTTAAGAAGGTTGTTCTCAACCAGCTCAATCTCCACCTTGCCGACAACAATCTCCTATGTCCCTTCCAGTCTGCCTATCGCAAACATCACAGCACTGAAACAGCCCTTCTACATAACCTGAACGATCTACTCCTCTCCATTGACTCGGGCAACATCTCCCTTCTTACGCTTCTCGATCTCTCTGCTGCCTTCGACACTATAGATCACTCTATCCTCCTCCACCACCTTCACCACTCCTTTGGCATCACTGACTCTGCTCACTCCTGGTTTCTCTCCTACCTCTCCGACAGACAGCAGTCCGTCACCATCGACGGCGTCTCCTCCAACCCAGTCAGGTTCTCCTGCGGAGTTCCACAGGGGTCCGTCCTGGGCCTGGGCCTTTCACACTCGTGGTAAAAGAGCAAGACCGGTCCCACCCAGGTATGCATCCGGTCACTCTGGTCCCTCTCTCCCTCTCCCCTGTCCAACATCATCCAGTCTCATCACATACACCACCACCTCTATGCTGACAACTCACAACTACTAGACAAACACAAACTCGACAACACTCAGTCACTACTGACTCGCA
Organism: Semisulcospira habei; assembly: GCA_036245525.1. Classification (NCBI taxonomy): domain Eukaryota; kingdom Metazoa; phylum Mollusca; class Gastropoda; family Semisulcospiridae; genus Semisulcospira; species Semisulcospira habei. The sequence goes on along the minus strand of BTPG01000005.1, from coordinate 173,016,273 downwards.
CGGCTGACTGCTACGAAGATGTGAAAAACTGGATGACAGCAAACAAGCTTAAACTGAATGACAAAACTGAAGCCATGCTGGTAGGCACTTGCCACAAACTCTCCCAGCTCCCTCCCTCTCTCCATCTTCAACTCAACAGCACCCCCATCCCCCTCTCTGACTCGGCCAAGAACCTCAGCGTTATCCTCGATTCCTCTCTTTCCATGACCAGCTTTGTCTCCGCCACGTCCCAGGCATGCTATTTCCACCTCCGTCGCATCAGTCAGATCAGAAAATACCTCACCACCGAAGCTGCCACCAACCAAACTTGCTGTCTCTCTCATCTTATCTCGCATCGACTATTGCAACTCTCTCCTTTCCGGCCTCCCTCACTCCACCACTTTCACTCTCCAGCGCGTCCAGAACAATGCTGCCCGCCTCGTCCTCAGAAAGAAGAAATCCGACCACATCACTCATCTGCTCAAACTCCTTCACTGGCTCCCAATCCCCCAATGCATCCAATACAAGATTCTGTCTCTCTGCTACAAATCCCTTACCAACTACGCTCCTGCCTATCTCTCCTACTTCACCCCTACACTCCGTCCCGCTCCCTCTGTTCCGCCTCCAACCCTCTCTGCCTCCACATCCCCCGCACCAAACTCAGCACTTTCGGCCCCCGCTCCTTCTCCGTCTACGGCCCATCCACCTGAAACACTCTCCCACTCTCTCTCCGTCAGAAACACTCTCCCTCTCCTCCTTCCAGTCTGCCCTCAAAACTCACCTCTTTCAGCAGTTCTAGCAATATAACATCACCACACTCCCCACCCCAAGCTGACTGTCGTAATGTATTGTGGTACACGAGTCATTGTCAAAAGCGTGCGCATGTGTGCGCGAGTTGTTAGTGCGGGCTTAGAGTTATAATTATTATAAGATAAGCGCATTTTAACACCGTAATTATTTCTATTATTATTATGTGGAAACTAAGTATTTTGATAACATTGTTTTGGCTGTTAGGAAAAATGAAACTTTATTACGCATATAATATTCATATTTAAACATTTCTAGACAAAAATAAATGAAAAGAAAAGGGGAGACCTTACTAGACCCGCCTTATGCTAGGTAAAATATCACCTAAAAGACCAGCCAGTTAAAAATAGTTAAAATTAAATTGATGGGTCACATTGAAATTAATGAAATGATCTCAAATTTCTATGCTCAATATATATACTTTTTACAGAAAACTGTCAACAAAAAATATTTAAACAGATGAGTATGACGTAAGCAATTGTTATGATCATTTTGATTTCCTTTGCGTACTGGTAAAATGGGGGTAGGGCAGCAGATTCAGCTACTGTGGCCCCTAAATGCATCACACCACCATAAAATCAGATTGGGAGTAACTGTGGTACTCTGTCCTAACCAATAAAACCTAAAAAATCCCTATCAGTTGTATACAAAATTTCTGAGGGCATCGGAAACAACGTACGTTTCCCAATTTGGCAATTTTAAATGGGAAAAAGATATCATTCACCACAACGTACCATAAAGGATGCCGACTATAATTATTTTCTTGCACTTTATGCTTACATTATTGAAACTTAATAGGTAAAGAGAGTAATTTTTTCTAATTGATTTTGTGTATTTTTACAACTTGGGGCTAGGGATACAAAATCAACCGCTGTGGGTAGTCAAGTTTATATTTATAATAATTGTGACATCCTGTTTTAATGATGTAAGCCTGAAAAAGGACTGCCAGCGCTATAGAAAATGTCTGAAGGCATCCGACACATTATTTTTGTGGGTTTTTTTGCGATTTCGTGGAAATGGCCGTTTACTGGGTGCACAAATACCTTCACTGTGAGCCAGAGATTCAATATTTTTTCATTCTGTTATTTTGCAGAGGACGCAGAAGGTGTGCCTTAACATAATATTGCCTGATTTGGGCTTCTGGAATGAATTCTGATTTTAGCATCCTCGAAGAGCGTGAATGGGGGTACCCTTGCGCCATTGGCTATATCTCTGGTGTGTTCCTAAGGATTTTAGGGGAACTTGGCCTAAACATCTCAGGACATACACTTTGAAACACATCTTATTGAGTACTGGGATGGCTTATGGACTAAAACTGGTGTTTGCAGGCATTCTTGACTTCGGTGACATTTCCCTCTCATACATTCTACCACTACCAGCACATACATGTATGATGGTCTTTGACTTTGGACATGGCTACTATTAATGCACGTGTGTCCCTGACAAGCTATAATGTTAAATAAGCAGCAGGAACGAGGAACTCACTATGGTTATGTCTCTAGAGGGGTACTGACCATACACTGCCGACTGCATGAAAGCACATGTTGGATGCATTATTAACTCCTTACGCCCTGAGGACAAAATTATGTAGATCCTCTTAGATATTTTAAATCACAGTTCTGGAGACAGACCAACCATGATATTTCAAGGTTGGTGTCAGAATATCTTGGCGCATAGAGGCGCCAAGCTATTCTGACACCAGCCTTGAAATATCATGGTCAATCCACATCCTGTTGTAGTCTTTCAGGGCGTTACGGGTTAAATCTGAGACTGAGAGAGAGGTCCATATTCTACCCCAAAGATTGAAAGAGCATATATGGTCATGAGTATGACTGGGTGTCTAGTGGTAAAATCTTCACCCTCCCTCACAAAACCTGCTACAAAATTATCAGAAGTGGTCAGATCAACTAAGGCATACATCATGTTGTAGGGAAATGGATAAGGTTTCCAGTGATACATGATTTATGGGTGACCACAAAAGAATTTGGGACATTATCACATTATTATTATTTCACAGTTTTTGGGACCAAATCCGAATTATAACTTGAGAACAAAACATAACACATTTTACACATGCTCCATGGAACTCAGATTTTCAAAGGCATTCTGCACTATGAAAAAATCACTGTCACTGTCACAAGATGTTTGCAATGTTGGTCTAAATCACCATTGAGTTGATGATTTTCTGGTGTAAGTTGCTTTTGCATAATTCACCATAATACGAGAGCCTGCTTGAACATAACACGTGTTGTAAATTTTGTCAGCAGAAATCATACTACTATAACACGTTTTTGAAAATGGTCAATTATTAAAACTTATATGTTACTGTAGAGTAGAGTATGTACTTTGTTTTTATAATGAAATGTTTGTGGTTCTTACATGTAAAATCAAATGATCCAGTTTTGAAGATTTATACTCAGAATGGTGCAAATGTTGCGTTATGTTCAAACAGTCTAGGCACTCATTTATCTCTACTAATTTGTTTTTGCTGAAGACAACTGGTGTAGTGAAGTATATGAAGGTTTTGAAGAGGATGCATGGGTGATAGATGAAAGAAACCCTTTATGAGGTTTACAATATGCGTCCAAATTTTGGGTGTAAATTGTTATGTTCAAGCAGTCCAGCAAACTATATATTATTTTCTTCTCACTTATTCTGCAATAAAACTATAGTAGGACAATACATATTTAGACAAGACCTTGATATGCCTACAAATACCTAATTTTGTTCAGTTTAAATAATTTTATTGTATTTTCTTCTGTGCGCTGGTGTGTAAATGTTATGTTCAAACCAGTATGCACATTATTTTTGTTGAAGGGTATATTTTGTTGCAAATCATATAGCAGATGATGCCAACACATAAAAATAGTTAAGCACATGTTGGTGCAAAACACATTTGATAGTCTTAACAATGTCTCCTCGTGAACATAACCTGACACAACTTTGTGGGATGTAAAGTTACGTTCAAACATTTATCACATGAAATCACAAGTCACTTTATATATATAAAAAAACTATCAATAGCTGAAAAGATACTTTTTAATTTGTTTATAATAATAAAGCATGTGACACATTCTAGGATAAACATTTCTTTGTTTCTTGTTTGTACATAACTTTACACCATCAGAACATCACATGCACTGTGTAAAGTTATGAACAAACACCAATTTCATTTCTTTGGCCATCCTGCAATAAAATAGGTAAGATAACCAGATAAATCTATAAAATATGAATTTGAAGACCTATAAAATTTTAGTGACTGCAAAACAAGATAATGTCACAGCTATTCCTCATGAACATAACTCTACATCGTGTCATGTTACGTTCATGCAACGATGATTACATTTTCCGTTGTGCATTGAAATTTGTGCAGTAACCTTTAATTATGCATGCACTATCTTTAATATTTATCATTACAAACAGCTTTCAAACATGCATTTTATAACTCGGCACCTTTACTTTTGTGCTTTAAAAAATGGTCCTGTGTCATCATGTTATGTTCAAACACGCCAGTTCATTATTTTTTTACCTTTCTATTTCATGTTTTTGTCATGAAATCATGTTATTGCAAACGTCCCTCTTCTGTTGGACACTACAGGCAATCAACAAATTTCTAAATAATTCTACTTGTCAAGTTACAAGGCAAATGTGTGAATGTGACCGTGTAAAGTTATGTTCATGCATCCTGTTTTCTGTCTTTTGCTATTGTTTATGTAATTATGATGGACTAACAAATAAAATTTTACAAGAACAGTATGCACACTGCTTATGAGTGAAAGCAGGCTCGATGATACTAGTGTCTTTTTGGAGACTTTTCTTAAATAATCTTAAGATTTGTCTTGTGTGCAAGTCAAAAGGTGTAAAGTTATGTACAAACACTTGAAAAGTTGTAACAGCCCTTTCTGAAATCACATAAACATCACTAGTTTGATATAATGGCTGTGCTTGTTAGTGGGATTGGTATGCATACTTATTTTTTCCCAAGAGTTTTGATCTGCCCTTTTGAGACCAAAAATATTTTTTTGTGAAGGTGTAAAGTTATGTTCAATTTTGTGAATGTAATTGAATTTGTGCATAAAACTTGGCTCAGTTTGTAAAAATGGGCTTATTTTCTATTGGAATAGTTAACAGCAATTAAAAGTCATCTAGTGTAGTCATTTTTAGCTTACAGAAGCTGTATTTCATTGCGCGAGATAAAAAATGAAAAAAACATTGCAGTGAAGGTGTATTGAACAACTTTGTCATTATTTAGAACTATGTAAACATTATTTTTTCAATTGGCTTTTGAACTTAAATTAAATTAGAGACTTGTTTCTGCGCATTTAGCATACCATTTTACGATTAGTTCTCCAAGTAAAATTAAAAATTAGTGAAATTTGGAAATTATGGTGTAAAGTTATGTTCAAACGGTTTTTATGGCGTAAAAGGTTGCATTTTCTACTAACTCAAAGTTCAATAACAACCAAACTGCAAATAACATAAAAATTTTATTTAGTGTTAATGTGTATAAATTCAAGGGTAGTGCCAGATGAGCTTGGTGCCTTCAGTATGCAAAGGTACATCAGATTTATATGAAATATTAAATTTATTGTTCTATCTCTGGTGCTTGTCACACCATTTGGACACTCAGTCGTACTCTTGACCATATTGCACTTAAATTAAAGACTTGTTTCTGTGCATTTAGCATACCATTTTACAATTAGTTCTATAAGTAGAATTAAAAATTGATGAATTTTGGAAATTATGGTGTAAAGTTATGTTTGAATGGTTTTTATGGTGTAAAAGGTTGTATTTTCTGCTAACACACTTTATTTATAGACATACCATTTATTCTGGCTGGGGAACATACGTTGAAACATACAAATGCAAGAAATTGCTTACAGCTTGTGTTTGTTGTGAATTGTTAAATGTATGACGTAAATGTTATGTTCAAACTTTAAACTTCAAAAACAATCAAACTGCAAATAACATAAAAATTTTACTTAGTGTTAATGTGTATGTATGCAAAGGTACATCAGATTTATATAAAATATTAAATTTATTGTTCTATCTCTGGTGCTTGTCACACCATTTGGACACTCAGTCGTACTCTTGACCAAATACATGTTTGGTCACTGAACCAGCATACACAGTGTTTGATTGAACCTCAACAATGAATCTGTATCGATTCACTACCATTTAACAGATCTATGGATTGGAAGTAATTGGAGTAAGAATCTCCATTCACAGAAGTCAGAGTGGACCTTCTGTAGTTCCAGTGGGACCTCCTATTTAACCCTTTGGGTGTCAGTAGTGGTTTTGACTAAAACTTACCGACACCCAATGGGTTAATTTGCATTTAACGGGAACCCTGCTTTGGACCATACACTGATATAATAATAATAATAATACATAGTTTTTATATAGCGCCCTTCCCCACGAACAGCAAGCTCGGAGCGCTTTACAGCACCAAAAATATATATATATATATATATATATATATATATATATATATATATATATATATATATTAAAAAGTAGAGAAATTAAAACGCACTCACTCTTTAAATAAACATCTGCTCGCACCATGTAGGCACATTCCTAACACGAAACACACACACACACACACACACACACACACACACACACAGGCAGCACATCCAGACTAAGCTAATCTTGATATGCTACCTGGAAAAGATGGGTCTTCAAATTTGTTTTGAAGGTCAGCTCTAGAGCTATAAGGTTCAAAATCACAAATCAGCACAAGTAATAAGTATTCTGACGCGCAAAAGAAATGTGACAAACTGATATCATTTACATTTTGTTGCATTTCTTTTGCTCATTAGTATGTTGCATATATTTATGGTGTGGAAAAATACCCACCTCTGAAACTGATGTGCAGACATTCTTGACTTTGGTGACATTTATCTGCTTGTTGTGCATCATGATGGGATGATTGTGGTCAATGAGTGGACAGAAAGCTGCCTCCATGGCATGGTTTTGCTGCAAGAAACATGTTCAGCAATGGTAGTTCAACAAGGATGGGGAGGGGGCTAGGGGTGGTAGCAGACAATAGAGGCACCAAGCTATTCTGGTACCAATTTTGAACTATCATGGTAGATCTGTCACTGATTAACATTATAACAATGTCATCTTCACCAGTTCAATGGTCAACTCCCAACTGGTGAATTTGACCTTGGGGCTCAATCTTTCATGTAACTGATCACTGGTGTTTCTTTCATTATTATGTATCTTAACTGTTGTCAGTTTCAGGAACAGTGAAACTGAAAGTGAATAATCTGTATTATTCAGCTGTAAAAGTAAAAGCTTTAAAAAGAGACTACATTGATTAAGAGCATCATATGAATGATCAGAAATCTGCATTGGATATTCTAGCCTGATCATTTAGTTTAGACACCCCCCCCCCCCCCCCAACACACACACCAACCCTTTTCACCCCTTAAATTCAAAGCCCACTACCATCCTAAATGTTCATGCAAAAAAAAAAAAACTTCTACAACAGATGGCAAAAAAATGCTACATTTTATATAAAAAAGATGTATAAATTTATACATCTTGAAGGTGTAGCTATGGTTCATTTAGACACCAGAGAATCTAGTTCAGCACACATTGTTATAATTAATTTGACAATCACTCTGTTCGGTACTATAAATACAACCCTGTTTTATGACCACTTGGCGCTGGGACCATATGGCGTTGAGGCGCGTCCCCTGGGTGGTGGATTGGGGGTCCCTCGCGAGAGGGGTGCACCGAATGAAATAAGGTGCCGTGAACCAACATGGTCTAAGGGAAGGTAACCCCGACAGAAAACCCCTTGTCCTCTTAGTAAGGGGGTTGGGCATGGGGGTAGCTTCCCCACCCTGCAAATAAGGAAATAGCTACAAAAACGCCGACGAAAAGACAAACAGTAATTCCTTTCCTGAAGGAGGAAGGTTCTTCTACCAGAAGATTTATGACATCCTGTGGTGAAAGCCGGAAGTCTTCGGAAGCCACAGGACCGAGCCGCCTCTCTCTATCCAGGGACACAACCAAGGGCACATGGAATGTCAAGACCATGTACCAGAGCGGCAAGGCTGCCCAGATAGCAGCGGAAATGCAAAAGTCAAACCTTTTCCTGCTAGGTATCAGTGAAACCAGATGGACGCAGTCTGGCCAGAAAAGGCTGTTAAGTGGGGAGATGATTCTGTATTCAGGTCATGAAGAGGAGAATGCCCCCCATACAGGAGTAGCATTCATGCTGTCACCAGTGGCACAGAGAGCGCTGATGGGCTGGGAACCTCTTAGGCCAAGAATTATCACAGCAGCCTTTAAAACCAAGAAAACGATCAAGCTGAACGTCATCCAGTGTTATGCGCCCACTAATGACCAGTGAGGAGGAAGAGAAACAAGAGTTCTACGACCGACTCCAGAGTGCTGTGGACAAACGTGCGGAGCGAGAGATCACCATCGTCATGGGCGATTTTAATGCCAAAATAGGGGAGGACAACACCGGATATGAAGAGGTGATGGGAAGACAGGGACTAGGGGAGATGAGTGAGAACGGGGAGAGGTTTGTAGACTTTTGTGCTCTAAACAGACTTGTCATTGGAGGCAGCATCTTCCCACACAGAAGAATACACAAAGCAACTTGGGTCTCACCTGACCATACTACAGAGAACCAAATAGACCATATCTATTAGCAAGAAATTTAGAAGAGATCCCTTCAAGATGTTTGAGTGAGGAGGGGAGCAGATGTCGCCTCAGACCACCATCTGCTTACCTTAAGAATAAAGCTCAAGTTAAAGAAAAGCCGCACAGAGACAACAAGAAGACAGCGCTATAATGTAGGCCTCCTGAGAGAGACTGGAGTGAGAGAAGAGTTCAAACTGGTGCTATCCAACCGGTTTCAAGTGCTACAGGAGCCAGTAAATGAAGAGGAGGTGGTCACCACAGCAGCATTCGAAGGCAGTTAGAGAGGCACTGAACTCAACCTGCAAAGACATTGTAGGGTTCAGGAAACACCATCACAAAGACGGGCTTTTGGCACAGACCTTGAAGAAGATAGAAGTGAGGAAGCAGAAGAAAGCAGTTGTCAACAACAGTCGCACGAGAGCAGCCAAAGCAAGGGCACAGGAGGAATACTCGGAAGCCAACCACGAGGTGAAGAGGAGTATCAGGGCAGACAAGAGGGCCTACACAGACAGCCTGGCAGCAGAGGCAGAAAAGGCAGCAGGCAGCGGCAACACGAAACAGCTCTATGACATTACCAGAAGATTGTCGGGCAAGTGTGGCCATACAGAAAGACCAGTAAAAGACAAAGAAGGCAAGCCTATTGCAGACAGGGCAGACCAACTCGACAGATGGGCTGAGTATTTGGAAGAGCTACTGAACAGACCCAGCCCACCCGACCCCCCAGGCATCCAGCCAGCAGAGACCGACCTACCCATCAGCTGTGACAGACCCAGCCGGGAAGAGATCAGAAGAGCAGTGGCATTTTTGAAGAATGGCAAAGCAGCAGGGCCAGATGGCATCCCAGCGGAGTCTCTGAAAGCAGACCTAGAGACAACAGTAGAGCTGCTGTACCCACTGTTTGGAAAGATCTGGGAAGAGGAGGTGATGCCGGCTGACTGGAAGGAGGGGTACCTAATCAAGCTTCCCAAGAAAGGTGACCTCAGTAAGTGTTCCAACTACAGAGGAATCACCTTGCTGTTAGTACCAGGAAAGGTCTTCAACAGGATCATCCTGGAGAGAATGAAGAGCTCCGTTGACCCCCAGCTGAGAGACCAGCAAGCAGGATTCAGGAAAAACCGATCATGTGCAGACCAGACCGCCACTCTCTGCATCATTGTGGAACAGTCTCTGGAGTGGAGCTCCCCGCTGTACGTCAACTTTGTGGATTACGAGAAAGCATTTGACAGCGTGGACCGAGAGACTCTGTGGAAACTCCTACGACACTACGGTGTACCCACAAAGCTTGTCCGCCTGATCAAGAGCAGCTACGATGGCATGACATGTCGCGTGATCCACGAAGGGCAGTTCACCAGGGAGCTCCAGGTCAGAACCGGTGTCAGGCAGGGGTGTTTGCTGTCTCCGTTCCTCTTCCTACTGGCCATAGACTGGGTCATGAAGAGGACCACAGAGCACAGACGAAGTGGAATACAGTGGACACTGTGGACACAGCTTGACGACCTCGATTTTGCAGATGACTTGGCTTTACTGTCCCACACTCATCAACAAATGCAGGACAAGACCACGAGGCTTGCTGACATCTCGTCCCAAGTGGGCCTCACCATCCACAAACAGAAAACAAAGACAATGACACTGAACGCAACCAGGGAAGAACCAGTCTTGCTTGCTGGCACCCCGTTGGAGGAGGTGGAGTCCTTCACCTATCTCGGGAGCATCATAGACAAAAAAGGCGGCACTGATGCAGATGTCAGAGCACGAAATCGGTAAAGCCAGAGAGCCTTTCTCCAGTTGAAAAAAGTGGAGTTCCAGAGAGTTGTCACAACACACCAAAGTTCGGATTTTCAACTCCAACAAAAAAAGCAGTTCTCCTATATGGAGCAGAGACTTGGAGATTGACAAAAACCACAGTCAACAGAGTACAGATCTTCATAAACAGTTGCCTTAGAAGAATATTGAAAATCCACTGGCCAGAGAAGATCAGCAACGTTAAGACTCTGGGAGACAACAGAGCAGATAACAGCAGAGAATGAAATTGGGCGAAGAAGATGGGGATGGATTGGTCACAGTCTGAGAAAGCCAGCTTCCAGTATCACTAAGCAGGCATTGTCATGGAACCCCCAGGGAAAGAGGAAAAGAGGCAGGCCGAGAAACACCTGGCGTCAAGACCTCCAAGTAGACATCAAGAGACTGGGAACCACCTGGAGTAAAATCAAAGGAGAAGCACAGGACAGGAGTCGCTGGAGGTCTCTCGTCGATGGCCTATACCTGGGGAGGGGTGACAGGCGTAAGTAAGTAAGTAAATGTTTTATGACCAACAGCTAGAAATAAACTGACACTTTGACTGCTGTGCAGATGGAACAAAGATAATTTTATGTGTCACATGCATTTGCTGTATGTCTAAAGTTATGCAGAAGTTCATTAGGTGTGTCGACAAGGCAAAAGAAGCACAAATACAATACAACACAATAATACTTTATTAATCCTTCATGGGGAAATTCACTAAAAATGGTGCTGATCTTATGCGTAATGGTACTTTAAAAGAACACAAATATCAAATGATCAGTGAAAGCAAATAATAACCCAACGAAGAAAGAAACGCCTTCAAAAAGACAAAACTACAACACAATTTATTCATATATCTCAATGTTATAAACTGAAGTTGCCACCTAGCTTTGATCTTCACACTGACATATATTTACAAGATATGTAGCGAATTGTCATTACTTGTCTTTTTGTCTATTTTGAATACTAATATTAGATATTAATACATTGTGTTGTGACTGACTTTTCCAAGCTTGTTTCTTTTTTGTTGGGATTCTCTGCATTTTACACTCTTAGCAGCTACCTTTTTGGTGTGGATAGTGAAAGCAAATGACGTCTACAACGGTGGGCATGGGTTGTAGCATCACACTGTTTACAAGAGGTCTAAGTATTCCAGACGGTAATCTTAGATGCAAGCAATATATTGACTGATTACTTCAACTACGAAAAAGTGGCAATGCATCCAGTTTGTGCTGTAAATATTTTATAGTGCATAGCCAGAATCATTTAGATTCAGATGAACTAGGGAGAGGAGACACTCACTAATCTTACCAGTATTTCGTCCAGTACGCGCCCTATGCGTTGTTCGACTGTTTTCTGTGCCATCCTTTTTATTTAGTGTCTGCGCATTATCCAAAGCAACGTGAAAACCACGCAAATCTAGAGTGAAACTTGTATCTTATTCTTTGTTGGCAAACACCGGCTGCATGCTGCTTCCGGTGAGAACAAACTCCTTCGCAGATATGAGGAAAATTATAATCAAATTCGCTCATCAGCTAGATGACCTTTCTGTACGACGGAGAAGAAAACTTTAATGTGCTCGCATAAAATGTTGTTTTGAGTGTATACTTATCTATATAATTATCAAATTTTTCTTTGATAATTTTGAGTATATATTATATCACTACATCAACAACAATGTATATTTTCTACAGATCAAAATAATTTTAATTTCATGAGAGTGCATTAGACAACCACCGACTTTTGCGCATGCGTAAACACCAAACGGTGAGCCAGAGAAGATTGTCTAAGCAGGTGGGTTTGGTCGCAGTTTCAGTGTAATATTCGCTATTTTCTTTATATTTGTATGTAAAATCTACAAATAAAATGTGGACGTGCTCTCTTTTTAGCGTCTCCCGCAGTCGGTTTTGATAGTTGCATATTTGCGGTCCATGTAAAGTAAGTTGACAGTAGTTGGCGACAGTCTCTGACCCACTTCGAAGCTTCCGACTTGGGATTCCTGTCGTGCATTGGGTGTTAGCGATATGGATGAATCATTTCGGATGTGACGTTCCGCTGGGCTTGACTGTCTATACCTGCATAAAGTATTTCCATTAAAGGAGCGATTGTTACCTTTTCTTAGCTCCGGATTGTAAAGTAATCGGTATAAGGAGCATAATTTCAAAATCGCTTTCACTCGTCAGTCTTGGGACCTGTCATTTGACCCTACAGCAGAGAAGGTTGACATTTCCGCTTTTACAGGGTTATAGTTCTTATACACGTACTAGAAAACGTTTTCGTAATATTACGATGTTTCTTTTTCTTTTTTTTTAAAGTCAATTTTTCAAGTTGATGGATAAAATGTGACTAAACCTCTTGAGCTTAACTTCCATTACCATTTTATACCAAGCACATACATTCAAATGCCTGAAGTGAAAGGGAAACGTCAGTCATACAGGTCCTAATTCATTTGACATCCTGTTCATTTGAGTTTGACATAATAATTTGATGCGTCCAGTAAAGAAGCGTAAAGTACCATTATGCGTTAATTTGAAGACACATTTCAGCATCATTTGTGTTTATTATGCCTTCTCGACACACCTAATAAACCTTAACAGCAGTTGGGACACACAGCAAAGTGCACGCGTAATCACACTTATTTATTCTTTGCAGCCTTTAGCTTGTCAATCTATTTTTGCTGTTTCTCAAACTAATACTATTAGCGTTGCATTAATAAAATGGAGTGGTGTCATTGTCAGTTTTTTTTTAAATAAAGATGATGTGCTGAACTGGATTGTCCTGTGTGTACATGAACTATAACGACCTGTTTGTAGCGTTTTGTAACCATCTGTTACAGAAGTGTATCTTTGAACAGTTAGGGCGGTAGTGGGCCTTTAACCACAGCTGTCAAGACTGACATCTTAGGCCACTCAGCAATGTCTAGTTTGTTGTAATTTGTATGGACCAAAACTGAGATCTAATAGTGCTCGGGAAGCTGATGTCTGCACGCAAGTCATGGTGGCCATCTTGAGAGGATTCGCGATAAAGCCGTCGGTAAGGAAATCACTGTCAGGACAATGTCAGGAAAGGCCTGACGTGCTATAGGCAATAACACCAAGTCTTGCCATCACCGTAGGAAACCGCTAACCAGAATCTGTTTTGTTTGTTTCCAAAGAGGAAGAAACATGAAGAAAAAGGTGTTGAAACGCTACTTCGCTACTATCTGAAGACTATTTTAACCTCTTAAGATGGTTGCAGACGCTGCTAGGCAACACAGGGAACTTCCCGAGCCCTATAGATCCACTTACGCCAGTCAGTAAATGTGCTTTACTTTTAGCTGTATTTTATTAGCAATAGAATGAATTATATTTCAGTTACTGTTGAGAAAAGTAAAGCTTATTGCACAGTGATGTAGATTTTTCAACCAAAAATGCAGTTTTACACTTTAGCAGGGTTCAAAATACTTTTCAAAAGTACGGGGCCCTTTGCGCCCCCTGTTAGTAAAAGTAGGGGTCCCCACAGGAAAGTATCAGGGACCGTACTGAGTACCACCTACCGCTGCTTTGAGACAAAGTAGGTCTGAAAAGAAGGGGGCACGTCGGGCCCTGTGGACATGAAAGTAGAGGGCCCGAGGCCAAAGTAAGGGACTTTTTGCCCCAGGCCCCCGGTTATTTTGAACCCTGATGAGGGTTCTCGATAACCGGTAATTACAGGTATTTTACCGTTTGTGAACAGAGAATGCCAGACATTTTTTAAGCTGCTGGTCCAAGGGACTGGTTTTATTTTGGCTGGACCGGTTAGAATTCTGTCGGTGAAAAAGAAAATCCTTGTCTACTGGAAAGCATTTCCTGGGGACTGGTTTTGATCTGAACTCAAAAAGAAACAGGAGGGGTGGAAGATGGGGGGGGGGGGGGGACTGGTTTTTAAGAATCCTAGCGTGAACCCCGTTTAGGGGTATCAATGTATAGATACTAATACAAGTAATAGTTCTTGGGTGGTGCCATCATTTCCTGGGGACAGGTTTTGATCTGAACTGGAAAAGAAACAGGAGGGGTGGAAGATTGGGGGGGGGGGGAGGGGGGCTGGTTTTGAAAAATCCGAGCGTGAACCCTGTTCATGGGTATCAATGTATGGATGATACTAATACTACTAGTAATAGTTCTTGGGTGGTGCCAGTATAGCATGGCACCATGCTATTCTGGCAGCACCTTTGTACTGTCGTGGTCAGCGTATCACCAAAACTGGTAAATGGTATGTTTATTTTCTGCAGATACATTCAAAGCTTGGGATGTCAGCCTTACCACAATTAAGTACCCAACGGAGAAAGAAACACGCTTAGAAAAGACGGGTACAACACAATTTATTAATATTTCGGGTAAATACCCTTTGTCAAAATAGACAGAGATTAGCCGCTACTTATCTTCATTGGCAGAAGGGATGTGGCAACTCTGTTTGTTTGTCTATTTTGACAAAGGGTATTTACCCGAAATATTAATAAATTGTGTTGTACCCGTCTTTTCTAAGCGTGTTTCTTTCTCCGTTGGGTATTACACGCTTGGCAGTCACCTTTTTGGTCTGGATTACCACAATTAACAATAACAGACATTATTCTCCTATAGCTATGTATTGTATAATTTTTCAATTTCAAACTAGACATCATCATACCCTTGTGGGAGGAGGGCAACTGCTTGTAATAGTAAAACTGTACTTTGATGTATGTCAGTTTAGTAACTGTGAGGAATTATACTTTTTCAGTTGGCTAACAGAAACCAGTCAAGATGTCGAGCCGCAAGACAAAGGGAAAGACCACCAAGAAGCGCGCTCAGCGCGCGACGTCAAACGTCTTTGCGATGTTTGACCAAGCTCAGATCCAAGAGTTCAAGGAGGCTTTCAACATGATCGACCAGAACAGAGATGGCTTCATTGACAAGGAAGATCTACATGACATGCTGGCTTCACTTGGTAAGGATGTCAAAATCATGGGTGACAGTCTTCAGCTCTTGAGGCTATTTCAGCTCTTTCCAAGTCCGAGAAAGCTGAATTTCATCTTTTGGATTCAGACAGAACATCCATTCAGCCATTCTGGTCCATCTGCAAGAGGCATAAATTCTCATGAGCCCCTGCATCCACAGGGGCTCATGAGAATTCATGTCTCTTGCAGGCCCTGCCATGGACTGTTTTCAGTCTGTTCAATTTCTCACACTATCACCTTGATAGTCTAACAGTCTAAGTCACTTCTAAAATTCAGTTTAGCACTCGCTACTGCAGCAGTCTCTCTCAGCAATTTTTCTTCATTAGCCTAAATTTACTGTAGTTTGTTTCAATATGTGTGCGTGAGATGATATTTGAGTGATCATGTTTCTTCTTTTATATTCACTGTGACTGAGTGTGCCCCAATGTATTGTGCAGGCAAAGATCCCACAGAGGCCTATCTTGATGAGATGATGGTAGCGGCACCAGGGCCCATTAACTTCACCATGTTCCTCACCATGTTCGGTGACAAGCTGAATGGCACAGACCCCGAAGATGTCATCAAGAATGCTTTCGCCTGCTTTGATGAGGATGGCAAAGGTTCATAATTTGTACACTTTGCATGTAGAATTTAGAAATATGTGTTCGTCTGCCTATGAAAAACTTATTTTTGTTTGTAAAGGCGCCCGCTCGGGCAAACAGCCACCAGTACTGATTTCGGTACTGGTGGTTGCACACACAAGGGGCTCATCCCATTACATCATGAGGCTGATTTGTTTGGCTCACGTGCAGTCTGTGTTCTGGGCCAGTGGTCGTCCGTCCACCGTTGTCTGTGGTAAACTTTAACGTTTACATTTTCTTGGAGACTATTCTAGCCACCGTTTTCAAACTTGGCCCAAGATTACTTTGTGGCAAGACCTTTTTAAACATATCAATTTGAGTGACCTCTCACAAAGGTCAAGGTCACATGGGATCAGGAAATAGGTAAAAAATAGCTATATTTTGACATATTTATTTTTTCTCAAATACTATTCAAGACTTTAAACCCAAACTTGGCACGGAGATACTTGATGGTAAGACCTTTTTATGCACACTCATTTGGTTGATCCCTCAAAAAGGTCAAGGGTCACAAGAGCTCAGGAAATAGGTGGAAAAATAGCCATATTTTGACAAAAGATGTTTTTTCTCAAATACTATTCACGACTTCAAACCCAAAATTGGCACAGAGATACCTGATGGTAAGACCTATCTATGCATACTAATTTCAAAAACCTCTTGAAAAGGTCAAGGGTCACAAGAGCTCATGAAATAGGTATAAAATAGCCATATTTTGACAAAAGATGTTTTTGCCTCACGTGCAAAGCAAAAGTGAGTATGTTTTGGGCCAATGGTCATCCGTCCGTTGTCTATCCATCGTCGTCCGTGGTAAACTTTAACGTTGTCATTTTCTCGGAGACTATTCAAGCAACAGTCTTCCAACTTGGCCCAAGGACACTTTGTGCCAAGACCTTTCCAAGCATACCAATTTGATACAAGATCACAGGGGCTCAGGAAATAGATCAGAATAGCTATATTTTGAAATAATTTTTTTTTTTTCAAATACTATTTACAACTTCAAACCCAAACTTGGTACAAAGATACCTTGTGGCAAGACCTTTCTATGCATACTCAGGGCTAGAAATTAACTTTTTTCTTTGGGGGCCACCGGGCCCCTTGATTGAAAAATTTGAGGGCCCACAAGCAACTTTCGGGGCCCAACTTTGAAAAATAATGCAAACAAAAAACAAAAGAATTATTGACAATATAATAAGTAGAAAGTACAATTTGTCTGATAATCTAAAATAAAAACAATTGAATTTCCAATTTTGCTGAGTGATGTCATTTTTATTTGCCTTTTCTTTCACTTTCAAACATTACCAACAAAAAAGGGGAAAAAACACACACACACACATTCAGTGACACACATATTCCAGTGACTAGTGAGCCTGAACCTCGCGCTGGGACCATACGGCGTTGAGGCGCGTCCCCTGGGTGGTGGATAGGGGGTCCCTCGTGAGAGGGGTGCACCGAATGAAATAAGGTGCCGTGAACCAACATGGTCTAAGGGAAGGTGACCCCGACAGAAAACCCCTGGTCCTCCTAGTAAGGGGGTTGGGCGTGGGGGTAGCTTCCCCACCCTGCAAAAAAGGAAATAGCTACAAAAACGCCGACGAAAAGACTAACAGTAATTCCTTTCCTGGAGGAGGAAGGTTCTTCTACTAGAAGACTTATGACGTCCTGTGGTGAAAGCCGGAAGTCTTCGGAAGCCACAGGACCGAGCCGCCTCTCTCTATCCAGGGATACAACCATGGGCACATGGAACGTCAAGACCATGTACCAGAGCGGCAAGGCCGCCCAGATAGCAGCGGAAATGCAAAAGTACAATCTTTCCCTGCTAGGCATCAGTGAAGCCAGATGGACGCAGTCTGGCCAGAAAAGGCTGTTAAGTGGGGAGATGATTCTGTATTCAGGTCATGAAGAGGAGAATGCCCCCCATACAGAAGGAGTAGCACTCATGCTGTCACCAGTGGCACAGAGAGCGCTGATGGGCTGGGAACCTCTTGGGCCAAGAATTATAACAGCAGCCTTTAGAACCAAGAAAAAGCTCAAGCTGAACGTCATCCAGTGTTATGCGCCCACCAATGACAGTGACGAGGAAGAGAAACAAGAGTTCTACGACCGACTCCAGAGTGCCGTGGACAAATGTGCGGAGCGAGACATCACCATCGTCATGGGCGATTTTAATGCCAAAATAGGGGAGGACAACACCGGATACGAAGAGGTGATGGGGAGACAGGGACTAGGCTCGGAGATGAGTGAGAACGGGGAGAGGTTTGTAGACTTTTGTGCTCTAAACCGACTTGTCATTGGAGGCAGCATCTTCCCACACAGAAGAATACACAAAGCAACTTGGGTCTCACCTGACCATACAACAGAGAACCAAATAGACCATATCTGCATTAGCAAGAAATTCAGAAGATCCCTTCAAGATGTTCGAGTGAGGAGGGGAGCAGATGTCGCCTCAGACCACCATCTGCTTACCTTAAGAATGAAGCTCAAGCTAAAGAAAAGCCGCACAGAGACAACAAGAAGACAGCGCTATAATGTAGGCCTCCTGAGAGAAACTGGAGTTAGAGAAGAGTTCAAACTGGTGCTGTCCAACCGGTTTCAAGCGCTACAGGAGCTAGTAAATGAAGAGGAGGCGGTCACCACAGAGCAGCAGTGGAAGGCAGTTAGAGAGGCACTGAACTCAACCTGCAAAGACACTGTAGGGTTCAGGAAACACCACCACAAGGACTGGCTGTCGGCACAGACCTTGAAGAAGATAGAAGCGAGGAAGCAGAAGAAAGCAGCAGTCAACAACAGTCGCACGAGAGCAGCCAAAGTAAGGGCACAGGGGGAATACTCGGAAGCCAACCGCGAGGTGAAGAGGAGTATCAGGGCAGACAAGAGGGCCTACACAGAAAGCCTGGCAGCAGAGGCAGAAAAGGCAGCAGGCAGCGGCAACATGAAACAGCTCTACGACATTACCAGAAGATTGTCGGGTAAGTATGGCCATACAGAAAGACCAGTAAAAGACAAAGAATGCAAGCCTATTGCAGACAGAGCAGACCAACTCGACAGATGGGCCGAGTATTTTGAAGAGTTACTGAACAGACCTAGCCCACCCGACCCCCCCCCGACATCCAGCCGGCAGAGACTGACCTACCCATCAGCTGTGACAGACCCAGCCGGGAAGAGATCAGAAAAGCAGTGGCATTTTTGAAGAATGGCAAAGCAGCAGGGCCAGATGGCATCCCAGCGGAGTCTCTGAAAGCAGACCTAGAGACAACAGTTGAGATGCTGTACCCACTGTTTGGAAAGATCTGGGAAGAGGAGGTGATGCCGGCTGACTGGAAGGAGGGGTACCTAATCAAGCTTCCCAAGAAAGGTGACCTCAGCAAGTGTTCCAACTACAGAGGAATCACCTTGCTGTCAGTACCAGGAAAGGTCTTCAACAGGATCATCCTAGAAAGAATGAAGAGCTCCGTTGACCCCCAGCTGAGAGACCAGCAAGCAGGATTCAGGAAGAACCGATCATGTACAGACCAGATCGCCACTCTCCGCATCATCGTGGAACAGTCTCTGGAGTGGAGCTCCCCGCTGTACGTCAACTTTGTGGATTATGAGAAAGCATTTGACAGTGTGGACCGAGAGACTCTGTGGAAACTCCTACGACACTACGGTGTACCCACAAAGCTCGTCCGCCTGATCAAGAGCAGCTATGATGGCATGACATGTCGCGTGATCCACGAAGGGCAGTTCACCAGAGAGCTCCAGGTCAGAACTGGTGTCAGGCAGGGGTGTCTGCTGTCTCCGTTCCTCTTCCTACTGGCCATAGACTGGGTCATGAAGATGACCACAGAGCACAGACGAAGTGGAATACAGTGGACACTGTGGACACAGCTTGACGACCTCGATTTTGCAGACGACTTGACTACTGTCCCACACTCATCAACAAATGCAGGACAAGACCACGAGGCTTGCTGACATCTCGTCCCAAGTGGGCCTCACCATTCACAAACAGAAAACAAAGACAATGAGGCTGAACGCAACCAGGGAAGAACCAGTCTTGCTTGCTGGCACCCCGTTGGAGGAGGTGGAGTCCTTCACCTATCTCGGGAGCATCATAGACAAAAAAGGCGGCACTGATGCAGATGTCAGAGCACGAATCGGTAAAGCCAGAGCAGCCTTTCTCCAGTTGAAAAAAGTATGGAGTTCCAGAGAGCTGTCACAACACACCAAAGTCCGGATTTTCAACTCCAATGTAAAAGCAGTTCTCCTATATGGAGCAGAGACATGGAGATTGACAAAAACCACAGTCAACAGAGTACAGACCTTCATGAACAGTTGCCTTAGAAGAATTTTGAAAATCCACTGGCCAGAGAAGATCAGCAACGTCAGACTCTGGGAGAGAACAGAGCAGATAACAGCAGAGAATGAAATTGGGCGAAGAAGATGGGGATGGATCGGTCACAGTCTGAGAAAGCCAGCTTCCAGTATCACTAGGCAGGCATTGTCATGGAACCCTCAGGGAAAGAGGAAAAGAGGTAGGCCGAGAAACTCCTGGCGTCGAGACCTCCAAGCAGACATCAAGAGACTGGGAACCACCTGGAGTAGAATCGAAGGAGAAGCACAGGACAGGAGTTGCTGGAGGTCTCTCGTCGACGGCCTATACCCGGGTAGGGGTGACAGGCGTAAGTAAGTAAGTAAGTGAGCCTGAAATGGCCATTAAACAAAATAGAAAAAAATCAAGTGAGTCTCTTGTATAATACTTTTAAGTTTTGTGACTGAGTATTGCACAATACACATCATTAAATTTTTAATATGAGTAACCTAACAAAAAATCTGACCTCAATGCACAAAAGTTCAAAACAAAACCATGAAAGGGAACTAAACTTAACAGTACTCTTCCTGATAAACTAAAGTTAAACAAACAGATTTTGCCTTTTCTTTTTTTTTTTCAATCATCTATTCATATTACACTTATGTGCACTTGAGTTAACAGAAGTAAACTAAAAATACAATAACGCTTCTTTTCTCTGTTTTTTTTTTTTTCTGTCCAAATTTAGGGCACCGGTGTGGGTTGCTTCCCTTGGCCCAAATACGAAACTGCCGAGTAGAGCTAGCTGTAGCAGACGAATTATTTTGCGGGCCAAGCGGGCCCTTCGTTTTTCAACTTTCCGAGCCCGAAATCAACTTTGCGGGTTTTTGGCCCCGGGCCCCCGCTAATTTCGAGCCCTGATACTAATTTGGTTGATCACTCGGACAGGTCAAGGGTCGCCAAGAGCTCAGGAAATGGTCCAAAATAGCCCAATTTTGACAAAAGATGTTTTTTTCTCAAATACTATTCACAATTTCAAACCCAAACTTGCTACAGAGATACCTGATGGTAAGATCTATCTATTCATACTAATTTGGATGACCCCTCAGAAAGGTCAAGGGTCACAAGAGCTCAGGAAATAGCTTCAAAATAGCCATATTTTGACGAAAGATCTTTTTTCTCAAATACTATTCACAACTTCAAACCCAAACTTGCTACAAAGATACCTGATGGGAAGACCCTTCTATGCATACTAATTTGGTTGATTCATCAGAAAAGTCAAGGGTCACAAGAGCTCAGGAAATAAGTCCAAAATAGCCATATTTTGACAAAATATGTTTTCTCCTCAAATACTATTCACAACTTCAAACCCAAATTTGGTACAGAGATACCTGATGGTATGACCTATCTATGCATACTAATTTGGATGACCCTTCGGAAAGGTCAAGGGTCACAGGCAATGTGTGTAAAATGCAGAGATGAGAATCTTCCGCCTTTTAGCGGAAATCCGCTCTTTCGGAAGGTCCCAGGGTCATTTTTTAGATCGGTTTAAATCCGGTGAGAAAATGTTAGTGTATATGACTAGGGTGAGTTGTTGATTTTCGATCTCGCAGCTTATTCCCAATCGTTGTTCCCATGCGGATTGTTATTTGGTTCGCTCTCACTTCGTTTCCGTCGATTCACCAAGCTGCCGTAAAAATCCGACATAACCCGATTTCTCTTTCTTCCGTGTGTCCTGGTAAACGTGCAGTTTAGCCCTCCTGTTTTTCTGCGCTTAAGATTCCGGCTGTTCCCAGACACTCCCGCTGATTATAGTGAGACAGTGACGTCACTCAAATAGGCGCTTGAAGCCATTTCTCATGCGCACTGAGTTGTAGTGCGAACGATGGAACAGCCAAAACATCACGTGGTTGATCTGCCATTGTTAAGAGAACAAACTTACTTACGCCTGTCACCCCTACCCGGGTATAGGCCGTCGACGAGAGACCTCCAGCAACTCCTGTCCTGTGCTTCTCCTTCGATTCTACTCCAGGTGGTTCCCAGTCTCTTGATGTCTGCTTGGAGGTCTCGACGCCAGGAGTTTCTCGGCCTACCTCTTTTCCTCTTTCCCTGGGGGTTCCATGACAATGCCTGCCTAGTGATACTGGAAGCTGGCTTTCTCAGACTGTGACCGATCCATCCCCATCTTCTTCGCCCAATTTCATTCTCTGCTGTTATCTGCTCTGTTCTCTCCCAGAGTCTGACGTTGCTGATCTTCTCTGGCCAGTGGATTTTCAAAATTCTTCTAAGGCAACTGTTCATGAAGGTCTGTACTCTGTTGACTGTGGTTTTTGTCAATCTCCATGTCTCTGCTCCATATAGGAGAACTGCTTTTACATTGGAGTTGAAAATCCGGACTTTGGTGTGTTGTGACAGCTCTCTGGAACTCCACACTTTTTTCAACTGGAGAAAGGCTGCTCTGGCTTTACCGATTCGTGCTCTGACATCTGCATCAGTGCCGCCTTTTTTGTCTATGATGCTCCCGAGATAGGTGAAGGACTCCACCTCCTCCAACGGGGTGCCAGCAAGCAAGACTGGTTCTTCCCTGGTTGCGTTCAGCCTCATTGTCTTTGTTTTCTGTTTGTGAATGGTGAGGCCCACTTGGGACGAGATGTCAGCAAGCCTCGTGGTCTTGTCCTGCATTTGTTGATGAGTGTGCGACAGTAATGCCAAGTCGTCTGCAGAATCGAGGTCGTCAAGCTGTGTCCACAGTGTCCACTGTATTCCACTTCGTCTGTGCTCTGTGGTCATCTTCATGACCCAGTCTATGGCCAGTAGGAAGAGGAACGGAGACAGCAGACACCCCTGCCTGACACCAGTTCTGACCTGGAGCTCTCTGGTGAACTGCCCTTCGTGGATCACGCGACATGTCATGCCATCATAGCTGCTCTTGATCAGGCGGATGAGCTTTGTGGGTACACCGTAGTGTCGTAGGAGTTTCCACAGAGTCTCTCGGTCCACGCTGTCAAATGCTTTCTCATAATCCACAAAGTTGACGTACAGCGGGGAGCTCCACTCCAAAGACTGTTCCACGATGTAAGAGAACAAAGCCGACTTGTAAAATGCTTCGAAAACTGAATCCTGGAGAAAACGCTCTTGCTACCCACATCGACAGTGGTGTAAAAAACAAGTGGAACTTTAAGTGGTTAGAAGAAAAGTTGAACACGACAGTCTTAATTCGTTTGAAGGACAAAAAGATCGAAAGAAATGTGGAGTTGTGTGTTGGCGACTCCATCTCGAAGGCAAATTCGCATAGCATCAGAACTGTTCTAGGAACTACTGCCTGAAACCATCCGTATTTCTGCTTTCCTTGTTGTGGTTTTTCCAAGACATTATCTTGAAATAGTAAACCTTGTTTGAACACTCAATCGAGGTATTTATGATTTTATTGTTTGATGTGACTGCCAGTGTGAGTGAGGCTTCATGCTGATTCTATGTATAAATGTACAACTCTGTTTTGGACAATAATTATGTGCATTGGTAAAGCCTTGTCTTGTCATTGGTATTTAAACCATTTTTGTCTGCAGTCAAAAGGAATGTTTGATTAATACAAGGCGTAACTGATGTTTGAAATTCATTATGTGTTGAGCTGTGGAGAGCTAACAACAGCATTTTAGTACCACAAAAACTGATCTGACCCCATAAAATAAGGCTCAGAATGCATAGATTTTAACCATCTTTTCAAAAATTTTCCGGGGGAGCATGCCCCCGGACCACCCTAGCATCGCGTACCTGCTTCGCAGGTACGCGCACTCGTGGCTTCGCCACTCGACAGACTTTGGAATTTTTCCTCCTTTTTGTCATTTTAGGATTCTCATCTCTGAAAATGCCAATTTTTTTATAAAATTGTAGGTATTATCAACATTTTCGCATTTTTTTTCAATCAAATTTGGCACAAAGGTAGCTGATGATAAGACCTTCCTGTGCATACTAATTTAGTTGACTCATTGCAAAGGTTGGGAGGGGGGGGGGGGTTGACAAATGTGTGAAAAATGCTTACATTTTGAGGAAACATGTATGGATTTTGCTGGTGCGGAAGCCAGCCCTTGTCACAAAGGTCACACATCTGTCGATCAGTCATCCACGTGAGCCATAATGGCTCTGCCTTTCTTGTTTCTCAAATACTATTCACAACTTTAAACCCACACTTGGTACAGAGATACCTGATGGTAAGACCTATCTATGCATATTAATTTGGATGAGCCCTCGGAAAGGTCAAGGGTCACAAGAGGTCAGCAAATGTGTGTAAAATAGAATTGTATTTATTATCAACAGTTTTGCAAAATTTTCAACCCAATTTGGCACAAAGGTAGCTGATGATGATAAGACCTTCATAAGTATACTAATTTAGTCGACTCATCGCAAAGGTCAATGGGGGTTGACAGATGATGTGAAAACTGATTAAATTTTGAGAAAACATGGATTTTGGTGGTGCAGAAGCCATCCCTCATTGTCACAAAGGTCACACATGTAGATCGGTCATACACGTGAGCCATAAGGGCTTTGCTTTTCGTGGTTTTTTTTTTACTTCCTTATTGTCCTATGAAGGCCCCATTACAGACTAGGAGATAGATCAAGCATTTCAGTTCAAGGGTGGTGCCAGAAAAGCTTGGAGCCTTAGGCGCAAAGCTATTCTGGCACCACCGTTAAACTGTCGTAATCAAATTTGTCAAGCAATGGGTGTATCGCTATCAAGATGAAAAGGGTTAAGAGATACTAGTTGGTGAAACAAGATTCCCAA
The DNA here is from genome assembly GCA_036245525.1 of Semisulcospira habei. Lineage (NCBI taxonomy): Eukaryota > Metazoa > Mollusca > Gastropoda > Semisulcospiridae > Semisulcospira > Semisulcospira habei. The sequence continues at coordinate 172,991,404 of BTPG01000005.1, read as the reverse complement.
ATCAGCACTAGTCGCCGCATGCTACAGATGAATTAGTCATGGTCTTCTTGCAAGGCTATGGGATATAACTTATTCTTGCTCACCTAGGAAATTGCAGTGATGGTATTTAGTAGTTGCTTAGTTTCTTTGTGGTATCTTTATGAAGATTTTCAAACGCTTTCCCCTGTTTTGCAGATTCTTCAAACATTACATGGGGTTAAAATCATTGTACAAACATTTCCTGTATCTGAAATCACATTTATGCTGTGAGAGTGATTTTAAGTACAACCACATAGAAGTAAGATATGTATGTTTGCAGATCTTGACAGTCGCAGAAAAGCATTGCATTCAAATTTTTAACTTTTCATCTTTTTTGCAGGTGTGATACAGGAGGACAGGTTGAGAGAGTTGTTGACAACAATGGGTGATCGATTCACAGATGATGAGGTGAGCATATTAGTTAATACTAATAAAATAGTGTTAGACTTCTGCATAGCTGCCAACCCTCCCTATTTTATCGGGCATTTCCTGATTTTTTTTTCAATTCCCGATTCTCCGTTTTTTTGTACATTTCTCCCGATTTTCATATTTTCAAGCTTTGTTTTAAAATTCATGGCATTTCGGTGTACCGCGTGGTGTCAAGTGCCTGTAGTTGAGAGCCTCCCGCTATACTGTACTGCTAAGCTTTCGGGGACCCACAACCAGTGTTGATTACGCATGCGCAGCAAATTTCTGTCCATTTTGTGTTTGTTCCATTTGCTTCGAATTTGCCCTGCGGTCTGGAGCACATGCTCAACGATTTTCACAACTGGTATTTTCGATTTTCAATGAAAGGCTTGCTCCTGAAATCCAAGTCCGCAACAGCAAACATGGTTAAGAAGAAGAATGAGACTGTTAGTGTTACATCAGAAACAGCAGAAACTGAAAGCCTGTGAAACTGCCTTGACTGATGATACTCAACATGCAAAGTTTTGCTGTAAATATGTACATTACCGCCTAATATATGAGAAGACTGAGAAACGGTTCAGTTTTATGATTTTTTTTTAAAGTTTCTGCTCTTATCAGTTTGACAGCAATGACTAAGAAGACCGAAAACACTTTTAAACATGTGCTTTATTTGTGAATTATTAATTCTGCACCCTGGATTGTGTGAGTTTTGCCCCTCTCTCACTCACTCCTCCCTCCCTCCTATATGTTATTATATTTTGATGGTTCCGAGTCTTGGGCCCTCTACCGCAGCCAACTACGACTCCTCGAACGCTTCCACCAGCGCTGCCTGCGTACCATCCTGGGCATTCACTGGAGTGACTATGTCACCAACGTCGAGGTCCTTGAACAGGCTGAAACTGTGAGCATCGAGGCTTTGCTGCTGCGGACACAGCTCCGCTGGGCAGGGCATGTCTCCAGGATGGAGGATCATCGCCTACCAAAGATCACCCTGTTCGGCGAGCTTGCTACTGGACACCGTGACAGAGGGGCACCAAAGAAGAGATACAAAGACTGTCTCAAGAAGTCACTTAGTGCCTGCCAAATCGACCACCACCAGTGGTCTTCGCTTGCTGCCGACCGTGACACCTGGCGCTCCACCATTTACAAGGCAGCTGTCTCCTTTGAGGACTCTCACAGAGCTAGCCTTAAGGACAAGCGGCTCAGGAGAAAAAACAGAGATGCCGCAGCTCAGAACCCTGGCCATACGTTCCCCTGCAGCCACTGCGGTCGAACCTGCCTGTCTCGGATTGGCCTCCGCAGCCACGAACAAGCCTGCAGACGTCGTGGGCAACTCCTATAAAATCTTCGTTCGCGAAGTCAAGCCAAGAGAGAGATAATTATTTTATATATAATTAGGTAGGTCCACCCCTTCAGTACTGGCTGATAATAATATATATATATTTACCTGTGCAATCAGTAGGAATGGAGCTTGTTGATTTTAGAGAAGTGATTATATTGTGTTTTATTTGGTGGTGAACATGGACATACTGGGATTGTTGTTACTGAGTGTTTACCCACTAATTATTTTACTACGGTAGACTTTAATTATGCAGCTTGTGTAATAATGTACTGGGACGTTTGTATAATAAGTAGTGAGGGTTAGGACTAGGTTGAAACACACGTATTATGTATGCATATGTAGAGGTGGGTGTGAATGTATAAGTGCCGCTCAGTTCAGTCCATAAAAGATGTTTGTGTGAGATGTGTAAGAGTTATGTGTAAAGATTTTGTAGTGTTTACTTTATATCCATTTGGAATTTGTAGCTGTGCAAGTGCAGGGAGAAAATGTTCATAATTATGCTATAATGTTTTATGTCTTGTTTGTACTATTTGTTATAAATGTACCACAACCGAATTTCTCTTTTCGAGATAATAAAGTACTCTTATTCTTATATATATATATATATATATATATATATATATATATATATATATATATATATATATATATATATATATATATATATATATATATACATATACAGTGGAGTCCGCTTAACACGAATTTCTGGGACACGGAAAATCATATATTAATTTAATATAATATTATGTTCTTTTATATATATATATATATATATATATATATATATATATATATATATATATATATATATATATATATATATATATATATATATATATATACAGTGGAGTCCGCTTAACACAAATTTCTGAGGACACGGAAAATCACTTCGTGTTAAACGTATTTCGTGTTAACCAACATGGCCTCAAAATTGATCATGGCCCTCAAGGAGAAAGTGTGTAAGACGTGTGCGTGAATGAGTACAAGGTTAAAAGTGCACATTATCGTACTTTATGTGCATACCTTCAGCTCCCTAGGAAAACAAAAGAAAACGTGTACAGCTCGCGTATTTAATGTAAAATCCATCAGGTAAAATCCATAGTAAGTTACAATCCATCAGGTAAAAGCAACACAGGCTGAAGTACAATCCCGCATCGGTAAAATTGTTGTGTTGGTACACGAATGATACAACATGAATACAGTTCAGAAATGCTAGCCAATGAAAAGACGGATTACAACAGCCGAAGGCTATTCAGCCAATCACAGACTAGAGTTCGCTCTGATCTGTCATTTGTACCACCACAGCGCGAGAGCGACATGTGAATTGGTTTTCGGTGAATGGAATCTGTGTTCGTGTTAAACAGGTGAATAATAGTGAAATTGCCCTGGTTGGGAACCGAAACCAGCTTCGTGTAAAGCGAAATTTTGTGTTAAGCATTTCGTGTTATCATCATCATCATCATCAGTCCCTTGCCCGAACTGGGCGTTGGGGGGACTGAAAGGCAGCAGCAACAGACAGTGCTCTCCACTGAGTTCTATTTTGGGCGGTGGCAAGCAAGTCTGGCATCTCGAGTTCGGTCCATTCTTTTATGTTTGCGACCCAACTCTTTCTCTGATGACCTCGCCGACGACTTCCTTCGAGAGTGCCTTGGAGGATAGTCTTGGACAAGGTGTTGTGTCGGGTCACGTGGCCAAACCAAGCAAGCTTGCGCCGTTTCACGGTTGCCAGAAGGGGTTCATGTGGGCCCACCAGGGAAGTGACGATGCTCCGTACATATTCGTTGGTCTTGTGCTCGCGGTACGAGATGCGGAGCAACTTCCTCAGGCACTTGTTCTCAAAGGCCTGGATTTTCTTTTCTGAGTCTGCAAGCAGTGTCCAAGTCTCACAGCCGTAGAGTAGAATAGACACTACGAGGGACTTGTAAAGCCTGTACTTGATGGTGAAGCTGATGGAGTTACTTCGCCATATCCTGTCCAGCCTGGCCATTGCGGATGTTGCTGTACCTATCCTGATACGGATCTCTGCTATGCAACTACCGTCTTTGGACAGGGTGGCTCCCAAGTACTTGAAGCTATTGACCTCTTCTAGCTTCTGGCCGTTCATGTGAATGTTGCTGCTGCTGTCGCTTGTGGTGTTGATCATCACTTTGCTTTTATCCGTACTGATCTCCATGCCATAAGACCCTGCGCTACTTGAAAGTTTGTCTGTCAGGTTTTGGAGCTCACTATTGCTGCCTGCCATGAGGTCAATGTCGTCTGCGAATCGAAGATTGCACAGGGATCTGCCACCAATAGAGATTGAAGTATGGTGGTCGTGGAGGGTTTCCTGCATGATCTTCTCCAGGAATATGTTGAAAAGGACAGGAGAGAGCAGGCATCCTTGACGGACACCGATCGTCGTCCTGAAGAACTCGCCTGACTGATTGTTAAGTAGAACCGCGCTGCAGGCGTTCTTGTAAAGCGCTTCTATCATTTGGATCAGTCCCTCCTCTATGTTGAACGATCTCATGACTTGCCAGAGTCCGTCGTGCCAGACGCGATCAAATGCTTTCCTGAAATCAATGAAGTTGTGGTAGAGTTCGCGCTGATGCTGCAGATGTTTCTCGATCAGGACGCGGCAGTTGAAAATCTGCTCTACAGTGCTTCTTCCAACTCTGAAGCCAGCCTGTTCTTCTGCCAGCAGTTCCTCGGCGAAAGTTTTGAGGCGGTTGAGAATGATTCTAAGCATTACTTTGCTAGGGTGACTTATCAGACTGATAGTTCTGTAGTTCTGGCACTGTTTCAGGTTTCCTTTCTTGGGGAGCGGGATCACTAGAGACTGTGTCCATTCTACTGGCCATTTCTTTTGCTCCCAGATCTTTTGACAGAGTGTAGTGAGGACCTTCGTTGTTACTTCTCCTCCATGTTTCAACAGTTCAGCAGGTACGTTGTCTACACCTGGAGACTTTCCTCCCTTCAGGCCGCGTACGGCTGCTTCCACCTCTTCAGCTAACACTGGCAGGTCTTCAGCCTTCCTGGCCCCAGCCTGGTTGTTTTGGAGGATGCTGGTGTCTGGCTCAGCCTTGTAGTTATACAAGTCTCGGCAGTACTCAGTCCATCTGTTTAGTACAGCAGTGTTTTCCGTAAGGAGTTGGCCGCTGCTGTCTTCAATGACTGTGGCTGTTCGCTGTTGAGTCTTGGTGAGGGTCCTTAGCGTTTCATAAGCCTTCTTGCTGTTGCCGTTTGCCATGCCCTCTTCCACGCTACAACACTGGTCTTCAATCCAATCTTCTTTGGCTTCTTTCATCCTCTTCCTGATCTTCTTGTTGACAAGTCTGTACTTGTTTGCTGATGTGAGGTCTTGGCCTCTCTTTTTCTTCCAGGCTCTCCTCTCATCACAGAGATCGAGGATGTCATCGGTGACCCAGGGCTGTTTGCGCTTCCTCTGCTTCCCCAGCACTTCTTCTGCTGTAGAAAGTAACACCTCTTTTATATTTCCAGCAAGGGTGTCTACGTCGCAGTCCAAAGTAGCCAAGGCTGCAAATCTGCCTCCCACCTGGGCTTGGAAGAGCTCTTCTACTTCCGGGTCTTTTAGCTTCTGGAGGTCGAATCTGATGCGAGGGTTCTTGCTATCTCGTTTCAATGCCAGCTTCAACTTGAGGCTAGTAAGGACGAGGTTGTGGTCGCTGCCAATATCAGCGCCAGGAAAGGACCTCGTTTGTGCTTTGTTAACGCTGGATTTGAATCGTCGAGGCAGCAAGATGAAGTCAATCTGGTTATGGACCAGGCCTCCTGGCGATTGCCATGTCACTGTTCTTGACTTCTTGTGTGGATGGAGGGTATTAGCAACGGTGAGACGGTGACTCTCTGCGAACTCTAAAAGTCGCAGGCCTCTGTCGTTTGTTTCTCCAAGGCCAAACTTGCCAGCTGTTCCTGCCCATTGTTGGTAGGCGTCAGGGCCGATCTTTGCATTCCAGTCACCGAGGACAGTCAGAATGTCTTTCTTAGGTGTTTTCTTGATGATGTTGTCCAGTTGTTCGTAAAATTCTTCTAATTCTTCATCATCATGATCTGCTGTTGGAGCGTATACTTGTATGATAGTGATGTTGTGCGGTCGGGCGGAGATGCGGATGGAGATTAGTCTGCTTGACACGGGGGTGCAGCTGATGACAGTTCCAGCCACCTCTTTCGTGTTATCAGTGAAATTTTAATACAGAATAAGAAGGCCGTCGGCCGGGAATGCAAAAACGGTTCGTGTTAACGGGAATTTCATGTAAAGCGAGTTCGTGTTAACTGGACTCCACTGTATATGTATATATATATATATATATATATATATATATATATATATATATATATATATATTATCATAACATGTTATGTTTATTTTCTGTCTCCGGGCTGTCATACATGTGTGAAGTGTCTCGGCAACTTGTGATTTTTGTTGCCTCAGGGTTGGCAGCTATGCTTCTGTTTTGCAGCCACTTTTGAGCTCTTTAGACCAGCTGTTTTGACAAAATATGTTTTAAAAGGCCACAGTGATAGTTCGTTAGATTTCTGTGGGGATTTATGATATCTGTACACTTTGTCCGCTGGTAGAACCAGAATTACTTTGCAGAACTTTATTTTCAGTCTCGCATTGTGTTACTAATTTGGAATTGTGGCAACAAAAATTCAGTACAGTAAACTTCAGATATAACAAACATCCAGGAGGCCCAACTTGTTGTTATAATCTGAAGTTTGTTATAAACAAAGTATTTGACGTAAAAATAAATCCTGTCGGGGACCTCTATATCCAACTTTTGTTATAACTTATATCTGACCTTGTTATAAGCAAAGTAGACCGTAGATGACTAAGTGCCAAAAGGTGAGCAAAAAGTGAGTGACCTCTTTTGCGGGAAACTAAAATCTGTTTAAAAAGACTTGTGTTGACTTTAACAAGTGGAATGTGTGTGTAAATGATTGAAGATGTACTGGCAATAATTTATGCACCTAACGTAAAGCCGTTTGGTGAGTATACTGTAAAACGCCAGAATTCACCAATGATAATCGACCCGGAAAGCGGACAACGATTTGCCGTCAGTCTTTTTTGATCTCGCGTGTTTAAGCAACAATAACAAACCTGGTGCTAACCATGCCCATATGTTCAAGGAAGATTGATCTTATAATCCGTGTATTTCCAAGATTTGAAGGTAAGCCATGCTTTTATTTATTGCTCTTGAAAGTAGCCTCTGTCGGACGTCAGGTTTGTCGCCACAGAAACATCTTAATTTCTGTGAACTTGTGCTAGTAGCAATACCCACTGCCCCCTGGAAAAGTGTGGAATATGGGGAAGTCAGTGGGGTCATACACTTTGAATGGAGATTTCTCAACAACTATAATAGCTGTGCTTATTTCATCTACATAGTGTGAAAGAGTAAACATTTTATCATTTGATACCTTGTTTGTGTTTTTGCTGTTGTTCGGTAAAATAAATCGTGATTTACTGGTGGGACTGGGTGTTCACGCCGACCGCGCCGCGATGGGCATGGCGCTGCGCGAGCACGAATTGGTCATGAATATTCAAACCGACCGTACGGCTTGCAGTGATGACGTACAACACTGAAATTTGGCATCCAATCAGAGAAGAGAATCTTGAATCCGTTCCAGTTTGTTATTTTGCGATTGGTCAAGTGGTTCATGAGTTATGGCGGCGAGTAATTTTGTCAACTTTAACGTTAAAATTAGCCACGATACGTTTATAACATACCAAAATGACATATATCTTGTAATCTTCGCATTCTATGTTCATTTTCCTAAAAAGTGATGTGTGTTTTGTAATTATTAGTTCAGATTTGTGAGCGTAGTGAGTGAAAAACGTAGAGCGTCGTAAATTTGCCCGCCTGGCGTGGGTTTTAGGGTATCGTGGTCTGAAAATCCTAGGTTTATCGCTAACGTGGTGCATTTTATCAACATTATATTTTATTTTAATTAGTGCAAAAAAATCCAGAATTATATCCATTGAGGGCATATTCCTTGTGTTTGATGGAAACATAATGAATTTAACTGTAATTTGTATAATTAATTTTGATCGAGATGTCCACGGCTCTAGTATGGGCCAGTCCATTCCTTGCGGGTGCCCCCTTCGCTTGCCTACTAACGCAAACGTACTTCACATAAATGGGACAAGTCTCTTATGGCCCTCTTGGACCTCGGTGCAGCATTCGACACACTTGATCATTCCATTCTACTAAAAAGGCTTGAGGTGACATGGAGTGAAAGGCACTGTTCTTGACTGGTTTAAATATGTCAGTGATCGGTGTCAGTGTGTTATTCTTGATGGTATTGTATCAGCTCCAAGCCCCCTTGTGTACGGAGTTCCTCAGGGTTCCGTCCTTGGACCCGTCTTATTTACATTATACTCCCAGCCTCTGTCAGACGTTATTTCTGCTCATGAGTGTGACTTCCACAAATATGCTGATGACACGGAGCTGTCAAAAGGCGCTCCTCCTGATGAGTTTTCTTCAGTTCTGTCAGGCATTGAAACATGCATAGACGACGTATTAACGTGGATGAATAGTAACAAGCTGATGTTGAATGCTGACAAAACTGAAGTAATTCCTGTTGGTGCTTCCTCCCGGCTCCGACTTGTAAACAGTGCTTCTGTCAACATTGCTGGCAGCACCATTCCCTTCAAAACATCAGATATCTTGGTGTCAAGATAGATCAGACGCTGGCCATGCACGATCAAATCAGCAGTGTTTGTCGAGCCTCATTCCTGGAGCTCAGACGCATTGCATCTATCCGGCCTTATCTTTCTGAACGCGCTTCGGCTAGACTAGTCACTGCGCTGGTAACTTCCCGCCTTGACTATTGTAATTCCATCTATTCAGGTCTGCCCATGGAACAGGTATGTCGGTTGCAAAGGGTTCAGAACAGTGCTGCACGGCTAGTTCTAAAGAAGCGTAAACGCGACCACGTGACACCCATGCTTAAAGAACTCCACTGGCTGCCGGTAAAGTTTCGATGCCAGTACAAGATGGAAACTCTGGCAAACCGTCACTTCGACGGGACTCTCCCGGCTTACCTTTCTGCTTCACTCTACACATACCAGCCTTCGCGTTCTCTGCGGTCCTCCAGTGAGAAACGTTTGAAGGCTCCGAAGCGTAACTTGAAAACTGTTGGTGAACGCTCATTCAGCTTCATTGCACCTTCAGTTTGGAACTCGCTGCCTGTCAGTCTTCGAAATCTCTCTACTCTCCCTCAGTTTAAGGCTCAGTTGAAAACTCACTTCTTCCAGCTTGCTTTTCCTCTGTCGTAGATCCGTGGTCCTGTTGTATTTATTTGTAATGTTTCATATCGTCTATCATGTTTGACTGCGTGTGTTAGCGCAATGAGTTTTTGCCACAAAAAGATTTTGCGCTATACAAGAACCATTCATTATTATTATTTTAAGTCTATCTGAGAGCAGAGGGTAGTTAGCATAGTGCGCTGTCGTCTGCTTCGCTGTGCAAATGTGTTGGCCTTGAATTTCATGATTCAAGTGCAGAAATATGTTGAATAAATCCAGACCAAAAAGGTGACTGCCAAGCGTGTAATATGCAAAGAAGTACCCAACGGAGAAAGAAACACGCTTAGAAAAGACGGGTACAACACAATTTATTAATATTTCGGGTAAATACCCTTTGTCAAAATAGACAAACAAACAAACATAGAGATTAGCCGCTACTTATCTTCAATGGCAGAAGGAATGTGGCCTTCTGCCATTGAAGATAAGTAGCGGCTAATCTCTATGTTTGTTTGTTTGTCTATTTTGACAAAGGGTATTTACCCGAAATATTAATAAATTGTGTTGTACCCGTCTTTTCTAAGCGTGTTTCTTTCTCCGTTGGGTACTTCTTAGAAATATGTTGGCCCAGACATGTAAAATTAAACAGTGTGTTGTTCCAATTAGTTCTAAATTAGTGTGTAGATCATTTGTTTTGTACTGTGCTAATGAAGAAGACCCTTGATCCATAGATCACAACATTTTTATTTTTCTTCCAAATTCAAATTTTTTATCCGTTAACCTTATCCGTTAACGTTATGAGCTCATTAGTGCTAATTACTCAACTTTAATCAGATGATTACCATGTAATGATAACTCACCTAGATAATAAGAATATGTCAACTTAGACATACTTGTACCTCTAGCAGCATGATCTCTAAAATAATATATTAGTATTAGAAACTATTGCTTCAAAATCCTGCCGCTTATGCTAATTAGTCATAATTAGTGTGTACTTAAGCCTGGGTTGGTGTTGAAATACTTTTTTAAAAGACCAACTTATGTTATCTCTTTACTGTTTGTTTTGTTTTTAGACAGAATAACAAGTTTTGATGAACATTGAACTATTGGTTTTCATTTTCATTAAGATTTAATTAATTATGCTAATTAGTTATTGATGATTATGTGTCTTATGTTTATTGTGGTTTTCTTATGTTTGCACTTCTTCAACATGCAATTTAAAACTGTAATGTTAAGCATTTGGGGTTTATATCAGCACAGAGACATGACTATTTGTAAAAATACTCCTAAAATTATGCAAATTTATGCAAAATACCAACCACACAAACTCGCTACCACATTGCCATCAGCGCAGTTGAATTCAGCATGTCAAATTCAGTAAGTATGTAAAATTTCACCTATATTGGTCAAGTTTTGTGGCTTCTACCTCTTAAACACTGAAATTTGTGCAGACAATTGCTGCCCATTTGTTTTCCCTTAATTTAGTCAGGTAATGAAGAGCCCTATCCGGCCCACCCAAGGTGAAAATTGACGCCCTAGATCAGCCATATCTCTGAAAGTTTTCATCCGATTCTAAAAATTTAAATTGCTATATACTCAGAAATAAGAACTTTTTTAAATTGATGTATTTCCTACAGTACTAGATGGTATCTTAATTTTGAGTGGGCATTGCTAGTGCTAGCGAAAGGCACGCTGACCCAAACCGGAAATGGCGTCATTGCGTTGTTTCGCTTTCGTTGAATATTTGATATGCTTCAAATTTACTTTTCCGTCACAGCTTTCTAAGCTGGCAAAAAAAAATGTGAGTGGCCAGTTTTTGTCGCAAGATCTGACATTCAACTATTTGACAAGTTTAACGAAGTTGTTTGTTTGTTTTTTTTGGTCTACGACCATCCTGTTATGATAGATGCATTATGGGCCACATTCCAGCATGGTTGTTTTGAATGTCCGGTCTGTCAATGGAGAGCTAAAACTCGTGACGTTTTGTCGCAACTATTTTCATAAATCTGACGTTCGATCACTTCTGACGTTCGATTGTAATTATTGACAATATAATGAGCCAAATGTTTATTTTATAAATATTGTAAGTGACCATTTTCAAGAGTTTGAATCGCCCGAGACTCCAGTACCGATTTGAGGCAGTAGGTTAGAGAATGAAGATGATTTCTTGTGATAACAAGTTTTATTGCGACAACCGCTGCTGTAGCAACTCTGATGTTCGATCGCGAACGCGTGTTGCAAATCTGACCTCCGATCGATGAAAGTTGGTAAATGAGTTATTTGGATGAACACGGTCACCGATGTATTTTTTGTCGTTTGATGGACACATGCAGTTTGTTGTGACGCAAACGTAAGATAATGAGATCAAGGAACAGGTGAATTTCATAACATAATAATGCAATGATAAAAAATTTATCGGACGTCAGGCTTGTGCCAACATTTGTTGCTGCAATCCTGACGTTCAACACATGGATTGTAGAACTTTTGGGGGAGAAGGCACTATTAAAATGAGCCATTTTGGACAACCAGTTGCATAGCCGTTAGGACCTTCTGAATCTGAGGGTCAGAGTTAAAATAATGCACTCGGCCTGTACACAGATGAAATTTATTTGAATATTTGTTTTATTTTTACAGGTGCAGACTGTTTAGCACATCATGTTTTATCATGTAAATTACATCAAAAAGCTGTATGCAGTTTGTTCTTCATATCTGTTTTGTTTGTTAAATATTGTGCTTGAAACTGGGGGAAAGGCATTGTGTTTGTGGCTTCTGATAACTATCCCGGGGATATCTGCTGCAATCCTGATGTTCGACATAAGTTACAAATTCTGGCCCTGACTCAGTGACTGCCAATAAATATATTTGGGCAGCAAAGATGACTCTCATTGTGCTCTTCTGTGTGCATGTATTCCTGTGAGTGGTATATATAACACGACAAAGTGTGTTTTTCTTGCTTGTAGGATATTTTAAAAATTGAATATGGTCAGATGTCAGGTATTGCAACACAAATCATGTTCAGGGATTAGAACATTCTAAGCCAAAGAGCAGTAATTGTTTGGATAGGTCAATTGTAACCACTACTTATTATTTTAACTGTTTGGAAACAGATTTGTGTTTTTTATCCCACCAATTTAGAGGCACTATGTCACAATACCTGATGTCGGACATATCCAGACTTAAAATTTTTAATGGCCATTTTCTCAAAAACCATTTCAGATATCTTTTTCTTTTACAAACACATTACATTAAACAGTGTACATCACCCAAATACATTTTCTGGCACTTTATGTCAAACTTTGATTTTCAACCCAGTTGTCCTCTTTGTGAGAGCACCTTTTGGCACTTAGATACATTCAGCAGGCTTTACAGAAAATCCTCTGTATTTGACTAACACATTGTGACAGGACAGAAAAAAAAGAAAGGCCGTCCATCACCAGGACAGACAAATCTTAAAAAGAACTTTCCTGCCTTGTTTGAAGTACACAATGGATTGTCCTGGGATGGATTTTTCATCATGCTGTCCATTCCGATGACAATTTTAAATCCTAGCGGAAAGCCTGTATTTAGTATAAAGTTGAAAGATGTCTGTATGTCTTGCCTGATGATCAGCTTTATACTGAAAGCACTGGGTTTGCTTATAAAAACATGGCTTTTTAAACTTTTTTTCCAGCTTTACCATAGACTTTACCAGACTTTGTCATACTTATTTTGCTTTAATTTTCCCTGTTAACAGGTGGATGAAATGTTCCGAGATGCACCCATCAAGAAAGGCAACTTTGACTATCTGGAGTTCACAAGAATTCTGAAGTATGGCAAGAAGGAAGCAGATGAATAGACCTAGGATGACTATTAGCTTTTAATCCTTTTGTGCACGCAACGATCAGTATTGGAGAAAGTATTGGTGGCTGCATGTACACAGGATTTAATTGGTGTCACTTTTTCACTCTGGAATAATCTGCTTCTCACTCATAGATCAAACCAACACTTTACCATCGTTATGCAAAATAAGAACACGTCTTTCATTATTTGGGTACCTTCTCATTTTGTATTTGTGTGGGTAATAAATTTGGTAGTTTTTAGTATTACAGCACATAGCTAGTTATTACAAAAGCTGTTTTTAACATGATACATGTATAAACATTGTTTGTAAGAGAAGGGCTGTCAGACTCGCAGATTTCAATGTTTTGGTTTCTGTGCAAACAAATGCTGTTTTGTTTGTGACAAAGAAATAGATTGGTTGTCTTTTATTAGGAACTTGAAGTTTAATTTCATTTTTTCCTGGTGAACATATTTCTGTGTACACTCTTTTTTCCTTCGGCATTTAAAAAATCAGTTCTGTCAGCTAGTTGTTGGTGAACTACATCTGTTTTGTGTGAACTTACAGATATTTTTCTACTTGAACTAGAAAAACTGCTGAAGAAACAAGTGCATGTGTGAAATGCATTTGTAATGCTACAGTTTTCATTATCTGTACTCGTTTGTAGCTCAGTACGATTGCTTTTTCTTCAGGGAAACAGACCAGTTTTACATATCAAAAGAGTGCCTGTTTCAGCAGTGTCTTTTAAGGCGCTTAGCCTAAGCACCTATCAGCAGGATCAAGATAGACGGCACAGGTGACCACATGTTAGCTTAGACATGCTTAAAAAATAAGGCTGAGCGATCCAAGCACTGGGCTAATAAGGCACAATATTTTATCACTGCCATTATTTGAATTTGTGAACTAAATGATACATGATGGTTGATACTGATGCGTTAGTACACCTTGTACAGGTGACTGCCATGGGCAGTACTGTTCCACTGTTCTTTCTTGCTCTCAGGACGTTAACTCTTCAAGGCGCCCAACATCAAAGCTGCAAAAGTGTCGTATAGTGTTGCCACTGGCAATGCTATATCAGTATATGACATCTGCAGCTACTGATGCAAGGCACTTTGACTGAGGTGCACTATGTACAATGAACCAACTATTCCAGACAGTCCCTCACCCAGACTCCTCCATTAGCAAGAAGCATAGATTTTCATGAATTATTGCAGATGCTAGGGCCCATGAGAATCTGATCATCCTGTCGACAGATGAGCTCCATCTAGAACAACCATTGCAGTTTTACAGCGGTAGTTTGTTAACCCTTATCATTCGGAATACACCAGTGTGTGAAATAAGTTTGACTAAAATAGTTCAAGGGTGGTGCCAGAATAGCTTGGCGCCTCTAGGCGCCAAGCTATTCTGACACCACCCTTGAACTAAAGTCATTGGTCTATATCCTGATCTGTAAGTACTATAATGTAGCTTGTATATGGCAGTGTACAAATTTGAAGCGTTTAGCCTCAGTATGATATGGGTTAAACCCATGTTTTGTTTATAATAGATTAGGGTACATATGACAGATTGACTCTGAAAAACACACAAAGTTCAGGCAGGAGGAAAAATACGTGACAGCTGTCAACACTGACATTCCTGAAACACATTAATTATATGTGTATTACATTTTGTCACATCATCTTGTTACAATGCATTCCTGATAAACTGTTTTAAATGTGGACCAAAGTAACACTTGGGTACATAAAAAGATAAGGCTTCTAAATTTTAAGTCTCATAAGACTTGGACATGGTTCCAGTCTCACTTATTCAACTCAGTCATACTGGTAATTATCACATAAGCATTCACTTTTCTTTTTCTCTGTATATGTTATTTATTCTGTATGCGCTCACAGTCTGTGGAGTGATACTACCAGTTGACACTTGTGGACCATGTGGGAAATTATGATCTTGCTGTTGTTATTCCATGTATTTGCTTTATTTTTACATATATGCATTCACTGACTAACCATTCCTTCTGTATCTGTAGTTTGAGGTTGTAAACTGTAGTTGAAGATTAAAAGGAAGACCTGTATGCATGTTTTTATATTAGTATATTTAGATCATGCTTCACAAGGATCTCTCTCTCTCTCTCTCTCTCTCTCTCTCTCTCTCTCTCTCTCTCTCTCTCTCTCTCTCTCTCTCTCACCCTCCCCCCCCCCCCACCCACCTCTCCCCCTTTTACATATGAGTACATGCTTTTTTTATAAGCCTAGCTAGCACAAATCATGCATGCTGTATTTTAATTGGCATGCAATGATAAATGGTATTCCTTAGCAGATACCAATACTTGTGTTCATATTGTTTTTTCGTCGTGGACATTTCATGTTTTGTGCTCTGCGAAGTGCGTAAATGCTTATGAGCCTTTACAGCACACAGGGACAGACTATTAAGGATCTATGCCTTTTTGTATTATACGCTGGTCTGTGAAATTGGTCTTCAACCCCTTCACTGCGAGAAAAGTGATCTCGATGCAACTGCAAGAGGCGTAGATCCTCATGAGAACCACAACAATTAAGGGGGTGCTCAAGATCTATGCCTCTCACTGGTGTCACTCTGAAGCAGTGTTCCTTTTAAGGCAGGGTACCTGGCATTGAATTAACCCATTTAACCCTAATGTTGCATTTTCCAACTTTTGGTTGGTTATCCCTTATTCGGAATACACCAGCATGTGAAAAAAGTTTGACTAAAATAGTTCAAGGGTAGGCGCCAAGCTATTCTGGCACCACCCTTGAACTAAAGCCATTGGTCTATATCCTTATCTGTAAGTATTATAATGTAGCTCACATATGGCTGTGTACACATTTGAATCTTTTTAGCCTCACTATATGGGTTAAGAACTATGCATTGGTTGCAGGCAATTAATTGACCATAATATTTGAAGAGTAGTGTCAGGTAAGCTTGGTGCCATCAGGTGCCAAGCTAATCTGGCACTACCCTTGAATTATCATGGTCAATCCATCTCCTCCTGTGGTGCATGGGGGCTAAATGTGATAAAGATTTCAGAAACACAATTTATATGCACTGGCATGTAAATTGTAAGGGGTTAGGGTCCAAAATGGCTAACCGGCATATATTTTCAATTGTTTTTCTCAGATGGAAGTGGACAGAGGGCATTGCACATACGATGTCTGTCTCCTTGTACAGCATTTTGTTCTTTTCCAACAGTCTGTTCTAGTATTATACTGGAGATTCAGGTCTGTGATTTTTGACCGATGGTCTGACACTATAAGGTCCAAAATAACAGATGAGCACAGAGAACTTTTATGTTTTGTGAAATCATTCCAATATCACAAACACTTGTTTCGCATGAGTGTGAAGGACCAATATTACATTTTACAATTTTGAAGAAAGCTTTGTTCGTCTGCAAGAAGTCAAACTGTATTTTGTATGCATGTAGCAATGTAACATGTAAATAAAGCGCAAAATCAATGAGTTGTTGCTTTTGTATGTTTTCGCAGTCCATTCCCTGACTTCATTTTTTTGCTTAGCCATTTGGGTGTTGGTAGCAGATTTAGTCACAGATTCCTACGAGAATCATTGCAACTGAAACTGCTACCAGCACCCGAAGGGTTAGTTATGCAGGCAAGTGCCCACACAACACTCGGACATTGTGACCCCCACCCGGGTCTGCCCTGGGGGACTTGGGTGGGGTTAGGTACTTTTTAGTTCCCAGGGTCACCCTGGTCAGCCCCACAGGGTGGGTTTCCTTTCTATTCTGGGGCATGTGTTTCTGTCTACCTTTGGTCCATTCACCTGTATTTGTCTATTTAAAACTCTCCCAACTGTCTGCACTGCCTGTAGTTCTTGATATTGGATGTGTGTTGCTAAATGGTCTTAGCTTTATTTAGGCCCCATGTTGTAGGTTTATTTAACGTATTTGACCGGCTGGCGACATACATTCAATTTTCTGTATAGTTTTTTTTTCACAAGCAGTGCAGGCACGTCCTGAGAAAGCCTTGTTGCTGTCGGGACGTTAAGCAATGTACAATCAATCAATCAATCGGACATTGTGACTTCACATAAAATCGGGACAGGAGCAATTAATGTGACATTTGTTTTTGTTTCATTCCGAAGTCGGATCTCGATTCTACATGAGCCACCGTTGTCTAATTTTAATCAAGGGAAGTAGTTTTAAACACGTTTAACCTTATGTTGCACTTGTCTCCCTTTAGTCGCTGGCAGGGGGTACTGATGCAGACTGGCGCAGCCGAAACGCAATGCTATTTTTGGTGAAGGTGTCGGAAACTATCATATAAAAACAAGAATGGGATGAACCATAACCTACAAAGTCGCTTCTATATGAGAGCTGTCTTCGCTGTTAAGGCCCCGGGTCTTTTGTCTTTGATCTGATTCAGATGTTGAAATATATCCTATTGAAAATCTCGCAGATCTGCCAATGCGTCGGTGAGCTCTGTAAGGGGCGCAGGACATACGCGTAGTCATCCGGTTTGTCACATAAGGATCTAAGCCTCCTAGAGATAAGCGCATGTTTGTGTGACAGAGAGAGAGAGATTTGCGTCATATTTAGAGTATCATAGTCGTGTCAACGTCTGCGTGGTGACGGAGTTGTTTCTTTCCGGTGACATCATCACGACTATCTGACTTTCTCCAGAAGTCAAGATTTTTTACCGTTTTAATATTTTTCTGAAAAGAATTAATTTTTACAGAAGAAGTTGAAATGGTACAAAGCTGGCTAACGAACTCATCCAATGTCTTTCTCCAAACTAGCCGTTCGGGTTACCTGCATGCTCTTCTGAAAGCGCGACGGTGTGTGTGTGTGTGCTAGCTCGTAGACCAAGCGCATACCAAGGAACAGCTCGGTTCTAGAGCCCCCCAAAATAACTGAGGCCCCGCGGCGTGTTCAGTAATGCGCGCGCGCGCGCGCTCCAAACATCTCCAAGACTAAGACATAGATCCTCATGCGCTCTCCGGGCGCATGAGGATCTATGGCTCTTGGAGATGCGGCGCGCATGTCTGTATGTGTGAGAGAGAGCGCTAGAGAGAATTACGTCATAATTACTGAGAGTATTATGTTAATGTCTGCGTGGTGTCTTTTTGATTAATTTCGGGTTTAACGTCCACGGCACCGAAGTGATAATGGACGGCCCTGACGGGCGGATTAGGGGGGGGGGGGGGGGGACAGGGAAATCTATTGCCTATGGAGTACGACCTGAACACTGATCAACTCAGGCGCACTCCAACTGTGCCACTTTGATCTACCAGGACCTTTGGGACAGAGTTGCCTCCGGCTTTTACGTCACCGCCACTGTCTGACTTTCTCTTGAAGTCAAGATTTTTTACTGTTTTAATTTTTTTCTGAAAAGAATTAATTTTTACTGAAGAAGTTGAACGGGTACAAAACTGGCTAACGAACTCATCCAATGTCTTTCTCCAAACTAACTATATCGGGTCAGGCTGCATGCTCTTCTGAAAACGCGACGGTGTGTGTGTGCGTGTGTTAGCTCGTAGACCAAGCGCATACCAAGGAACAGCTCGGTTCTAGAGCCCAAAAAATGAACTGAGGCCCAGGCCGGGTAGTGTGTGTGTGCGTGTTCAATAGTGCGTGCCGCATGCGCCGCGCGCGCTCCAAACATCTCCAAGAGACATAAATCCTCATGCTCTCTCCGGGCGATGAGGATCAATGGCTTTTGGAGATGCGGCGCGCATGTCTGTGTGTGAGAGAGAGAGCGCGCGCTAGAGAGAATTACGTCATAATTAGAGTATTATGTCAATGTCTGCGTGGTGTCTTGACGGAGTTGCCTCTTTTACGTCACCGCCACTGTCTGACTTTCTCTTGAAGTCATTTTTTTTTTTACTGTTTTAATTCTTTTCTGAAAAGAATTAATTTTTACTAAAGAAGTTGAAAGGACACAAAGCTGGCTAACGAACTCATCCAATGTCTTTCTCCAAACTAGCTATATGCAAAATTTCAAGTAAATATGACGAAAATTACGGACTCTAATCTGGGTTAGCCGACTTCCCATAAACGGTTGTTTATGTCTTCAATGAGACATTCAATTACAATATGCTCGGAGGCTCTGTTAGCCACCCGTTTAAGAAAGTATTTCGCCAAGTTTCAAGCTTGTGTGTACAGAAATATCGGAGATTCTCTTGTTTATATACATACGCACGCACGCACACACACACACACACACACACACACACACACACACACACACACACACACACATATTCGGCGCTTCACGCCAAAGTATGTACGTTCAGCAGCTAGGTTAGCGTAACTAGATATGACGTAATCTTTATCTTGTTACTTCAATTCAGTGTTAGAAGTTTAGGCCTGACCGCCTTTTATGGACATGCTAGTAAATTCGCCCCACCGCGACCCGTCCTAAAAAGTCTCTTCTATAAATAGAAGGGACTTAAAAGGATCTTCATCACGTAAGCAAGCAGTCAATAGAGTTCCCCTTGTTTCTAATGTTCAAGATGCATTTATGTTTTACCTGCGCTAGTGTATTTGACTGAACTGTGAAAAATATGTTAACGCAGGTGCAAACAAGTGATGTATTAGGAGCATATTCAGAAAATAATATATTGATGAAATAAAATGCAACCAAAACAAAAATGAGCTGAGTATCAGTTACGGAATTCACGAAAATGTCATCGAGATCGTATCATTTGAACTTTTAAGGATCTCTGCAAATGAGTAGAGTATTGACCATAGGCAGTGACGTCTTTTGGGTTCTAGGATCATTTTTCAGTTTCTAATTAACGTTGTGTCCATGCTGGTCACTCGGCGCGTCCTCAACATTTTATTAAACCCGTTCAATGCCGAGAAAATCTGACCACCACGCAACTGCAAGAATTAACACGATTGCAGAAACACAATCTGCGTCATCTGGCACTGAAAGGGTTAACTCATTCTACCCCATCACCGAAATCCCCAAATTTTGCCGTTGTCCTCTGAAGACAGCACTCTAGTGCAGGACACAGATCGACCATGATAGTTCAAGGGTGATGCCAGAATAGCTTGGCGCCCATAGGCGCCAAGCTATTCTGGCATCACCCTTGAACTATCATGGTCGATCCTTATCTTGCTGTGGTGTGTCTGGGGTAGAATGAGTTAAAGAAACTTGTCCGCCTCAGTGTTGGCCAAACCTTTGCAATTACAGTCTTACAATCGTGTCGATGAGATGCTTGCTACTGCTGTTGATAAATAAATAAATTAAAATATTTTTTCATATATCTCAACTCTAGACTTTGTGCTTGAGGAACCGCCAGGTGACACCCCATCAGTACAAGTGGAAATAAAATTCAGTAGGCATATCGCTAAAACCATCCCATGTGCAACCGCCAGACAGCTAGCCCACTTGGTTGAGAAACATGCCGGTATAAAATCAGTCAGGCAAGTGGCATATACCCACTAACCCCGGCCGGGGCCTCAGTTATTTTAGAACCGAGGCCCCGAATCCAAGCGCTGAAAATCAGTGGCGCATTAACTTACCGGATGACTGATTTGACGGTGACGCATAAGATATTGTGGATCCTAAAGCTTTTCAAACGCCTAAGTTCTCTTCAGAAATCAGGGCGCACACTAGAATCGGAGCGGCTCCGTTGCTTGGGGTAGGTTGTTTTCCGCGTCGTTCGACCGGGAAAAAAAAATTAATGATCTCCAGTTTTGAAAACGTGATGCTTTCATCTCCGCCGCAGCCTATTTGTCTTGGTAAAAGTATTAGCTGGTGGTGCAGAATTACTTAGCATTTTTCTTTTCTTCCCGGAAAGAGCCTTCCCAAGGACTGAGTACAGTGTTTTCATATGTACTGCAAGAATGAGGCGTCAAAGGAATATGACTGAACAAGACTATGACGTCATCTTCAATGCTGTCGAGTGACGTAAATGTTTTCCGTTTTTATCATATATATATATATATATATATATATATATATATATATATATATATATATATATATATATATATATATATATATATATATATATATATATATATATATATATATATATATATATCCGCCCAAATTCTTGTTCAATTTCTTGTGGACAAAATGGCGGGAGGTCTAATCTTTCATGTCGCAGTACGGCTGGCAGTGGCCTGTGCGTTTAATAAAACCTTCTACATGAGTTTATGGTGACATTTTGAGGAGCTTTAGGTAGGTTGCTTCTCTGGTTCCTTTCTTTCTGTGTGTGTGTGTTGTTGTTTTTTTTTTTTGTTTGTTTGTTTTTGTTTGTTTGTTTTGTTGTTGTTGTTTTTTTGTTTGTTTTTTAAATAATATTTCTGTCATTTAGCGCCGCGCCACGACTCCTACACGTATTTAACATACGGCAGGGACTCCAAACGCTGTTCCTTGGCATGCGCTTGGTCTACGAGCTACTGCCACAGTAGGCACAAGAGGCCATTACAAACACTACATACACACACGTGCTGTGCCAACAACAGACGATCACTGAGATGTATTTGAAAACGCATTATGATATTTTTTATTATTATTATTGTCGTCTGCTCTACGCACGAGCTCTTTATTTACATTTGCACGCGCGTTACTATTCTTAGACTGGGGCCATCTCGTTACCGATCTCATGAGTTTACTGAACTGAGTCGGTGTTTCCACGGCGCAAATTTACTAAAACAAGATGACGTCCGGTCCCGAGTGGGTCGATTCGAATACAAGCCGGCGTCAGTGACGCTTTGCCGCTTCAAAGTTGCGACGTTCTTTCAGGTGGCAGAACAGCTTTGAACACAGTATAGCATTAATATTAGGATTTTTTTTTGTGCTCCTTTTCAGGTATTTGTGCGCCACCACTCCTACACGTTTTTACTGAGTAACATTCGCCTCAAGTCAGTATTTCATGGTACAGACGACCCGATCAAATGGCAATATAGGACAGATTGAAGTTCGTATCGCTGTCACGCAGGTAAACTATTTTGCCGGCTGGTCTGTGCGTTTGGAGCCTACGGCTCCAAGGCCTAAGACCAAAAATCACCCTGACCAGCACACATGTCAGTATTTGTCACTTGCACTCCTTTGCAAATGATTAAGTGGAGATTTCAAATCCGGCACCGGAGACAGAGAAACGTAGACCCTCAACAACTTGTTAGGAACTTCATAGCGGCCGCGACACATCAAGTTCCAGACATGCTGCATGCAGATACGCTGCTTCCCAGTAAGCAAAGATTTCTGGGCCCACGCCGACGGCCGCAGTGGTCCCGAGCACGGCTGTGCGCGGGCCAACCGGGCTGCGGCCGTCGTTGGGCCGAAGACGTTTTCATGGGCTTCATGCTGCTGTATATCCGGATGCGGCACGTATTAGCACTGGGGTGAATCTGGAAGGAACGTTCAGGGGGATCCTGCCCCCCCCCCCCCCCCCACCCCAACTCCACTATGCCAAAAATACTTTATAATGTTAATTATATCAGTCCCTTTTTAAGTCCCTTCTATTTATAGAAGGAATTTTTTAGGACGGGTCGCGGTGGGGCAAATTTAATAGCATGTCCATGATGTCAAAGGCGGGCAGGCTAAACCTCTAACAATTGAAGTAACAAGATAAGAATTACGTCATGTCTAGTTACGCTAACCTCGCTGCTGAACGTACATTTGGCGCGAAGCGCCGTGTGCATATGTATGTATGTGTGTACGTATGTATGTAAGCAAGAGAATCTCCGATATTTCTGAGCACACAAGCTTGAAACTTGGCGAAATATTTTCTTAAGTGGGTCCCTAAGAGAGCCTGTAATTGAATGTCTCATTGAAGACATAAACAACCGTTTATAGGAAGTCGGTTGACCCAGATTAGAGTCCGTAAATTTTGTCATATTTACTTGAACTTTTTCATATAGCTAGTTTGGAGAGAGACATTGGATGAGTTCGTTAGCCAGCTTTGTATCCTTTCAACTTCTTAAGTAAAAATTAATTCTTTTCAGAAAAGAATTTAAAACACTATAAAAAAAATAAAAAAACTTTACTTCTAGAGAAAGTGGCGGTGAAGTAAAAGAGACAACTCCGTCACCACGCAGACACTGACATAATATTCTAAATATGACGTCATTCTCTCTCTCGCGCGCGGCTCTCTCAGTCTCTCTCTCTCTCTCTCTCTCTCTCTCTCTCTCTCTCTCTCTCTCTCTCTCTCTCTCTCTCTCTCTCTCTCTCTCTCTCTCTCTCTCTCTCTCTCTCTCTCACACACACACAAACATGTGCGCATCTTCAGGAGGAATAGATCCTCATGCGTCCTCCAGGCCTCTTGGAGATATTTGGAGCGCGCGCCCACGCACGCACTAACACGCACACACACATCGACGCGCTTTCAGAAGCGCATGAAGGTGACCCGTGTACTTAGTATATCATGTAGCTAGGTAAAGTCAACCTGTTTTCACACAAATTATAGCAAGAATGAAATTGTACCGTGAAGTTCTAGTTTTGTCACCATTTACTCAAGCAGCCTATGAAGCGAAAGTGAAACTCATATCACGTAAAATATATAATTACGTAAAAACTATGTCATGACAAATGAAATCAATGACGCGTATGTCCTGCGCCCTTTATAGAATTCACTGACGCATTGGCATACCTGCGAGACTTTTTCAATAGGAGATAATTCAACATCAGAATCTCAGGTCAAAGACAAAAGGTAGAGACCATTGACAGCGAGGACAGCTCTTATATATAGAAGGGACTTTGTGGGTTATGGTTCATCCCGTCCCTTATATTTATAGAAAAGATTTTTTTAGGGCGGGTCGCGGTGGGACGAATTTAATAGCCTGTCCATGATGTCAAAGGCGGGCAGGCTAAACCTCTAACAAATGGAGTAACAAGATAAAAAAATTACGTCATATCTAGTTACGCTAACCTCGCTGCTGAACGAAGCGCCGTATGTGCGTATGTATGTATGAGCGTATGTATGTATGTGTGTGCGTATGTATGTAAACAAGAGACTCAATCTCCGATATTTCTGTGCACACAAGCTTGAAACTTGGCGAAATACTTTTTTAAGTGGGTGGCTAAGAGAGCCTCCGAGCATATTGTAATTGAATGTTTCATTGAAGACATAAACAACCGTTTATAGGAAGTCGGTTGACCCAGATTAGAGTCCGTAATTTTGTGATATTTTCTTGAACTTTTGCATATAGTTAGTTTGGAGAAAGACATTGGATGAGTTCGTTAGCCAGCTTTGTATCCTTTCAACTTTTTTTTAGAAAAAATTAATTCTTTTCAGAAAATAATTAAAACACTAGAGAAGTCAGACAGTGGCGGTGACGTAAAAGAGACAACTCCGTCACCACGCAGACACTGACATAATACTCTAAATATGACGTCATTCTCTCTCTCTCTCTCTCTCTCTCTCTCTCTCTCTCTCTCTCTCTCTCTCTCTCTCTCTCTCTCTCTCTCTCTCTCTCTCTCTCTCTCTCTCTCTCTCTCTCTCTCTCTCTCTCGCTCGCTGTATGGGTTGAGGTAAACATTGCTTGTTGGATTTGTGTACAGAAACCCGTCTGCGTCATTTGAGTGGTATGACGACTTTTTAAATATGGCGGATCAGGTTAACAAAAGCAGCACTGAAGCCTTATTACTTGGCGATTTTAACATTAGTATGTTTGTCTCAAACCCTGCTTGGGAATCCACAATCACTATGGTTGGTCTCAAGCAGATTATCACGTCTGCAACTAGAGTTACAGAGTCGTCTGCCACTCTAATTGATCATGTATATACCTCCAACAATTCAAGGGTTCTTAGTTATTGTGCCCTTCAAGTGGCGATCAGTGACCACTACCCTGTGTGCTGCAGCTGGGCTTTGAGGGTGGACAAACAAAATCGGAAAAACCAGCATACTACTATCTATAATAGATCGTTTAAAAAATTTAATAGGGATATGTTTCTAGCCGAACTAAATGAAACCTCTTTTCTTATGGTTTACAATCATACGAATCATGAAGATGCGTTGGCCGAATGGTATAGATTGTTCCGTCGGGTTCTTGACAAACATGCGCCGTTGCGTGAAAAGAGGGTGAAACATGTTGCATTTACCCCAGTGGTTAAGCAATGACATTAAAGAGGCCATGGCTGTCAGAAATGAACTAAAGCGCAACAAAGATTTTGGTGCTTTCCGCAAGCAGAGAAATCGTGTTAAATACATGGTATTAGAGGCAAAAAAAAAACCCCACTTTAAGCGATTGATGTGCAACAAAACAGACACCTTATCTGTCTGGCGCGCCCTTAATGCGTTCACTAAATCACGACAAACAGCACCATGTACATCTATATCTGCAGACACATTTAACAACCATTTCTTGTCTGCTGCTGATTCGTTGTTAAGCAGTACGACAACTCACACACCATCTATATCCGAAAGGCCCCCACCCGGGTCTGCCCTGGGGGACTTGGGTGGGGTTAGGTATTTTTTAGTTCCCAGGGTCACCCTGGTCAGCCCCACAGGGTGGGTTTTCTCTATTCTGGGGCATGTGTTTCTGTCTACCCTTTGTCCATTCACCTGTATTTGCCTTTTTAAAACTCTCCCTACTGTCTGCACTGCCTGTAGCTCTTGATATTGGATGTGTGTTACTAAATGGTCTTGGCTTTATTTAGGCCCCATGTGTTAGGTTTATTTAATGTGTTTGACCGGCTGGCGACATACATTCAATGTTCTGTTTAGTTTATTTTTTTCACAAGCAGTGCAGGCACGTCCTGAGAAAGCCTTGTTGCTGTCGGGACGTTAAGCAATGTACAATCAATCAATATATCCGAAAGGCTTACAGATTTTTGTAAGAACAAACTCGCGCCAAACGTATCCTTTAGTATTCCTTCGCTTACTGTATTTGACGTTGGCAAATCTATTAGCCAACTCAATAAACGCTCGCTTGGTCACGACGGGATAAATACATACTTTTTAAAACTTGCTGCCCCGTATGTGGTCGAGTCTTTGACATTTATTTATAAACTCGTTTTACAACATGGTACATTTCCAAACAGCTGGAAAGTAGCCAAAGTTATTCATCTGCCTAAAAGTAAGAACCTCTCAGACCCTAATAAGTTTAGACCAATCTCGCTCTTGTCAGCTCTGTCAAAACCAATAGAAAAACATGTACACAGGCATCTGAGCTATTCTTGAAAAACATAACTTGCTTTACCCACTACAGTCGGGTTTTAGACCTCACCACTCACAGTTCTAGCTCACCTGAACAATACTTGGCTTACGTCCATGAACAAAGCTGAAATGACCGGTGCTGTATTTCTAGATTTCTCTAAAGCCTTTGATCTAGTAAATCATGATATGTTGATACTCAAGCTATCAGTGTATTACGTAAACAAAGCATCCTTGCACTTTTTCAAATCCTGCCTGCACGGAAGACGTCAGTATGTGTTTGTTAATGGAAAACGTTCTGCTGAAGGCATAATAAAGCATGGCGTGCCTCAGGGCTCAATATTAGGGCCCCTCTTATTTTCCATTTACATCAATGATATGCCATTGCATATTTCAGATCTAAAAGTACGCTGTAGCCTGTTTGCTGATGATGCTACTCTCGACGTGTCGTCTGCGAATATCTCCACAATCAATTCCTCACTTCAACAGGGCTTAACTGATGTTTCAAAATGGTGTCACACTAACTATATGGTACCAAATCCGTCTAAAACAGAATGCATGTTAATAACTACACGACAAAAGCAGCAGCTACATCCACCCCCGCTTAGCCTTTCTCTCAACTCTGAGCCGATTAGACAAGTTAGAGAGCAACGCTTGTTAGGCGTCATTATCGACGACCAACTCACATGGCACGCGCATGTCAGCAGCGTATGTCAAACAGTGTCCAGGAATTTATATCTTCTTTCAAAACTGCGTTATTTTACACATACACCGACAAGGAAAATATTCTATAACGCACATATTCAATCCCATATAGATTATCAGGGACGTAGCGGGCCACTCCGGCGCTCCGGCGACCGCCGGAGTACTTTTGGGACAAAAAAAAAAAAAAAGAGCGAGAGAGAGAGAGAGAGAGAGAGAGAGAGCAAAACTGTCGTGGTGTCAAAACTTCGCAAGTGTATTCATGTTTACCAAAAAATGGCATGTTTGCGCCAATAGTTCAGTGCACCACTTAGCAGTAGCTGGTAAACAGAAAAGTGTCAATCGCCGGCCCTAGAACGAAAGCTACTGGCCGAAGTGCATCAACACAACAGACTTCTGCACCACTAGCTCCACCAATTTAGCAGTGGTAAAAACAGAAATAAGAAGGACATGAGGCACCACTAGCAAAAGCCGCACGCCGACTCCAAACGGTAACAGGCCCAAGTCATGACACATTAAACGAAGCAGAACGACCTCCTAATAAGACCTTGAACCAACTGGCATTGGAAATATCTTATTTCTACGCACCACACCGCAACTAATACAAGGTCCCCCTCCCCCCCCCCCCCCCCCCCCCCCCCCCCCTCCAAACAACGGGGAACAGAAAACGGAATGAACCAGAAACAGAAAAACCGCCAGACTTTTGAACTATGAAATCATCATAGGACCAGCAGACAAATGGGCGGGGGAAAAAAGAAAATACATGAGGACGAAAAACCTCCCACACTTTCAAACAATCCTACTAGCCGCATTCATCTTCTCCAATGGACTGAACCATACGATATTCTTTGAATGGGTCTACTTCATGGGCCTTTGCAGAGACAAAGGAGCAAGGAAACAACTAGAATCTCTTCGTATACTTTAAAGAGGGCAGATACAGCAAAGCTTTGTACGCCTACGACATCATTGATCAACGGGTGCTCGAATACTTAGACGGAACCCCGAAACACCACAGACAACCGCGGAATTGTCCCACCAACAATCAAAACTAAGGACACGACATGAAAACAACACACTACCACTGTCCACTAGCCTTTCCAAGTTATAGTGTGAGCGAGAGTACATCCCTCTTGAAGAATACAAAATAAACCACAAAACAAACTACCATAAAACTTAACAACAAAGGTTTACTCAGTCAACAAAAACAAAAGGTTCAGCACGCTGATGAAGGCAGCCCTTAGCCAATAAAGGCTTAAACATGCCCAGAATACACCTGACAGCTAAGTAAAAACGTGACTGATCTGTGAATTGTCACATATGGGTATACGGCTGGTCACATCAAGCCATCACACAGTGGTGTGCGATGTACCACAAAAAAAAAAAAAGATCACGTATGCACGAGTCTCGATTGAACCACGTCCAAAAGTCTAAACTCACTCAATTTCATTCGTGTTGCCAACAACTTTAATTGTGGCTTCTTCAGCACGCAGGCAAACAGTTTTTAGGACATTTTCTGAGGTGGATGTGTCAAGAAACCAATCATAAAATCATAAATCAGTCCCTCGATTGAGGCGTCTTTCTGTCAGAATTCAAATCAGCCGTTGTCAAACCTCTCCTGAAAAAGTCGAATTTTGACCCCAACCAGCTAAAGAACTATCGCCCCGTTTCAAACCTACCCTTTCTGTCCAAAGTTCTTGAGAGAGTCGTTCTGACATAGCTCACTAAATATCTACAGTCAAACAATCTACTCCAGTTAAATGAGGGCAAAACAGAAGCTCTTCTTATCGGTGCCTCTCGACTGCTGCCCAATTCTCCTGAGTCTATGCGCATTTGTGACGCACCTATTCTATTTTCTGATTCAGTTTGCAATCTTGGCGTTTTTATTGATAAAGATCTTCAAATGAAGGACCATGTAAATCATGTCAGCAAAATTGCTTTTCTGGAATGAAGACGTATCAGTTCTATCCGTCATTACCTCACCACTGAATCTGCCACCAAACTGGTCGTCATTTTAGTCTTGTCCCGCATTGATTACTTAGCTGGCCTCCCTCGGTCTCTCATTCAGAAATTGCAGTGAGTTCAGAATTGTGCTGCACGTCTTATCATCCACGCCTGACAGCATCAGCCCATCACTCCTATCCTGAGACAACTTCATTGGCTGCCAGTCAAACAACGAGTCTCGTACAAAATCGCCTGTCTGTGCTACAAAACTATTAACTACTCTACCCCTGCCTATTTCGCTGACCTTCTTCAAATATACACTCCCTCCCACTCCCTCGTTCAAGTAGTGACACGGCGCGCCTTCTCAGAGTCCCTCTCTCAAACAGAGGTGACCGTTGTTTTGCGCACGTTGGACCTCAGTGTTGTCTGGAACTCTCTACCCATAGATATTAGACATTCTCCCTCATTCACTGCCTTTAAATCTGCCCTTAAGACCCACCTGTTTGATACCCCAATGTAGCTGGCGCGCAGTTCTTCGTCAGTGGCCGTTATGTACCTGTGTGTTTGTCTGTGTGTGTGTGCATGTGTCTTGCAGAATCCTTTGTTCCTCTAGCTTTATGACCCCCTCCACTCCCACTCTTTATTTGTAAAGCGCTAAGAGCTTATTTTAGTACAAGCGCTATATAAGTAGCCATTATTATTATTATTAAGAACCAATGTGCTTCAAAAATCCCGGCCGTGCAACACAAACGTCTGCTGTCAAAGTTGATTCAGGAGATGCAAAGCTTTTGTGATGAACATTTCCTCATGGATTATATCTCTTTTTAAATTTTGTTTCGCAAGTCTCATGTACAACAAACGATCTTTAACTCTGACATGTTGTAATCTTCTAACTACAGAAAGGCGAGTTTGTTTACTAATTGATTGGGTTCCCCATGATCACATGAAGGATTTAAACAATTGTGACATTTCCCAATTCTTGATTCCAAGCCAGCATACCATAGGTAAGTCTGTCTTTGGATGTGAATGTTGTTTCTTAGTATAGAGTTAACATTTTAGTATCAATAAATAAGCGTCTGGTCGCCATCGTCCCTCAAATAGTTTCCGACTTTCCGAAACCGCCGGACTACTTTTCTCATGCCCGCTACGTCCCTGATTATGCTTCTACAGTTTGGGATGGATGTAACGATGCGTGCATGAAGGTTTAATGCTCTTCACCGTAGTGCAGCCAAATTAATCCACCCGGATAGTAAAGAAAGCACCGACGACCGACTCAAAGCCCTCGACATGCTGCCTCTGCGTAAGTTACTCATGTACAATAAAGGCGTACTTATGTTTAAAACCTACCACTCTAAAACGCCTAGTTATCTAACAGATCTATTTAGCCCTGTTTATACGCCTTATAAAACGACGAGGAACAATCTATCTATACCAAGGCCGCGCCTCGATATATTTAAAACTAGTTTGTCTTACTCAGGAGCGAAACTATGGAATTTGTTGCCTATCGACATTACTGGGGCTCCTTCTTTGTCCACATTCAGGGCCCGCTTATTTCGGCAGCTGAAAGAAACTTAAGCCCATAGTTGTGTAGTTGTGTCGGCGTTTTTCAAGCGCATTGAGTTGTATCGTCGAGTTTGCTGTCAGTGCTGTTCAAACTAAGCTTCTAACGTTCATGTTTAATCAGGTTCTTAGTGTGTGTGTGTGTGTGTGTGTGTGTGTGTGTGTGTGTGTGTGTGTGTGTGTGTGTGTGTGTGTGGTGTGGTGTGTGTGTGTGTGTGTGTGTGTGTGTGTGTGTGTGTGTGTGTGTGTGCGTGTGACTGCTAAATAGTTTTTTTTTTAATTTTTATTTTTTTTATCGCGTTTTGCCTTTCCAGTTTTATTAGTTTTAGTCACGCGCGTGAGATTGTTGTGTGAGTGCGTGTGCAAGGACATGATTGAAAAAAAGGTCTGTGTACCTAATCATTTATCCTTGAGAAATAAAGTTTCATTTCATTTCATTTCTCTCTCTCTCTCTCTCTCTCTCTCTCTCTCTCTCTCTCTCTCTCTCTCTCTCTCTCTCTCTCTCTCTCTCTCTCTCTCTCTCTCTCTCTCTCTCTCTCTCACACACACACACACACACACACACACACGCACACACACACGCACACAAACATGCGCGCATCTACAGGAGGAATAGTTCCTCATGCGCCCTCCAGGCGCATGAAGATCTATGCCTCTTGGAGAGTTTGGAGCGCGCGCGCATGCACGCACTAACAAGCACACACTACACATCGACACGCTTTCAGAAGAGCATGTAGGTGACCCGTGTACTTAGTATATCATGTAGCTAGGTAAAGTCAACCTGATTTCACACAAATTATAGCAAGACTGAAATTGTACTGTGAAGTTCTAGTTTTGTCACCATTTTCTCAAGCCTGTGAAGCGAAAGTGAAACTCATATCACGTAAAATATAAAATTACGTAAAAACTAAAACTTACGTCATGACAAGTGACGTTTGACAAATCAGTGACGCGTATGTCCTGCGCCCCTTATAGAACTCACTGACGCATTGGCAGATCTGCGAGACTTTTTCAATAGGTGATAATTCAACATCAGAATCGGGTCAAAGACAAAAGGTAGAGACCATTGACAGCGAGGCCGGACATCTGAAGGGACTTTGTGGGTTATGGTTCATCCCATCTTGTTATATTTTGGACCTCCCCAACCCCCCCACCCCCAACCGCCCCCCCCCCCTCCCTTCCGCTTTTCGAAATTTCGGCGGGTAGTGACTGAGATGGAGCAACAGGTCCTCACACTCGCTTGTCCCGCCTACCCCCTATACTTGACCCCCTCTCCCCCCCCCCCCCCTCCCACCCCCCCCCCCACACACCCACACCCACACCCACACGCACACACTTTTATCGGCCACTGGGTAAGCAAGGTATGGCACCTGGGTGTCTTTCATGTCAGATGTGAAGGTCCAAACCTGACAAAATATAAACCCACACACACACCACCACCACCTACCCCACCCCCCGGGAAGTACCTGATCCGCGCCTGCGTCTGCAGCATATGCGTGAATACGTTAAACCGGTATTATGTAACATTGTGATATATCCCGCTGTGGGAAGTTACGACTGTTTGTACACCTCGCACATTTTTTTCCGGACCACGTGTTAGTACTTGGCTGTCTCAGTTCCGCAACTTGAGTGTGGTGATACGGGTTGCGCAGTCTCTGCCGCGCCGTTGAGCGTTTCGTTGCAATGCCACTTAACCCATATCATTCGGAATACACCAGTGTGTGAAATAAATTTGACTATAATAGCTCAAGGGTAGTGCCATAATAGCTTGGTGCCTCTAGGCGCCAAGCTATTCTGGCACCACCCTTGAACTAAAATGTAGCTTGCATATGGCAGTGTACAAATTTGAAGCTTCTTGAGCCTCAGTATGATATGGGTTAACGGTTAGTCAATTAGGTGGAGCATAAGTTAGAAGCAACACAGTCACGTGCAAGGCATGTGGCACCTCCGCCTCGCCGTTTTGAAGGTCTTCGAATGGAAAAATATGTCGTTTCGAGGTCCAAAACACGATTTAAAAAATCGTTGTATAAATAAATTATATTATGCCTGACCAAAATAAATCACTCGTGCTCAGTTCAACCGACAAAATGCTCGCTAACGCTCGTATTGTATCGGTGGGTCTTAAAGCGCGTGATTTGTTTTTCCTAACGGGAGATCAGTCAGTTATAAGTTAATCGTTGTTTAGTGCACGAATTCGGGTGCAATATTTCAGTTAATGTAACAGATTCGAACCTGAGCAGCTGAGTTCACAAGGGAAAGCCATGCATCGGGTCTTCTTCACACTACAGCTTTCTGAGAATAAACCAATCGTATTTGCATTGTACTTGGTTTAACCCCTTGACTGCCTATGGACGCGGATTTCGCGTCTAGTGAAACCACTGCACACTGACCGACATTCGCGTGAAGAACACAAATGAAATGGGAAGCCAGTGGGCGCAACAGAGCGCAGGAATTACAAGAGACATAAATCCTCATGAGCCCCCGCGACTGCGGGGGCTCATGAGGATTTATGTCTCTTGCAGACGGGTATAGCTTCTGCCTTGCCCCGGCAGTAAAGGGGTTAAGGTTACATTTGTTCGGTCGCACCCTTGTTTGTTTACGAGGGGTGTCAGTATTTTCATACTTTTTTTCTTCATCTTCATCGCATTACCTTTTTTGTTTGTGAAGGGCTTATCATGGGACAGACGTGGCATGACAATGTGTGGGCTGACCAGAAATTGGAAAAAGGAAGTTGGGATTGGGGTGGGGGGGGGGGGGGGGTGGAGAGAGGTCTGTCTGCGGCGGTCCGGCAGAAATCGCCTCAAGATCAGATTCCTCGCACTGGCACTGGTTGTCTCCCTCGATTCGCTACCGCTGATCAGTGGTGGCTAATCGATGGAGACAACCAATGTGGACTGCTGGATGTCATTCATTCCTCGTGATAATGTCACGAGTCATTATCCGAGAGACGCGCGGTGTTGCGACAATGACCACTCGAGCCTCGCCGGCAGTGGTGGTGGACTGACGCGCGTGGCGTCTTGGAAACGAATGTCCTTTGATGAGCCCTGGCCGGAAAATTAAACTATTTCAATCGGAACTGACGGGTACAGCCCCTCAGCCAGACCATTTCATCTGCATGAGGCATAGATCCTCATCAGCCCTTGCAGGTGATGCGGGAGCTTACAGGCAGCCGGTTCTGCCTTTATGTGACAAAAGCCAGTACTGGTGTCCTATTTTTTGCCTGAAAAGCCATCGGTCTTTTTATTGTGTCAGTGTTAATGAAAGTCTGGCTAAATAGCAGCAGAATTCTTTAGGCAACAACCTCTTCACTACACTGTTTGTCTCCCTCGATTCGCTACCGCTGCCTCTACACTCAGTCTTTTTTCAGCTCTGCTCTTCTGGTGAAAAGGGGTGAGGTGTGTAGGGCGGAGCATACCGCTTCCTCTAAGCGTGGACACATTCATTCCAGTGAGAACAAACATCTTCACTGGTGAAAATCCGACAACTTAACTCTGATGGTCCTCAAACCGAGGTCTTTGGATTTAGACCTGCGGCTGGAATGAAAATGAAGCTTCGCCAGCTCGGAGAGACCCGAATGACGTCATCGGCGTCTTTTTTTTTTTTTTTTTTTTTTTTTTTCTTGAAAGGGACTGGAATATCATTGGAAAAAGGAAAACTATGGATCGCGTTCAAATTAGCGTGATTATTACTGAGCAACACACACGACAGAACCCAGACCCGGGTACGTCATTAACCCCTTCCCTGACACTGTACGCCGGTACATTTTTTGTTTCTGAGTGAGATCTTTGCCTCAGTCAACGACCAAAAGCCAAAACTGTCCCAGAAACATGGATGCAAACTAGTCTCGGCAAGAGGCATAGACTATCCTCATGGGCCCCAGCTGTCGCGGGGGCTCATGAGGATCTATGCCTCTTGCAGTTAGATTGCGTTCACATTTTATATAATGAGCGGCTTGAAATCTGACAGATTGACAGAGGCGTATACCCAATGCGCAAAGGCCATCGGGCCGATGTCGGCCCGATGACCTTTTGCGCATTGGGTAACTAGTCAGAGTGATGTCATGCATCTGAGAGGCTTTGAGAACATGTCAGCGTTCTTGAGCCTTTCACTGTCGAGAAGAATTCATGAACAGGGTCATACTGCAAGAGACATAGATCCTCATGTGCCCCCGTAGTTGCGGAGGTCGCACGGGGGATCTATGCCTCTTGCTGAACCAATTTGTATCCATGTTTTTATGGCGAATTTGTGACTTTTCGCCATTGAACGAACAACGAGTTTAGATGGTGTTCACTGGTACTGGTAGTGTAGGGATTGATGATAATTGCAAATTTCTGATGTATAACATTTCCGTTGCGTTTCGAAAGGCCGCAAAAGCGCGGCAGAGACTTTTAGCAGTTTGACAACAATATACAGTTCTATAAACATATCCTACAGTTCTATAAACATATCCTACAGTTCTATAAACATATCACTCCTTGATTTTGCAAAGTAAACAACAGACAGTTTGATCAAAATATTCAGTAATACGCGTATTCGGAATACGAGACGTGAGAGAAATACTGATACCTTTTCATGGTCCCTTTACTTCATTCGTTCAGCCCGAAGGCCGTATTTCCCTGAATTGTGGAGGCGTCACTGATCTAATGACTATGCACCAGTTGCAGGAGATGGTTCGACCATGATAATTCAAGGGCAGTGTCATATTAGCTTGGCGCCGACAGGGGCCAAAGCTAATCTGGCACTATACTTGAATTATCATGGTCGACCCATCTCCTGCTGTAGGGCGTCAGGGCTGAATGGGCTAAACCTCAACTCCAGTGCTGGCAGCCGTTCCTGAATGAAATGCACATGACCCTTGGGGTGAAAGGACTGAAATTAATTGCGGCGTGGTGGGGGGGGGGGGGGGGGGGGGGGGAGGGGGGGATCGATGAACAAAGATTTGAATAACAATGTTCGACCGTTTCGGACCAATAACTGGTGTTTACTACGGTTTTATACTGGCCGCGTACTTTCCTGGGGTAAAAACAAACACCGGTGTTGGCAGAATGTTTTCTGGACACTCTTACTACAAACATGTACACCTGCAAGAGGCATAGATCCTCATGAGCCCCTGCAGGATGCGGGGGCTCATGATGATTTATGCCTCTTGCTTTTGTCGCTTTCGTTTACGTCGTTTTTCGCCCCGGTTGGGGTGATTGGACGTTCAAGTACGGATTTAGCGTTCCTGGTCTTGCGTCATCACATTCGATCGCTTTGGAACTGTGTGCTGCTTTAAACAACGCTGGATAACATTACAATTAGTTTTCTTTTTTGTTTCTCACGATAAAAAAAAAATTTAAAAAAAAAAACTTCAATCGGAATAGTCACTACTCAATGTCGAGCCGCGAGGAGGATAGTAAATCATTGCTTTTTTTTTTTCTTTCCTTCGAAGTTTTATCCCCTTTACTGCCAGAGGACGCTGATTTCGTATTTTGAAATCATCGTGAATTCAACGCCACAGATCCCCAGACGTCCAAGCGACGTGGATACAAAATGGTTTTAGCAAGAGACATAGATGCTCATCAGCAGGAGGCATAGATCCTCATAGTTCATGAGAGTCGATATCTCGTCTGAGCAGTTGGGTGGTCAGTTTCCTCGGCATTGTTTACCTCTCTCTCTCTCTCTCTCTCTCTCTCTCTCTCTCTCTCTCTCTCTCTCTCTCTCTCTCTCTCTCTCTCTCTCTCTCTCTCTCTCATTAAACAATATATTGTTAAAAATACTTGTCATCATTTGTGCATATTTGGGTGTGTAGTAATTTGATACTTTGTTTACATGCCACAGGCCTCACGGTAATTTTTTCTGCGTCAGTTCTGAGTTTCTTCTCTCGCTCACTCTCTCTCCCTCTCTCTCTCTCTCTCTCTCTCTCTCTCTCTCTCTCTCTCTCTCTCTCTTAAAAATATATTGTCAGAATTTTGATCTTGCCATCATGGTTTGTGCGCATTGAAGTGGAAGACTGAGCCAACCCACGCTCGGAATGTCCTGGCTCTCATACATGATGTTCACTTTCTACAAATCAAAAGAACGTATTATTTTTAAAAGCTAAGCAAAATACGTCATGTCTTCCTTACTTGTACGAGTATCTAAGCCGAAAAGTGATGTTGCAGTGCCAGTGTGGATCAAGTTTTCTTTGTGCCATAACTTATAAAAGAATCAGTGGCGTTGCTATTGATTCTTTGTGCCTAATCCACTCTTTGACAAACACTAGTTCAAAGCGTTCGTACTTAATATAAAAAAATAATCTACTAGAGTACTACCTGTTAAATATCAGCGGCAGGAGATGGATTGACCATGATAATTCAAGGGCAATGCCAGATTGGCTTGGCGTCTTGAGGCGCCAAGCCAATCTGGCACTACCCTTGAATTATCATGGTCAATCTTTACCCTGCAACTAATAACATAGGAGTTCGGTAACACCTCCAAAATGTGAGACATATGGCCATGGGGCTAAATGGGTTAACAGGTAATTCTCGATTTTAACCGGTTTTTGAAGGCAAATACCTGACAGGAAAGTAACAACCGGTAGATACCGATTAGAAAAGAGAATAACCCAACGAAGAAAGGAACACGGTTAGAAAAGACAGACCGTTAGAACACATTTGTGTTGTAACTGTCTTTTCTAAGCGTGCTTCTTTCTTTATTGCATTTACCACACTTGGCAGTCTTCTTTTTGGTCTGGATTTCGATTAGAAAAGAAAAATACCGATTGCGGAGACTAGTGCCGAGGTAAGGATATTGAAAATTGTGGAAGAATACTGGCTTTTACTATGAAATGATTCTGACAGCAGGCACTCCTGAATGAAAATACCTGTTGTCAAACCCACGTGCGAACGCTAGTATACATATCGCAACACACACACACACACACACACACACACACACACACACACACACACACACACACACACACACACACACACACACACACACACAGAGTATTTGTGCGTATGTCCGACGTAAGTCCATTTCTAAAACAATTTGCTGTGTGTAGTTCACGCACACCTTTATTTTTAAGGCTGCTGAACAAAGGCTTGAGCTATAGAATGAAACAGTTGCCGAATGTGTGTATCTGTAAAACAAAACTGAGAAACAAAGACTCGCACATCAAATATTCTTATCGACTGTTGTACAATTTTTAAACTACTACCTTGGACTGTGTGAAGGAAAGGACTGCCCCTGTAACCCGATCTAAGTCATTAACCCTTTTAGCCCCGGATCTCTACAGCAGGAGATGGCATGACCATAATAATTCAAGCTAATCTGGCACTACCCTTGAATTATCATGATCTCCTGCAACTGGTACATAGTCGTTAGGCAACACCTCCCGGCAAACTTTGAGAAATGGGACCTTGGGGCCAAAAGGGTTAAGCCATAGGCGCCAAGCTATTCCGGCGCCACTCTTGAACTGTCATGGTTGTTCTATCTTCTGAACTGACTCCGGCGTCCACTGAACTGACTCCAGACGTGGAAATTGAAGTTCGACATCATAAGGTCTTTTGTCACGCTTTTGCTCTGCTGATTATCGTACTAAACAAACCAGGTTTTAGCCGGGAAGTGGGTGGTCCATAAAGAAATGTCCACTGCTAACTCGCCTACGGAGTAAAAAGGTCGATCGATACGGTCGTAGAATACTGGATGATTCCTTCCAAGTTTTCACGATTTCCTCTGCTTCCTAGTAACACGATTGCATCTTATGGTTGGCAGTTTACACAATTATGAACATGTTGAAGAAGAGTGGTTTTGTTTGCTTCGTTTCGGTTTTGTTTTGTTTGGCTTGTTTGTTTCTTTCTTGTCTTTTCTTTTGTTTGTTTGTTTGTTTGTTTTTGTGTTGTTTTTTGGGTTGTTTGTGGGTTTTGTTTTGTTTTTGTTTTGTTTTCTTGGTTTTTGGGTTTGTGTGTGTCAGTGTGTGTGTGTGTGTGTGTGTGTGTGTGTGTGTG
Source organism: Semisulcospira habei (assembly GCA_036245525.1). NCBI lineage: Eukaryota > Metazoa > Mollusca > Gastropoda > Semisulcospiridae > Semisulcospira > Semisulcospira habei. The sequence continues at coordinate 172,953,311 of BTPG01000005.1, read as the reverse complement.
TGTGTGTGTGTGTGTGTGTGTGTGTGTGTGTGTGTGTGTGTGTGTGTGTGCGTGTGTTTTGGGGTGGTTTCCGTTTGTTTTAGTCAGTTTTTTCCTAACGTGTTTTGTGCATAGTATAAATGGATATTTGGGTCTAGATTTGGAACTGTATTAATTCTGCCAAATTTGTGAGGTGTCTTCTGACCAATACACACCACTTTCAAGTTAGAGAAATGGGTTTGTCATGATAGGTAAAGAGTAGCACCAGATTAGTTTGGCGCCTTGAAGGCGCCAAGCTAACTTGGTGCTACCCTTTAACTATGTTGGTCCTTTTTTCCTTGCACTGAGTGTAACTTGGCAAGTGTCAATGAGTGAACACTAGTTGCAAAAGTAAGTAAAGATGTAAAACAATGACACTGGGGACGGTATGGCCTGATAACGTCCACCCTGTCTCCTTTTGACATCGGAGGGCCTGTTATTCTAATGTGGTCCTACCTCGTATTGAACACAATTTAATTGTATTGTGTTTCTACCTCTCTCAGTCTAGACAGGAATGCTGATTTGCTCATTGGAAAGAAAAACATTCCTTGATTCTAAAAATGCATTGCCATTGGCTTTTCTGGTGGCTATTCCTCCACCCCACCCCCACCCCCAATCCACACCACCACCACCCATACCCCCCCCCCCCACCCGCCACCCCCGCCCCACCATCTACACCCCCCCCCCCCCAAAAAAAAAAAAGTGTCCAATTACTGCCTGCTGTGGAATGTGTGTGGGTGAACGCCGGGTTCATCCCATTCAGCCCTGATACACTGCAGCAGGAAAGAGATCGACAATGATAGTTCAAGGGTCTGGGACATGCTGAACTTCCTTAACCCAGTGTGGGATTTTCAGTGGGGCGACCATCCCCAACCTAGCGCGTCCCCGGGTGGCGGATAGGGGAACGGCCTTCAGATATGGAGGTTAGCTGCGCAAGCAGTCGCGGACCAAATGGCGATGGGCCTACCAGGACGGGGCGGGGTAGCAGGTGGCACTGCTACCTCCACTGAAATTCCCCATGTGTCCAATGACGGGTTCATCATGCGATCAAGAGCCGCAAAAAGCTCTAGCCCCCTGTGTTCCCAGGGAAGGTCTTATACCAGGAGCTAAGGGTGAGGAAACCCCGACAGAAACCTCGAATGCTGAAGACGGAGGGCCCGGGCCGCACGGCGTATTCTGATAAACCACGGATCCACGCAAACCCGCTATCATGTCTATAGTTCAAGGGTGGTGTCTAAATAGCTTGGTGAGTGGAGGCGACAAGCTATTCTTGCAATACCTTTGACCTTTCATGATCGATCTTTCTCCTGAACAGTCACCGACAGAGTTCAGGGGACAATTCCAAACGCCACTTGAACTGACTGAGCTATTCTGGCACCTAAGGCCACTTGAACTATCATGGTCGATCTGTCTCCTGAACTGATTAATAATGAGCAGAAGACAGCTTCCAAATTTCGAGACTGATTTCTATCGTCGTCAATTGTGTTACAACATAGTAGAGGCTATCAGGGTGCACCAATCAGTTTCCGCCAACCATATTATCAAGGACCAGCACCAATGCCCGGCACGCGCGCCCTCCGCACAATGTCATGACGTCACAGCCGTCTGCTGACGCACGTGGGGCGCGAGGGACGGAAGAGGGTGGGGGAAGCGAGAGAGAAGTGGGGGAGAGTGACGAAGAGACAGTCCCAGCCAAGCCTCGCAGCGAAATCCTTCCATCCTCAGCATAAGTCACAGTCAGACGCCGTGCCGGCGGAAACCATTTCGAGGTCACTCGTTCCGTACTGAAAAAACAACAACACTGAATCGTAAGCGTCCTACACGACTGAGCTCTAAAATCTGACGCAGCCCAAGCACGCAGAGTGTTCCGCTATATATACAGCGCAGGATTTAACCCATTTCGTCCTGATATACCCATTGCTTGATATAAATTTGACCGATAGTTGAAGGGTGGTGCCAGAATAGCTTGGCGCCTGAGGCGCCAAGCTATTCTGGCACCACCCTTCAACTAAAACAGCGGTTGATCAATCTTCTACTAATAAAAGTAGCCTTCATAGGGACAACAGGCAAATTTGACTAAATCAGCCTCAGGATGTAGTAGATTAATCATCTGACCCTAGTATTGTCCGAAAGTTGGAGCGCGGCGGATCGCCAGCTGGAAGAGGAATAGGATATAGTTGTCTGAGCGGCTCTTGACAGTCAATAGCTGGGTTTCACGCCGAGCGGGCGACAAAGGCCATCTCAAGGCGGTCATGACAATCGATATCTCCCGCGTAGCAATGGAGCAAGAAGATGGTGTATGTGGTAAAATCAGCATCCCCCCCACCCCCACCCCCACCCCCACCCCACCCCCCACCCCCACCCCCCCCCCCCAAAAAAAAAAAAAAAAAAAAAGCGTCTCTTCAGTACAGCTGGCAAGGACTATAAGCATTCCCCCCCCCCTCTCCCCCTCGCCCCCCAATGGGTGAATTTCATGCCAAAAAGCCTCAACCATGTAAGGAACATGGACACGATGTGGTGTCCACGACTGTCAGGTGTTCATCTTGTTTCTGACATCTTTGTCCATTCAACGCCAAAGCGCCCCAACAGTTCCAGGAACATGAATACAAAGTGGTGTCAGCAAGAGGCGTAGATCCTCATGAGCCCCCGCGACTGCGGGGGCTCATGAGGACCTACGTCTCTTGCCGTTGGACAGTGTTCAGTTTTTTCTCGACAGTGAAGGGGTTAATGGACTAGTTTGCTGATTTCACTTAGTGTGCAGCTCACCGGGCCGAAGCTGCTTGCAGGATTTTGAGGATATTTTTCAACAATGTCTAAATGCTCCAAATGATGGGGATCGATGGCCTGAAAAAACAAAAATCCTACCTGAGTGCCAGTTAGCACTCAGATTATACTGTCAAGAAAACTTCCGACAAGAATCAATCAATTTATTTTCGAAACATCAAAGGTGTAAATCTAGGCCTTCAGTCGTAGAGACGCTATTTTTTCTGCCTTTCAATCAGAGTATTTGTGTGTGTGTGTGTGTGTGTGTGTGTGTGTGTGTGTGTGTGTGCGTGCGTGCGTGCGTGCGTGCGTGCGTGCGTGCGTGCGTGTGTGTGTGTGTGTGTGTGTGTGTGTGTGTGTGT